>JAZHAC010000016.1:19217500-19817500 GCA_039707435.1 Actias luna | reverse complement strand
ATTAACGCTCACGACCGCGGTTTTTCCCGTTCCACTAACCTACGTGCGTTGTGTTATCAGTAACTCTAGTGGAATGGAAGTATGGGTCCACTCGTTGTGAGCTTCGTACGAGTGAAAGTGATGACGTCATTAGTGACGTTCTCGATGCCACCACGACGACAGTGGTCATTATGTGTGCTATACATGTATGAACCCAACCGTAACGAAACTCAAGGGTCTGCGCGTTCTATGGCCTTAGAAGATAAACCAACCGAAGTCAAATTATTGCAACGTTTTAGCGGGTAAGCCGTTACTGTGTGTGTGTAGAAATAGAGTCTACACTGTATTTTTGAACTACATTAGCTTTTACTTGAATTATAGACCTATTTTTAATGATAATGGCCAGTAAACAGGCAGACGGCCCGTCTGATGGTAAATGATTACCGCCGCCTATGCACAGCCGCAACACCAACGGTATTACAGCCATGTTTCTAAGCTTGGAGACCGTATTTCAATTCCTTTTGAACTTGAGAGTCAGTCCCTCATATAAAGGTCGGCAAGGCACCTACGAGTCGTCTGGTGTTGTAGGTGTCCATGGGCGGCAGTGAACACTTACCTTTTTTTATACTTAAGGTCTAGCGTTATGGCCATAATCTCACCTGATCTTAAGTGACGATACGGCCCTAGTTGGTAGACACGCTAAACCTGTGGAGGAACTGGCTCTCAAGTGCAGCTGCCGGAACACACCTATTCGTATTTGGCGGCAGGTTTACAACTTGAGAGTGGTAGCTAGCCAGGCGGGCATTAAAAAAAGCCCTACCATCATGCTATGGTTTCCTCACGATGTTTTCCTTCACCGAAAGCTCAAGCTCATTGTAGGTGCTTGGATTCGAACTCACGTCCCTTGACGCAAAGTCATACACACTACAGACTTTCTATATATCTATTCAAGTTTATCTTTACATAGTATAAAATGAAGTCGCTGTCCGTTTGCTTAGATGTTTTTAATTATTCAACGGATTTTAATGCAGTTTTAAGCAATAGATAGAGTGATTTATGAGGTAAATTTTTATGTATAATACAAACACATTATAGTAAAGAAAAGCTGAAAAAATCAAATATTTACACTGTGATGTCGTAACAAATATATTTTTGTGCGTTGAAACTGCAAACACTGGCTAAACCTTACGCGATAGATCAAATTTATGTACTACGGAATTGTATATCTTTAAAAAATCGATAAAAACGTCCGCGACGGTATATATTTATCTTTGAAGGATAACCCACAGTAACCATTTTCATTTATTACATAATACAAAAAAAAATGTTATTTACCAAGATACTTTATACAATATAGTGTCATTCCTTATACAATTAAATACCTCACATACGTTATACTTTTCATGTTTATCAACCCTGCTCTTAGCAGTATTTCATTAAAATGGATTAGTAAGAAGATATCAGAATTTTAAAAATGGAGTCACCGTACTTTTCGTCCTAGGTAATACGTAGTTCACCGGGTCAGCTAGTTCAAAATATATAGGAAAAAGTTTAAAAGAAAAACTTTCTAAGTTTGTGTTGTAGGCGGCATAATTAAAATAATAGATTTACCTTTAGCCAATATAGCAACGACATTTTATTATGGAAAAAGCACTATAAAGGTCCGGAAAATTTTGAGTTGTGGATAGATACATGAAAATTGATTGTTGTCGAAAATAAATATCTTTAGTATATCATTGTTTTTATGTTTTTTTTGATGTTGGGGATTTAATTGATTTGTCTTTATAATATGAAACCTCAGAGCAGGACCAGGTAAGTGAGCCTGTTTTTGCCTTGGTGTTGGTGTTGGTTGCACACCATTTATATTAGGTGAAACGGGAGTATTTAAATTTCTCGGTCCACCCATTCATTGTGTTGTCGACTGAGTTACAAGTGAGCTAATATCTTTTCTTAATGGAAGGAAAAACGGCGTATTGACGTTTTCTCCAAACTGCCTAGAAATCTATAGTTCTGTTATTTTTAAACTATATTTCGGTGTTCTAAGAATATATCTCAAGGCCTTTGACTCATGACGTTTCCTTTAAATTCAAATGAGTTAATGCAAGTGAATAAATGTAATCGGATTGCGAAAATTTTTATTTGAAGCCGCCGGCTGCTACCATTTTGTTAAATAAAGATACCAGTTTTATATTGTCAGACCCGGTTGCGCCGCTGGGAGGATTTACTCCGCTTGGACTTTTTAAACTAAAGTAATTATAAATCACGATTGAGTCCCTTAGGAGTACTCTAAGATATATTATTAGATTAGCACTAAACAGTCTATAGACAGTGCATCAGTAATATTAATTAATAATAAAAATATTTACAAATAGTTGCGCTATGACTAGATTTGTTGTAGGAATGTTGTAAGTCCATAATGGAAGTTCGACGCCGTGTGCTCTGTCAAGGCAAGAACGCGTCTGTGTCCCGCGGCCCGTCTGCGCTCAGGTACGTGGTGTCCGTCCCGGCGGAGGCGGGCGCCGCCCACGACGCCCAGCGAGCCTGCAACCGGAGCAACGTGTGGCGGTCACTGTGGCGGGAGTGTGTCGCGGGCGTGGCTCCACCGCCTGCTGTACTCACCTCGCCCAGCGCCGCCTCCACGTCCAGCGCGAGCGCCACCGGTGGCAAGTCGGGGCAGGGGGCGAGCAGCCGCGGTGACTCCGCCAGGAATGCGGCCACGTCGGCTGCGGAGGGACGCGCGCGGGGCTCCCGCACCCAACATGACTTGATCAGCCCTTCTCTGTGAACGTAACGGCCGCTCATTTATATTAACTACATTAGGTACTACAGATTTAGCGTGTCTATCAACTTGGTCCGTATCGTGACTTAAGATCAGGTGAGATTATGGTCATAAACCTTAAATATATTAAAAAAAACTGTAACTCATAACTAATATGAAATAGACAGATTACTTACAGCTGCGGCTTGATCCCCTGCGGCAAGTCGATCGTGTGGCCGGCCTTAACGCGCGTGAGCACTTCAGAGTTACTGAGTCCCTGGTATGGTAGAGCACCGAAGGTCACCATTTCGTAGAGCAGAACACCGAAAGACCATACGTCCGAGGCGCTTGAAAAGACACCGAGTGCAAGACTCTCGGGAGCCATCCAGCGTACCGGCAGAAGACCCTTGCGACTGAAGCGGTAGTAGTCATTCTCAAAGACGAGACGCGTCATGCCAAAGTCAGCCAGCTTGAGGACTCTGTTTGCGCTCACGAGGCAGTTTCTCGCGGCGACGTCTCGGTGCACGTAGCGCAACTGTGCCAGGTAGGAGAGTGCGCGGGCCGCGTCCAGTGCCATGCTCGTCAGTCGTACCGCGGACACCTCCTCGCCTCCCGCGAGGTGTCGCCTCGCCACCAGAAAACTCTTAAGGTCGCCAAACAACATAAACTCCATCACAGTACACACCGGTTCAGACTTAGTTATGACTCCTAGTAACCGTACCACGTTCTTGTGATCGAAGCGCTTCATCGCTTCTGCCTCCGACAAAAAATCCAACTTTTCTTCGGTCGTCGCACCCGCTTTTAGGGTCTTCACTGCTACTGGCGTCCAACCGCGGTCTTCAGTCAATAACGCGTGCCCGCCGTACACAGTGCCGAAAGCACCTGTTCCAAGCTTTCGGTTGATCACGACGCGCTCCCGCGGTACCTCCCACCGGTCCAGCCCACCGGGTTTTGGATTTACCGCGCGTAGTCCCAGCTCCGCGAGTCGCTTTCGGTACTCCCGTTCAGCGCGTCGCTTGCACTGCCAAGCGCCACCAGCTAGTGCGATTATCGCCAACAGTAACGCTAGTGTAGCCACGGCCACGAACGCCGTCCGGCAGTCCGAGTTAAGCAAGTCTGCAAATGGCTGCAGCGTACACCGCTCCCCGCCGTCGTCAGGGATGCTTCCATCTACTGTACGCCATGTGAACGCTCCCTCTGTCAGTGTTAACCGTCCGGCCGTCCATCGGCCCACTCGTGACTGTGTGCTCGTCCAGCGCTGTAGTAAAACCAGTGGAGAGGAGCGTGCGTGCGCATCACCGGCCGCGATCCATTCAATTGGTCCTGTTAGCCCCACGAACGATGCCGACGTTGCGTCCGTCACTAGTCTCCTGTGAGGATAGAATGTTTCGTCAGTAGTATTGTAGCCGCCTCAGCTGGGTCTCTAGAGGCTTGTACTCACCCTATAACGCTGCGTCTGTGTAAATCATCTAAATCAGCCGGGCGGGCGATTAGTAAACGATGCAGTGCTGCAGCCCACAACTGCAGTGCATCGTACAGGAGTGCAGCGGCAGCGGGTGCCCGCATACACTCACTGGTGGACACACCTGGTTGACGTAGACATGCTTCGTGCCATCGTGTATCCCAAGAACGGGACTCGTTCGCATTTTCCCAGTCTGTAAGCCACTCAGGAACAAAACTCAAGTGTCCTTCGGCTAAATCTTCAAGCTCATGTAGGTCACAAGGTGGCGTCGCACGCAGCCAACCTCGTGGTAACGTGCCTGGCAGGAGCCATACGGCACCGGTTCGCGAGTCAAGCCCGGCACGTCCTCCTGCGCACAGTGCGGCGCGAACTACTCGCGCATCCTCCGCGCTGACGAACAGCACGCGGGCATTTGCTCGGGCGGCACGTTCTGCCCACTGTGAAAGTGTTTCGACATAAAATTAAAGGTTTACGTATCGTTGCAGTTTATCGATATAATCGTATGTAGTTCAAGACTCACTTCATTTATGAGGGTCACGTCAATCTCCTCGGCGTCAGCTGCGAGCTCGACGTGTGCGACCACATTTACGTGTAACCGAGCCGTATCGAGAGCAGGCCGCGTGGCTAGCTCACTGAGCACGGCAACGCGCCTCCAGCCCAATTGCGCGAACAGTGCAGCCCACGCGTCCGTCTCGTTACGGGCATCTCCCGCCGCCAGTAGCGTCAGTCTGCCCGTCACACCGGGCGGCGGCGCCTGCGGAGTGTACGCTAACACTGGTAGCGCCAGTGAAGGACTCTGCCGTGCCACGTCGGTGAAGGTCGCCCCGCAGAGCGGGCCCATTACAGCTGACAACGCGCCGTACTCGGTTCCGAGAGCGTCCGTCAGATATTTGAATGCAGACGTTGCAGTACATCCTCCACCCACCAGCTCTGCTTTGAATCGCACGGAGCTCGCACCGACCGACTGTGAATCTAACTCAGCGAGTTCAGCTGCGGCGCGCAGGGCGCTGGTCGCTTGTATCTCGCGGTGCGTGTCCGCAGGCACCATCACCGCCACGCGCACCTCTGCCGGGGGACGTGCCCAGGCGGGCCGCCCGTCGAGGAACTCCCGCGCTCCCGCCTCCACTCCTGCCGCTCGAACCTTGCCTCGTAGCTCTCGCAGCTCGGTTGAGTTGAGCGCCAGTCGCCCGATTACGCGGTACGCTGTTGGAGAGTGGGCTAATTCACGTGCGTTCACCAGTTTTACTAAACGTCGAGGTTCAAACGGACAGTCATCATTCTCGCAGGGAGGTGGGCCGAGCGGGCGTGCTCCGAGCGCAACCAAATCCGGCTCACTCGGGTCCCGTGAACAGAAAATTGCAGGTCGCTCGGAGCTAAATTTGGCCAGCGTGCTCGCAAACTTGGTTTCGAGCGCCGCAAAGCACGCATTCAGCTCCCACTGGCAGGCGACTCGTGCTAACTGCGCCACATCTTCGTCATCATCTACGAGAACCGTGGCCGCGTCCGATGACGTCACGCATTCCTTCAATGACTCGTTCCGCTCCGTCATCGCGCAACCGGTGCGGGTGTCATATGAGTACCTGCAATATCCATTATTAAAAATATATTATATATCAAACAAAGACTTCGGTATTGTATTATATGAATATAACGGCGGGGTACCTGGGCGTGTATCCATCTAGGTCGGCGAGGCGGTAGGTAGACGAGAGGTCAGGTCGCGCGAGATCGAGCAGCGAGCGCGCGGCGCCGCGGGTCGCGAAGCAGAGTGTCCGCTGCGGCGACAGCGCGTCCCCGAGCTCCTCGAGTCCCGCGTCGCGTAGCATCAGCGTCGGCAGCGCGCGCGCCCCCAGCTCAAGCAGCGCCACGTGCGCCGCGCCGCGTACGAGCTCGCGCACGGTCGCGTTGACGCAGGCGGCGCTGGTGGCGCTGGTGTGGCGGCCGGCGCACTCCGGCGGCGCGGGCGCGGGCCCGGCACTGAGCCCTGCGCGCCGCAGCGCCGCCCGCGCGACCGCACCGAGCGCGGCGGCGGACCCGGAGCCGGGCGCGAGCACCAGCAGCCGACGCTCCTCGGGCTCCGCCTCCGGCTCCGACGCGTTGCTCAGCAGCAGCGTGCACGCGCAGAGAGCGAGCGCGCGGCCCCACCTGTAATAGGATTACTTTCTCACTGAACACACGCAGCAAGTTGAATCGCGTAGATCGTGCCGCGTCCCCCATTTAACATAAACAGAAGAAATGAAACAGGAAACAATTGAAAGTGAAATAACTACAGGACGAGTGAGCAAGTTTACATAAAAAGTATGTCGACCTTATTTATATAGTAGCGTGAAATGTGTATCAACGAGTTCCCCGCTTCGTGTGATATTGGATCTTTTTAAAGAGGCCTGAACAGGTATTTAGCTAAACAGGGCAATATGACAGCAGTGAGTAGCAGTGAATTGTGGGGCATTGCGGTCGCCACTGATTTGGATAGTACAGTACATACGTAAAACATCAGCTGCAGTGGGATCTCTTTGCTGTTCAACATAAAAAAGGTTTTTTTTTTTTTTTTTTTTATACTTAAGGTTTAGCGTTATGGCCATAATCTCACCTGATCTTAAGTGACGATAAGGCCCAAGTTGGTGGACACGCTAAACCTGTGGAGGAACTGGCTCTCAAGTGCTGCTGCCGGAACACACCTATTGGTATTTGGCGGCAGGTTCACAACTTGAGGGTGGTAGCTACCCAGGCGGGCATTAGAAAAAGCCCTACCACCATGCTATGGTTTCCTCACGATGTTTTCCTTCACCGAAAGCTCAAGCTCATTGCAGGTGCTTGGGTTCGAACCCACGTCCCTTGACGCGAAGTCGTGCACACTACCACTGAGCTATCATCGCTTCAAAAATCACCAAGTCTACGTTTTTATAGTTCCGAGTTCGAATGTAATCAAAAAATTTAAAGAAACAGGAACATTAATTAGTGTGTATGAGATGCGAATGTATATGCATGATCTTATGTCATTTTAATTCGAGCGGCGGAGTCGTAACTGTAAACTAGTTGTAAAAAAAGTATGCATTACTTTAGATAAATTAGTCAAGTGGTAACTGAGAAAAAAGAAACTTTTTGCCACTTATAATGAAATCAAACATGTAAGGATTTATGATTTAATTCTTACATATCCCAAAGCATCAGCATTTTTCCTGGACCGATTCTGTCAATTCATTAAATAACTATAGTGCGCATGCACGTGCGTACTCTGCTGTTTCTGTACTTCTACGGTGAAGGAACTGATGATAGTCATAAAGTGTTATTCTTATGAATATTATTACTGCACACATAAGATACAGAGTGTGCGACTCCCGCTATTCGATCTACCGCCAATTCCTATATCATAAATTTATTCCGAACTCCACTTAATTTAAATAAAATCTATTTGTATCTTATGTGTTCTATTTAAACGCAAATGAATAATAACACTAATGTTTATTAAAGAGGCGATATATATACTATGTGAATTGTCGCGAACGACGCGCGACCTTTTTTAAAACTTAACCTTGGATATAAATATTTTTGTATTCATTAAAGAATGAACTGACAAACATTTATATTCGCAACCGACTTTAATATGTTATTTTGTTTTTAAAACGCAACGATATCGAGTCGGTGATTGCTCGTTCGCTTTGGTATTTATTGGGTTTATGTTTGCAGTATGAATTCAATTAGCTTGAGGTGTTGATAAAGGTGAAGGAATGGCCCGTGTAAGTGTGCATGAGTGTTATATAGCTCGCTGTCACCTCTGATCATTGAGAACGGGTTCCATTGAGAGCAGTTCCATTCTCTTACTCTTAGTTGGTCTTGTCATCATCAACCAATCATTGAACACTCCGATATAGCGATATGCCTTATTTCCTAATAAGTAAGCCTGAACACATATACCAGCTATTTCAAATGTGAAGTTACTTATGATCTGTTCTTACGTCTCCAGAGTGGCTCGTTCTGTACTCGCTGCAATACACAGAGTTATATTCACTTTAATCTTACAAGCTTCAATAAATTGATACAACAAGTGGTTGGTGTTTTATAAATAAAATTAAATATAATAGTTAGTAAGTGATCACCGCCGCCAATGCATACCCACAACATCCGAGGAATCACAGGTGTGTAGCCGGCCTTTATACGTGGGACTGGTTCTCGAATTACTCAGTTATATTGCATTATCATGTAACTTTAAAATATGAAATGTCAACATAAAAAAACAAAGTGCACAGGTGTTTATTGTGAGTAAACGTATAGTTTATAAGAGGGAATGGGTGCGGCTCTTGCATAATGTAAACAGCATTTGCCAATAAAAACATTGTACTTTTTTTTTATTATTAATTACTCTATATTTTTAAGCAAGCATGAATTATTGCTTGCTACAAAAACTCCGTAGAGGTTTTACCTAGAAATTCTATCATGTTGAAGTGCTAATCTCTTTATTAGGAAATAACGTTCGACCGGGCGGTATGGTTTCGGTATTTTTGTCTTTTCCTACAAATAAAAAAACTTCAAAGCAGTCATGAGGGCTGCCGACAGAACTGAAAACTTAAAACTACAGTAGTTATTTTTGCATATTTAAATTGATTAAATTAAATTAAAACTTGTAAATCAAAACTGTTTACAGCGAGATCAGTTGTAAGAATAGGCATAGAGTTATATAGTGTGTACGTGAACACGTCACGTGACCATGTCGATGACGACTTACATGACTTTATTCTCTCTTCAAACGGCGCTGTAGATGTTTTCATTTAAAAAAAAATGACAATACCAAGAATTTGTAAATGGAAAATGTACTTAATATAATCAAAAATGAGGCGTACAAAAGGCCATTTTATTATTAAATTACGGGTACTAATAGGCTATTGATATGAAAAAGATAACCGGTTGATGTTATTATAACGATAATAAACGAAAACTTGATACGACATATTTTCGGGAATCGTAACCACAGAACAAAACAAACAAATCGTAACGTACACGTAAAAGTTTTTTAAACAGTTGTTTTTTCAAGGTTGCAAAATATAATTGTTTTCTTACAAAATATGGGAAAAATAATTTTAAATGTTTTTTCGAAATACGAAATAGTGTTTACTCATATTATTACATAAGTGCAAATACAGCGTGGTGGAGGCAGTTTAAGAGAAAAAAAATTGCTTGATCTTCGCTTCGGGGTATGTACAAAAAATGTGTGCCATTTAGTGCAGGCATTGGTGGTGAAGTTTTTTGACAATGGCATCGGTCGGACGCACTTAGTCATGTGTGCCGAGGGATGCGACCCACTGGGAGGTCACGAACACCTCTCGAGTCGGGTATGTATAGAGACACGACACTCGGTATGCAAGTTGCATAGAGAGCAGAGAGCGCGGCGACACCTCTACTGTCTTGTGTCGCAAGGTCACAACTCACGTCCGCCTACATTCTATCAAAATTTAAACATTCATTTCTCGTTCGAGATAATAATTTAAGTGTGTCAGACTACCGCTCGTACAGTGCGCGGTCGACAATCTGCCGAAACATATTCGCATATTTAATTTCAAATAAACCTGTCGCATTCATTTCGCTAATTAACATAAGTACCCCAGGATCAGTGTGTTTTATAATAAAACTAGTTGTGCACTATTTCATTCGCGTCGAAATATAAATGTGATTAAAATGTTTGCTCGTTTAATAAACTTTTTTAAATACACACCTGCTTCTGCAAGTGGTAACGTGCTGTTAATGTCTTTGTCAATGATTTATCCATTAAACATAATTTTTTTTTCAACTTCTTTATTACATAGTATATAACAAGGTCGCTCCCGCTGTTTGTTCGCTTAGATCTTTTAAACTGTGCAACGGATTTTAATGCCGTTTTCAGCAATAGAGTGATTCAAGAAGAAGTAAAATATATAAGATAATAGCTAAAATGGTAGTGTGCACGGACGCCATGTCAATGGATGTGAGTTCGAATCCTTGCAGTAAGTTTGAGCTTTCGGTGAAGGAAAACATCATGAGGAAACCATAGCATTGGTGGTAGGGCTTTTTTCTAATGCCCGCCTAGCCAGGTACCAGGTAACTAGCCAGCTACCACCTCAAGTTGAGAATCTGTCGCCAAATACCTGTGGATGGGTCACTTAACATTAAGTGAGCTTTTAGCCATAACGCTAAACCTATAAACTGTAAAAATAAAATTGTGGCTCATTTTCAAACAACGTACCATTCCGTATCAATATAACTTTCAGCCTTCTTATCCCAGTTTCATTAAAAACATCCTTTTTGTATTTTATTGCGTAGTCATTGAAGAAGGCTTTAGGCTTTTTAACATTACGCTACCACTTATAAAAGCAAAGCAGTATCGAGAAAAGTTACAAAACAGAGAAAAAAAATTATTCTGAAAGCTTCCGTGGCGTGCGCTGCCTACATAGTTAAAGGTACGTGTATATATATATATATATATATATATACAGTATATATAAATACAGTCCATTTGAGTCTCAATCAAGTTAAAACTACTGAAGTTATTAGGCTGGCACTATGCCGTTTGGAAGCGGGAATGATAGCAGATGGTTTTAGGTTACTAAGTTTTTGGATTTAGTTATAGCATAGTTTTTTTTTTTTCGATTTACTTTTGTATGTTTAGCATGTCGGACGGACGGACGGGTTAGGGTAAGTGTTTATATATAAAAAAGAAACCTTGACCAACTATTATGAAAGTTATCTGCCTGATTTAAGATCGTGCGAATGGAGCACTGAATTTTATATTGCCCGGTAATTTTTTATTGTGTAAATGCCCCAGTTTTATTTTAAAAGCAAATACATTGATAGTAAATATAGCAAAACTGGTGTGAAGACTAGTGTTGTGACAGTAAAAACCTTGAAAGAAGGAATTCCTGTAATGACTTGTCTTATAAAAGGGATATGGAATGTCTTATTCAACCTTGATTCGTATCATGGAATTTTAAAAGCAATTTCTTGAACAAGTGCGAGGGAATTGATATGTTTATTGCTTTAAATAAGAAAAGTGAAAACTCTCATATATTTCAGACATAGCATCCGAAGTGTTTCTTTTATAATCAGTTAGTATCTTCACAATTTCGGGCTCTGAGTGCCTCAAACTGCGGACTTTAAATGACATATTTTTTGTTTAAAATATTTTTACATTTATGATGTCGACAGTGTTTTCCCGCCGGGGAAATAATGAATATTTATAATGTTTATCAAAAAAATATACAAGCGCTGCTTAAGTGCTCCGGATGTCTAACATGTTTAATTACGTTACTTGTAAGAAATCAGTTGTTTTTAATCGGTAATATTTTCGTGGGAAACTTAAGATATGTATCTGTGCCCATAACTTCGTCCTGGGAATTAAAAAGGATTTAATAGTTTTTGCCCGTTTTTTTTTAATACCACATTACTCCTATGAGTGGTAGCGTGATGGTAAATAGCCTAAAGTTTTCTCAATAATGGTTGTATTAAAAGGAAATGTTTTTTTTATTTGTAACTAAGTTCCTTACAGGGCGTCGCGGAGGTGTATCCTAGGCGGCAAAAAGCGTCCGTAACTTTAGCGTAACATTTTTATGTATAGTTTATGTATGATGGCTACACAGTGTCTAATGTATAGTCTATGTGATGACTGTTATTAATATATATTTTTATAAATATTTGTAAACAAAATAAAGGTGTTAAAATAATTTTGTAAAGTAGTTTATTTTTATATTTTTATCGATAAAGCAAAATCATATTAAAAAATGTATAGCCGAAAATATTATTTTCTTTATACCTCGAATAAAACTTGAAATTAATATTTTTATAATAAGAAACTTCGTTCCCATCTGGTGTCCCACGACATCACTCGTTTTTTTATTAATAAGATTAGTAGTTCCCAAACCGAACGCGTTCAAACAAACTACCTTTCTCAATTTATAATATTAATATATATTAAGATAAATTATTAACAACCGACCGAAGGTTCGGTTACAGTTTCGCCCAAAAATCAAGATTCGGCATCAGTTTCGATTTCAACTAAAAGTCAGACGAATCTTCGGCCGCGCCGTAACTTAGTGCACATTGCGTGTACTCTATTGCAAGTAGTTTAGGTGCACTCGCGCACTTGCGCACCGCTCTCATTGTTTTTAGTTTGTGTACTTTTAATCATTAGTTCTATTTTGTTTTTTGACTTACTAGATCAAGCCATCCAAAGGTGTTTATATTTTAATAAATACTGAAGTGTATGTTATTTTTTAATTTTAATTTTAATTTTTGTTATTTGCAACTTTGTTGAAATTGATAATTAGATTATTTGTTCTTTTATGTTCTAGAAATATTCAGTGATCTAAACGTTGGCCTTAAATATATTGTAAAAGCAATATGCATAATATTCAATTAGCAAGGCTTTAAGTACTTAATATCAACACTTTCTAAGTTTAATTTCAAGAGTACACTTCAATCTCCGTTCTTCATTCACACAAGTGTCTACTTTTTTGTCTCTGCGTAAAACAATACAAAATTTCATATACGATACAATGTTTTCTATGCTTAGACAAGATTAATAGCGAATAGCTCAGTGGTAATGTGTACGGATGCCCCGTCAAAAGACGTGAGTTTGAAACCACTTACAATGAGCTTGAGTTTTCGCTGAAGGAAAACATCGTGAGGAAATGATAGCATGGTGGTAGGGCTATTTCTAATGCCCACCTAGCTGGCTACCACCCTTAAGTTGACAATATGCCGCCAAATACCGTTAGGTGCGTTCCGACAATTACACTTGAGGGCTAGTCCCTCCACAGGTTTAGTGTGTTCGCTAACTGGGGTCGTATCTTCACTTAAGATCAGGTGAGATTATGGCCTTATGGCTAAATCTATAAACTATTAAAAAAAGATACGATTTCGGTCTCAGTTTCGCTGAGACTCAAGCCGAAGGTTCGTTGTCGGTTTCGGTTTCGGCTGATAATCCTGTTACAGTCGGACTCTATAAATTACATTGTACGGGAAAAAGGCGTTAATTTGTTAGCAAAGGCAGAAAATATTTACCGTGTAACTGTCACATTAGTGTAGAAAATCGAATTGTCTTTTGTTTCTTTTGTTTTATCGAACTCACTATTGCTCTTATTTGTTATTAATTTTTGAAGTTTAAATAAGATATTTGTATCATAACTTGTTAGTAAGAAACTTATTTATTTTCTTCCTTATTTTCCCATAAATATAGTAACCAACTGTAAAAATCGGTGTGCAACTGATCAAACGAATCAAATCGGAATAAAATTGCTCTTATTTGTATAATGTTTGTACCATAGTAACCATATGAGACGGACTTCTTAGCAAACCATGCATTTACCGTGCGGGAGCAGGATCCATCCTGAGGCAGAAAACAGCTCCTGAGTCTTGGTCTCTCGGGTGTAGGTTTAAAAGTCAACAAGTGTTAACCTTAACTACGCGTGTATATTTTCCTGCCCAGCGTAATTTAGTAGAAGCCTGCTAATGCAGCTTTAGAGGCACATTCTAGTATAGTACTGCAGTTCTAGAAAGGCCGAGATGTTTTAGAGAGATTTCGCTGGTATATCAGAGCCACCAGAGGTATACCTCTCGTTCCCACTTTGACCGAGTATAAATTAACTACGTAGCCATTTCTGATAAGTTTACTTATCAGTTCACAGTACGTATTTGTTATTATTGCGCATATATATTTCCCAAGGTACGGTGAGCTTAATCAGTACCTACTTTCTGTTTTGGTTCTTGCAGAATGTAGATAAAATAAATATATCTGGTCTGGAAGTAAAAACCCCAACATTCTCTGTCGTTTTGCTTTAAAACATACACAAAATTGTGTGGAATATAATATGCGCAGTTTTAATTGGAATATTTGTTTTCTATGTTGTTTAACTGGTTTATAGAGTTATTTATTAGAAAGAATAAAATTGATTAAAATAATGCACTACAATATTATATATACAATATTATAATATATGTATATATATACAATATATATCTATGCTAAAAGATACGCAAATAAAAAAATAATATATATATATATATATATATATGTGTATTTTTTTAACGAACAGATAAAAATGTAATAACAAAACTCTCCACAACTCGTTGCGTGAAATAGTTTTCAATTGTTATAAAATAAATATTTACTTCATTCAGTATACTCTATTGTTTATTTTACGTAACGTGACAATCAGACATCAAGTATTAAAGGGTTAAGTTCTATGACTATGCCATTTGAAAACTTACACTGCTATTGAGTTACAATCTCTACCTTCTACCGGATAAGTCCAAGTTATTTTACATAAGAACTAACACGTAACAAACCGCGGGCTGGTGGTTGTTATATGTAAATGAATAGTGTATTTGCCGAGGAATATTAATAAAATATATCGAGATACTTTTGTAATAAGACACATGTATTATTGTTTAAAGTATTCAATAAGATTTATTGAGACATTTCTAAAACTTTAAAGCATAATAAATGTGAAAGTACCCAGACGAGATCCTTGAAGGATAGTGTATTGAAGCGAAAGTAATTCAAATATATTCTTAGAAAAGTAATATGTGATTACAATTTTTTGATTTAAACTCGATCCCATCAGGTACTTAAGACGATGTGTGTAACTGACTGCAATCATCTTGTCAGTGATATATTATAATTTATTTTATCAAACGCATAACAGGAAACAGTACGGAGAGCGTCCATTTGAGAGCTGGCATAAGTGCTTTTGAAGTAAAACTTTTATAATCCTTTGTAACCAACAACTGTGACGTTATTTATGAGCCATGCATACTGAGTGGCCGCCACAAATTATTGCACCGTGTTCAGAATGCCTTACCACGTAGTATCAAGTTCGCACATCAAATTATCTTTGGTTAAACCAAGTTGTGAAAAAATAATAAATATAAGGAGGTTGTTGTGTTTGCTTGGTATGTTGTTTTACGCATTTTTCTTGTGCCGCGACCTTCTTTTAATATCCAAAAACAAAATTGTATATTATTCAATTAAGAAGTATTACGTATGTTGAAATAAAACTAATTTAAACGGATTTTATCGCGGTTATTTATTAAATTTTGATCCCGACGTTTCGAAAGCTTTTCAGCCTTCGTGGTCACGGGGCGGACCACGAAGGCTGAAAAGCTTTCGAAACGTCGGGATCAAAATTTAATAAATAACCGCGATAAAATCCGTTTAAATTAGTTTTATTTCAATGAATAATATTCGCGTAAACCTAAGAAATCATTAAGTATTACGTATGTTTTTATATTTTGTTTATTTTGTGTTTGTCTAATTCTCTGCCGTGTAGCTAAAAGCTTAAAGCCGCGAAGCTGTTCATACCTAAAGGCACTATCAAAGTATCTCTGCTGCAGTACTAATGCTTGTAGACTCGCAGCATCGTGCTTAGGAAGGCGCCTGTTTGCTCTCACGCAACATTTAACCGTATATATGTATGTTTGTTGACTATTTTTCTTTCTTTTTTTCTAAACCACTGCAGGATACCAAATTGGCTCATCAATATAAAACGATTCTATTTTCAACGCGTTGTGCAAATATATGAGGATTTAAAATAAGCCATCTCCTGTTAGTATCCGGATATCAACGCCTTTTTTCCAAACCTCGGAAAGTTATCCATTTGTAATGAACTTGTATAGAATAAGGAAGCCGACGTAGACAGAAGTTTTGCAATTGTCAAAACTGGCATTCATAGTTTGAACAGTTGGAATTATTGTTTGGAACATTTTATATATCTGTAGAAACAATTGATTGTGATATTACAATGAGTTCGGTGAAACCAATGTCTTGAGAGAAAAATAAAACATTTAATTGTTTGTTTTTCTTTACTTCGTTTTCGTCAAACGCATTTTACATTGAAATGCGATTACAGTTGTGTTTTACTTTTGCATTGTTTTGCTGTCTATTCAACATGACACGATTTTTTTATATGAAGATATATATACATATATATAGACGTTTATAAAACCGTCGGGTGTAGAAGACGAGGCGTACTGTTGAATGAAAAGTAATTACGGTTTACTCCGCCAAATCGTAAAGGTTATAAGTCAAATAAAACATGTTTTATTTATTCTAGGCAAAAGAATGTTACAATTATGACTTTATTCGTTATCTCACTAATTTAGAGCGAACTTTCGTGAGAACATAAAACGTGTGCAAGCGACTAGGCGATGAGGCGCAGGCGCCATTCTTTCTCGAGATTACCTTTTTTTATATACAGGATTTACTAAACTCTTGTACTTACATACAGTACAGTTGGTAGTGCTGTGAGTGAGCCGTTCCTTTTGAAGGTATCAGCTAGGGCTGCGACAGTGTTAGTCTCCGAAGATCTGAGCACTTTAACTGTTAGAACTCTACCTCAGTATAGTGGTTCACCGTGAGGTGTGGACGCGGCTTATAACTCCGAAAGTATCGTAAAAATTGTACTGCATCGTGAAGACGCAAATTGTGTGCAACCGAGAAGTAACTCAGTGGCGGAATCGAGTGTCACCGCCCACGAGCGCTTGGGCCGCCGCACACTGCTCTACTGCCGGGTCGAATCATATCGGCTCTGCGTCACATTCAGCGTCGTTGATGAGGGGGTGTCATACATCAGCTCGTAAAACTCAACTGTGTCGCGATGTTATTAATTTATAAATGAAAGGACACTCCGTATTCTGATAACAACATGTCATCTAGAGTGTAGGTCGACGCGCTGTCGCGTTGCACAACACCGTTATGTCAATACGCGACACAAGTGAGTGTCCGGTCTCCGATCCCGAATATGTGTAGAGAGTGCGTTCGCAAACAAACCTGAAACAATATGTCTATTATTGTGTTCGATGCGTTGTATTATTGGAACATTGTCAACTATTCAAATTGCGGTGTTTTGTTTAGGATTGGGGTAATTTATTTTATATGTTGCGACAATAACATGTGAGTAAGCGGTCGGTGTCGGGTGTTGCGCCGCGTTGCATTGTTTTTACCGGCGCTCATTATCATCTATACGGACTTCCGAATTGTAATACTTAGCGGAAACTGAGAGGCCAAAAGAGGAGTCGACGAGTCTCTCACTAATACGCTTATGGAATGTATGCGGTAATGCGTTGCGGATCAAACACTTATACAAATTAAATGAGATTTAATATCGTAATTATAGCTATTAGAGAAATCCGTATACTTATGAAACCGTTGGGTAGGAACCTGTTAATGGGACATGTTTTACATGAAAAAATTAGTAATTAAAACTACGTGTTACAGCAGAAATCACGAGAAGGGATGCGGCTAGATGTCTGTAGATACGTCGTACTAACAGCTAGCAGACGCACGACGTTCTGCAGAGAAAGTATCGCAAGTGAAGCAGATAGCACCAAGTTGTGGATATCATACGACGTTATCTGACTGTCAAAGGAACACGCCGTGGAGTGGGTGTGAGAGAGTGGCGCGGTGCAGTCCCCGCCCCGCGGCCTCATCGCATTCTCATTATACATTCAAAGTGTATCGCAACAACAAACATAAATATTAAAATTCAGCTAATTAACTGTATACATTAAAAGATAAAGAAACGTATAATTTTTGTCCAAATATTATACATATTCATATTACCAAGAATATTCTAATTTAGAATACTAATATGTATAAGTTATTTCCTAGCCTTTAGCCGCAGCTTCGCTCGCGTAATAGTGATTTTGACAAAGAAATCGGATGGTGCAAGAAAAAGTTTCATATAAAATTTATGCCTCTCTTTACTCGACTCCCAAAGAGTATTTCCCGG
This sequence comes from Actias luna, assembly GCA_039707435.1. Lineage (NCBI taxonomy): Eukaryota > Metazoa > Arthropoda > Insecta > Lepidoptera > Saturniidae > Actias > Actias luna. The sequence continues at coordinate 19,799,550 of JAZHAC010000016.1, read as the reverse complement.
CAAAAGGAAGCCTATCACCGTCTCCACATTCCCATCTATCTTTATACTAAAATACATGATAATCGATTTAACAATTTAGTTGTTGAAAGCCTAACAAACACAGAAAGTTACTTTCGCATTTATAATATTAATGAGGATAAGAATTGTATGTTGTATTGTATTTTTTATTAGGAAAAATAGTTTCAATCATAGAACATAGACATATAGCGTTGCTATTGTTTAATAGTTTTATAAGAGGAAAATTCTGAAATAAATACATCCTAATACTAATGTTATAAAAGCTAAAATGAGTGTGTTTGTTACGCTTCCATTCCTGAACTGCTAAATCGATTATGATGATTTTTCCTCTAGAGATAGATAGGACTCCAGGGCCCCAGAAGTAGCCTATATTAAGAACCAGGCCTAATTAAACAAAAAATTAAAGTAGTAGTACATTTTACGTATCTCCGAAACGGCTCTAACAATTTGGATGAATTTTGGTTATTTGGATAGATTTCTGCTTTATGAATTCAATCAATGTGTGATTCGTATTTAGGTATATTTCAATGAATAAAACTCAAAAAAATCCAAGCTATGCTCGGTCACCCGGGTACTGTATATAGTAATACTGAAAAAACTCCGGATTCTATTATAAGAATACACCATGAACTGAGGAGGCTGAGACTTGACATAATTAAAGTTTATACAGACAAGATGTCGATATATATATTTTTAATATATATTCAATTTATATTTCAGCTTTCTGCACATTGATAGCACTCGAAGCGCGAGCGGAGAGCATCTCTAGATCTCTAGTATTGTTTAATTAACCAATAATAATATTGACTAAATAATAGACCAATTCTTTTTAATATTTTCGATGCCAATCCTCTATCAGATCAAATTAACACGATTACAACTACAGACTACCTAATTTTCCTTAAAAGATGATTAAGAAATTAAAAAACAGTTATAACTTAGTTTTTTTTGAAGGAACAGCTTTACTTTTACAGTTTCACCGAATTCTTAGGGAGAGTGCTGACCGCATTCAGTCCGAGAGGCAACGTGCACAAGGATGTGGCAAGTGGCCGACTCCCGGCTTCAGCTATTACCGGGACGCGAAACAAATAGCAGATGATAGCGGAGTAATATTTACGTGCACAAGAACATGATCCTGACTGACCCTAACAGATTATAAGTACCCTAAAGTTTAGATTGTAGGGAGGCAAGCGAAACTAAAGGCATGTGATGACCGTCTATAAATTAGAAAGGATTTACCTACGTAAAAGAAGAGGCCAGAGGTCGTGATAAAGTTCAAATTTGTTTACGAACGGTCAACACGCTCGCCCTTGAGCGAGTCCGGCACGCGCTCGACGCTGCGTCGTATATAAACAACATTATATCATAAACACTGCACAAACATCGCCTCGGTCACTCGGCAAGTTGTGTCAAACAACAAACTGATAACAGACTACTATGAGCTCACAATATTTACGACAATGTGCGTATAATGGAACGACTTGCGAAAGGTCTGACTATAACGCAATAACATACCGTTACGACTCCTAGCGCGCTGCTCGCAGCTCCCATCTCCTACGCAATGTACTACGCAATATGCTTGAATCTCTCCACAACCGCAAGCAGTAGTAAAAACTTATTGGCGTGACCTCATAATATTTATTGTATCTGTTTATGTTTACAATGGTCAAAGCCAAACGATCCTTTTCCAATTACAATTCGATATCTCAGCGAGAAGAAGTCTTATCAAAGTCTAAAAAAAGCGAATTAAAACAGAATGGACGACACATTCGGTCCATAATGTAGTTAAGTCGAGAAAAAAATCCCCCAAGTCGGAGGGAAATAACCGAAAAATATCAAAAACATAATTTCATGGTATTCATCAGGATCGAACGATACGCATCACTTAGATATTTTTTTCATCTCAAACTTTTAAAACTAGAAAGTTTAAGCTTTGATTTGTTTGTTTTAATGAGTCCGATACGAGCATATTAATTAACGATCACTTAATTTTTTGCCACAAGTTTTATGGTAAAAGGTATTTAATGAATTTTGTCGGGACTTGCAAAGAATCTATCTGCTTCACTAAGTTATATACGAACTTATCAGATTACATCTAATGAATACAAAGTATTTACCGGTAACTGTCCAATCACTCTTGGAGCTTCGTCTCTATTTTGCGTAATCATGTATTCAGGACTTAATGGTTATCTATTATTAATATAAATATACTGATAACACTATCTAACAAAGTAGTCTGTTTTGCGTAGTCTATTGACCGGTTTATATCTTTTTTTATACTTTATAGGTATAGCGTTCTCACTTGATGTTATGTGACGATTGGGCCTAAGATGGTAGACAGTCTAAGCCTAGTGCATGGACTGGCTCACAAGAGTAACAGCTGGAACACACCTATATGTATATCTATAGGTATAGATCGGCAAGATCTTCAAAAATAAAGCACTACTTTCGATCTCATGAAAGGCTGTAAGAGTATGTTCGTCAGAATTGGAACAAAGACAATTTTGTCGTCTTCCGGACATTATAAAATTTTAATTACTACCTGAATTACGTACCTTACCTTGGCATTTTGTTTATGTTAATTTCAAGATATATAATTAAATACTAATAAAATATTGATTGAAGCGATGATAGCACAGTAGTACTGTGTACGACTTCGCGTCAAGGGACGTCAGTTCGAATCCAAGCACCTACAATGAGCTTGAGCTTTCGGTGAAGGAAAACATCGTGAGGAAACCATAGCACAGTGGTAGGGCTTTTTCTAATGCCCGCCTGGCTATCTACCACTCTCAAGTTGTAAATCTGTCGCCAAATACCAATAGGTGTGTTCCGGCAGTTGCACTTGGGAGCCAGTTCCTCCACAGGTTTAGCGTGTTTGCCAACTTGGGCCGTATCGTCATTTAAGATCAGGTAAGATTATGGCCATAACGCTAAAAACTTAAAAAAAAATTGATTGATTGAACAAAAAAAAAGAAGAAATATGAACGAGTAAACTAATTTAATTGTGTGTAATTTCTGAGTTGGAATGAATTTACTGTTAGATACTATAGGTTGGTAAGGAGAGGTCGAACTATTAAAAATTCTGTTCAAAATATCTACAAAGTCGCATCAATTCTATGAAGTCGTATCATATTTATTTTTTTCTAGAAATTACATTATGAAGCGGTAATTATAATTTCCTTGGGTAACGTAGTGTTAATTTTTTAATTGTCATAATAAATAATTATTTCTGGTAATAACGGCAGAGATTTACATATTATCTTCTAATTAGGAAATTTGTTGCGGTGTTGCAATTCCTTCAATATTTTTTTACAAAATTTCAAGGTTTTCTATAATTTAAAGTACCAAATTTAATTCGAAATATTTCGAAATTGCTATCTCCATAACGATTTCTTATGTTTACGCGAACATTATTCGTCGAAATAAAACTAATTTAAACGGATTTTATTGTGGTTATTTATTAATTTGGATCCCGACGTTTCGAAAGCTTTTCAGCCTTCGTGGTCACGGGGCGGACTGAGGTTTAGGTTGTCCAGAAAAGTCAATGTTAGTGTCTACCTTTAGTTTAATTTTGTTTGTGACGGGATCAAAATTAATAAATAACCGCGATAAAATCCGTTTCAATTAGTTTCATTTCTATTTGGTTGACGATGGAGTTGATACTACTTTGGAACCCACTCACGTCGGAAGAACCAACATCCTTCTGAGAATACTCCGTGACGAAGCGAAACACTTGTAATCAATTGTGCCACACACCAACAGTTGGTTCAACTATCCGGCAATGACAGGTCAACCAATGACGTGTTTAAAGAAATAAATAATCATTGTTTTTTATATTTTTTACTTTTTCTTTGTCATGCGACGTAGCAGCGACCAATTTATTCCGGGCCGAGTTGCAAAGTTATGGCCACTGTAACGTGTAATGATGGATTTCCGCAACGTAATGCCTTCATCAATCGAATATCATTTTTTTTTAAATTACACGCTTTTTACGCCCACGGCCGCGGTTATCGCGTTCCACTTGTTAAATATCGTCCTAAGTGACAATTTAGGTGCGACCACGACAGTCTTGGTTGTCATATGAACCGACTGAAGCTATACTCCGAGCGAATAGTCACGTAATCGTTCGGAATCTTCAGGGTGCAAGTTTTCTCGCTGCGGTTCCGGTTTTTCCTACACATTATAAATCGTCAAAACTAGTTGAACATTAAGATTAAATTATCCTATGAAATATACATTATAAAGTATAATTAGGACAAAAAGAATAAACAACCACATTATAAATTAAATGTGTTCTCCAAAATCGACTTAATTAGCACGCACACAGACAAGCAGACGCGCACGAAACTGCGCATAATACGTGTAGATATATATTTATTTCCTATTATTAAGTTGTGAAAAAGTGAATATAATATAAAATTTTAATTTATTTTATACAAAAGTCCATTTAATTATGCTTACTAAGAACAACGTAATTAAGTCGCAAACCGCCCGTGACAATACACAAATAAACTTATGGTTATGGTGGCTACATTTTTATAATTAATTTACCCACAGCGTTCTATTTCGATAAGTTTGGTCATTATTATGGTATTTATCACTATAATTATGCTTTTTTGAACCCTTCTTTGTATGCTATGTAGCAAAATCTAGCTACGTATAACGATAGATAAATAATAAAGTCAGATACTGTACAACCGCGATACAGTGAGACTCTACATCACTGAAACTACATCATCACACTGCGTACCATCCATGCACACCCATACTATCGATAAGGTCATGCTAGGATCACTAAATTAGTAAGTTAGGACCTGCTGGTTAGTTAGGATCGCGAATCGTTTCTTCACTTTCCGGTAGCAGCCCAAGCCGAGGTTCGGCCCTCCTGGTACCCTTTCGTTCGCTGCCTCGGAGCTGAGTGCCCTCAGCACTCTCCCCAAAAAGTTCGGAAACTCTCAAAGTCCGTAAGACTAACAGCGTACGTCAAGTCGAAAAAAAAATAGTTACACCATTATTATCTCAATAAAAGCTGGATCCATATTTTTAGTGAAACAATTGTTAGATTCATTTTCGTATACGCCGTTTTCATCTTATATTGTGTCATGATTGATGATTGAACCAGTATTTGGCCAATCTCTGGGCTTTTGATGTAGATCCCGACAGGTCACTGAGTGTGCAGGAATATGGACAGAGGGGGCACGACAATTAATGCGTCATAGTTTGAGGCCCCCCGTAGTCACATAGAGCTTGGATTTGTTGTCTAAAGCCCCAAACCATGCTGAAATTACAGCGAACTTGAGCCCACTTGAGTTCGAAAACGGTTCAATTTTTTCCATTGGTAAATTATTTCCAGGTGGTAACTCCTCAGCAAGTTCCACGTAGCCTGGTAGCGGTACTAACTTTTCAGCCACATTATCTTTCGTGCCTCTATTAGGAGTTGAGTATGTATCATGAAACTCCTTTGGCTTTTTAGTTTGCTTTTGTGAGGTTGATAAATATAGGGATGGAGTCGACAGTCCGTTTCTTGTTTCCTCTTTCCTATACCACAGGCCCCGTTCCTTCGGATTTTCGGTGCAGGAGCCAAGCCAAGTGGTACAGTTTGTTGATAAGAGTGGGCTTTAGACAACCTGTGATTATTCGACAGGTGTCATTGCAGGAAACCAACTTATTTTGCGTGTACTGAGTGATGTCACCGAGAAACATAGTGCTAAACCTGTTGTACGAAGGACATATGAAACAGCATCCCAGGCAGCCGAGATCAAGCGACGGTGTAGATTATTGCGCGAAGCGATGATAGCGCAGGGGTAGTGTGTACGACTTTGCGTCAAGGGACGTGGGTTCGAACCCAACCACCGACAATGAGCTTGAGCTTTCGGTGAAGGAAAACATCGTGAGGAAATCATTGCATGGTGGTAGGGCTTTTTCTGATGCCCGCCTGTCTAGCTACCACCCTCAAGTTGAAAATCTGCCGCCAAATACCAATAGGTGTGTTCCGGCAGTTGCACTTGAGAACAAGTTCCTCTAAAGGTTTAGCTTGTCTAGCAACTTGTGCCGTATCGTCACATAAGATTAGGTGAGATTATGGCCATAACGCTAAGTCTTAACTATAAAAATAAAGTTACTACTTTCTTCTTTGTATTGAAGCAGTGGATTCGTATTCGTCACAACAGTTTTTAGAAGGTCGGAATAATTCATGAATAAAGCATTTAAAAGGAGATGTAGGGAGTACTTCTTAGACATCCATGGCTTCACCGTGCGGCTGCCGGGTCCATCATGTGACAGATATGGAAAGTCTGAGTAGATCTCGAGACTTGTGATTCGGATGTGGGCTTAACTTTGACAAGAACATTAAACTCTGCTGTAATCACAGTACGTAAGATTCACCACTTAATAAATATTGTAACTATTAAGTTAGTCTAGTGTGCTTACATTCCCTATTTAGAATAGCAACTGAGCCAGATGGTATATTTATATCACAATTAAAGTAAGTTCACAAACTAAAACCGCTGTCATACGATTGGATTACAGAAATGACGAAGGGCTGCCTTTAAAAAATTACTCTCCACCCTGTCTATGTACGCCTGAGTACATTCCTACACCTCTGACGATCGGTTCGCCAAATGCGAGATGAGTGCTCCGCGTTGAGCTCCCGAGATCGTTCTACCGTCTCTTTTGCTGACATAACATGTTCATAGAAAGAGACGATCGAGTTCCATTCGTCCTCGTTCTCTCGCATCGCCTTGACGAAGGCCTTGAGCGAGAGGTCGGTCCCTACTCCTGCGGTGAGATAGAGTGCTAAAGTGTGATCAGTATAATGATGATACCTCAGTGTAATTTCTCGGCAGATGAGAAATAGAAGGCACCCGAAACAACCGTGTCTTGTGAGCACCTGCGTCAACCGGAAAGTCTAGGTGCTATGTCTTACACCTAGCCATGCTGTCAGGTGAGATCGTCTTAACACCGAGCTTGGGGTCTTGAATCTATGTTGTCTAATACAGTGTCGCGAGACAAGATGCTGCTAGGTGGACCAGGAGGTCACCACTTCGAAAATCGGTGCAGTACTTTCATCCGTTTTTTGTAAGCTGTGCGACATATAGAGCAGGAAGATACTAGGTAAATGAATTTTACAATTTTAAAATTTTAAATTTGAGAAGTTTTGGAAAGGTTGAAATGAATCACAGTTTACTGTTAATTTTGTTTATTTACTTTGTTCATGTTGGAATTACGTATGTATATGTAGATGGGTGTCTTTGTGCAATCGATTGACTTAGTTATTTTATTGCGAATTTCTTTACCATTGTATTTGTAATATTTAATATTTTTCGTTTATAGAGAGTTACAATTAACTCTGTTATAAAACAAAGTATTGTTGTTTTTAAGTAAAGTTATATTAATTTTTAAAAATTTATATTATTGTGACAATATTGTGGTGACATTATGAATTAAAATAATCCGAAGAGAGACTTTAAACCCATAATTGTGAGAAAATTTTGTAATTGTTTTGGAGTACATTTTCAGTGTGACTTATAAAATATTAAGTATTAACAAAATGAAAGCATTAACTAAATTGAGTGCTTTTGGAAATGTGCACCTTATTCTTATATAAAGTCAGTTGAATTTTTTTTTATGCGAAGTAGACATAATTTATTTGCGTGGTATAAAAAAAAAAAACGTTTGAATGAGTTTCGACGTTCGAAGGCGCGTCGCGTGTGACGCCGCGTCAGTACCGCGAGGCGTGTCCTCCGCCCCGGCTGTCCGCGTGCGACGCGAGCGCGTCCCCGCGCTGACGCACCACGTTCACTGCGGCCTCCTGCTGCGCCCTCGCGCCGTCCCCCGCGCCGTCCCCCGCGCCGCCCCCCGCCCGCCACACGGCACCGCGCGCGCGCTCCACCGCGGCGGGCTCCCCCTCCGCCGCCAGCGCGCTCGCCGCCTGCGCGAGTGCAGCCGCGCTCTCCGCGCCCACCACGAACCGCGTCCCGCACGCGCGCGTCTCCACCAGGAGCGCCGGCGCCACGTCCGGGGCCGCGCGTGGCTCGTCCGCCCGCCACGCCACCTCACCCGCCTCGCCATCAGCAGCGCCCGACCCGAACGGCTCCGACAGCCCCGTGACGAGCGCCGCGTACGTGTCGAGCCGGTCCACGACGGCGAGGCCACTCGCCACGCTCGACGGTGACCACGGGGCCTCCTTCAGCTCCGCCTGTAGCGCCGCCACTACCCTACAATTAAAAAAAAATACTAAAATTCATAACATTCGAGATTTCTATAAACGCCAAAAGGCACATGCGAGTGCACATGATTATGAAAAATGTGATGTGATTAACATAAAAATGTTACGTTACTGAATAGAAATATTAAGTGACCTTTTTCGCGTCGCCTCCACGTCCTCCGGGTCCGCAGCGGCGCCCGGCGCAGAGTCAGGTAGCGCCGCGGCGAGCGCGCGCACCAGCGGCCCCGCGGCGGCGCCCCCCGCAAACACGCGCCAGCGCCCCCCGCCCCCGCGCGCCCCCGCCGCCGCCCCGCGCCGCAGCAGTGCGGCCGCGCCCCACGCCGCCGCCAGCTCTGCGCGCACAGACCCACACAGAATTGCCTCAATGCATCATTAAAAGCAGAAACTAGTAAAAAAATGGATTCGAAAAATTTCATGATAGTAACGCTTGCAAATAAGTGTACCAGAGAAAACCGCGGTCATGAGCGTAAACTATTTGTCTATTCATAAATTCCCATAATTGTTTTAATAACTAGCTTTTGCTCGCAGCTTCGTCCGTGTAAAAAGTTAAAATAATATTACACTTGAATTGTTAACCCCATCAGAAATCCTATGTTATAATTCAGAAAATGGTTTATTTATGTGAAAATTTTCGTCTGCGTGTCCAACTGTCTGACTTTGTGCCTGCTTTATAGTTATGGTAAAACTGAACTTGAGGGGGACTTGCAGAATTGAAATGATAATCTGTGGGAGTTATCTGGTGGATCATTAAATTTTCGCTCTTACTTGCTTCTGTCAAAATAGTGGCATCTATAATATTCCGTCAAGTTGTGTGACGCGAAGCCTTGTTCTTATGCATGATCGCGGCAAATCTAGAGTTACACATGAGTATAACTGGAACGCCTAATTTCAATTGCAGTTTACATAAAGCATACCTGACAGCTCTAGGCAATTCTGTCTACGCCAAAAATCAAGTCGTTTTTTTGGTTTTGATACGACGTGATGATAGAAAATTTTTACGGATATTTTTGTAAATATTCCCCGAGGATTTGAAGTTTTCCAGAGCCAAAGTAGCCTATGTTACTCTACTTTCTTTCAACTATACTTATAACAAAAAACAAGACGATTGGTTGTTTTGTTAGGACATGAATGAAGGACGAGTTTTTGTGTAAAAATTCTAATATATTCGTAAGTTTCTCATGGGAATTCAATATTTTATCAGGACAATAAGTAACCTATGTTACTCTCCATCCGTTCAACTAGTTTCGCCAAAAATGAAGTCGACTTTATAATAATAATATGATGATTTCTGATGAATGTTCAAGGAAGTGATGATGAATATTGAGTTTAATACCGGCGCTAGTATTCCGCTGCAACCCGGCGAGGTAGTCCGCCAGCCGCGGCGCCGTCCGCACCGAGCCCGCCGCCACCGCCTCGCCCCGCGCCGCCAGCGCCGCCGCCAGCCGCGTCGACACGCTGTAGCCCGCGCGCGCCGCCCGCACCGCCGGCTGCAGCACCCGCGCCCAGCTCAGCGCGCCGCGCTCCGCGTGCAGCGCCGCCAGCGCCGCCACCAGCCGCGGCGGCCTCCCGCGCCCCGCGCCACCCGCACCGCCCGCACCCTCACCCCCGCCCACACCCCCGCCCCACTCCACCAGCTCGGCGGGCCGCGCGCGCGCCTGCCGGTACTCCCAGTACAGCAGGGACCCGCTCCTGCGAGTGCAACAAGGACACTACAGGTTGACAAATGATGTTTCATGATGTTCATGTTCAGATGTCAAATGACAGGTTGACAATAACTAGATTAACAGCTGCTGAAATTTAGCAACTACCGTAATACTGGGTTTAAAAGGTAAGATATATAAAATATATATATCGACGTGGTCTCACGTTATATCAAAAATCTAACAGAGTGACAGACCAGCATTGAAAATTAGTACTTTTTTTTACTTGTTTAGCATGTGTATTCCACAGTTCCAAAAATAACTTACCGGAAGTTGGCAAAAAAACGTCAACATTACACTTGACATCAAACTTAAATAACAATTACATGTATGAAAATATCATTTACCATAATAACTATAATTCCTAATTCGCTTAGAAATAAAATCAACCACGCTCATATACCTATTCATAGGGTTGATATAAAACAATTATTAAAAGCCTTGAAGTCGATGATATGTTTTGTAGGTTGTGTAGTTATTGTCAGTTGAATGTAAATAGGGAGATCTTAAGATCAACTGCCATCACGTATAGTGAAACCGCTGATGGGAGAACATGTTATATCGACTTTTGTAAATATAACCCCTCAAAATAATACATTGAAGAGCGCTTGCGAGGATAACTCTCAATCTCTCCGTAATAGAGACCTGGTTGACAGAAGGAACCGATATGTTTACGTCTCTTTTCACCACTCTAAACTGGACTGAGGGGGCGGACTTGGGGACTCGCTTTGCATCACACCAGTCTGGTTGTCTGATAGGATAGTTTGCTAGGCTGCCCGGACAGGGCCCGGTTTACTATCATGCTCGGCCGGTCACCGGGGCGACTCAGTGATTACAAGTTTGAACCCGCGTCGCCCCTGTAAGGTGACAGACGGCTGTCAGGTTTCTTGGGTATTTCCGGTGATTAGCATTGGGGGGATCACACAACCTTCCCAGACCCCGTGGGTTGAGAGGGTATGTATAAATGATATTATGTCCTCACAATAAAGAAAGGTGAAAAAGTAATGAAGAATATTTTTGAAGAGTGTCTTGATCTGATCATTAGAGATAATTGAAGCAATGTAACGATACGCACCAAGATCTAGTAATAGACGTTCTGATAGTAAATAAAAAAATAGGCACCGTGATAGCTATAACATTATATACTGGGGTGCGTGAAAAGAGATTTCGCGAGTAACTTTATTCGGGTATGTTCGATGTAATTCGGGACCAATCAGTTTCGGTTCTAATTTTACTGATGGATTACACGATACACATAGTGTGTGTGTGTGTGTGTGTAGGTGTACATACGCGTCGAGCGAGGTGCGGTGCGGCGCGAGCACGGCGAGGCAGAGCGCGGCGGCGGCGGCGGCGTCGAGCGCGCGTCCTCCCGCCTGCAGCGCGGCGGTGCCGGCGCGGGAGCACTCCGCCGCGGAGCTGGACACGCTCCCGTGCGGCGGCAGCTCGCGCTCGCCGGAGTACACCTGCGTCACCAGCGCCACCGTGATGCTCGCCGACAGCGCCGCGAAGCAGCAGGCGATCAGCCGCGGCCCGCCCCCGCCCCCGCACCGCGCCCGCCCGCCCACACCCCCGCCCCCGCCCACGCCCGCCAGCGGCACGTCCTCGCGCAGCTCCACCACGCCTGCAACGACACGGACTCTTTCTTTATTTAATGAACGCATGGTGATAGGGATTTTTGTAATACCCGCCTAGCCAGCTACCACCCTCAGTATGAAAATTTACTAACAAATACCTATAAGTGTATTCCGGTAGTTACGCTTGAGAGCCAGTTCCTCCAGTAGGCTTAACGTATTCACCATCTTGGCCCACGTCATCACTTAACATCAAGTGAGGCTATGATCATTATAAAACGATTTTAACCAATAAAACTTTCTTCGTTTATCCAAAATTATTTATAATCGTTGATAACGCATACTCTCATTATAAAGTAGTTTAAGATATATTATGATGATTTTTGTTTTAACAAAACGATGCCCTCCGCTGCTAACTCGTTACAAAGACTTTCTACGGTATCTTAAAACGTGTAATCTAAGTTATTATTTGTAATCCACGACATTCGTTTATTACCAAGCTACATTACATAAAATGTAACATATGTTACAAACCATAAAAGAGAGTCACTATTTTTTTTTAATTAAGATTTAACGTTATGGCCATAATTTCATCTAATCTTAAGTGACGATACGGCCCAAGTTGGTAAACACACTAAGCCTGTGGAAAAACTTACTCTCAAGTGCAGCTATCGAAACACACCTATTGGTAATTGGCGGTTGGTTTTCAACTTGAGGGTGGTTGCTAAACAGGCGGTGTTAGCGACGCATAAAGGCTATAACGAGTAATATACGAAAATAGAAATGGCGTCCGGAATAATAGTTCCGCACAGGTGGCGCTGTTAGCGACGCATAACAAGTTAATACGAAAATAGAAATGGCGTCCGGAATAATAGTTCCGCACAGGTGGCGCTGATGGTAAATAGGACGCACGCGTTACCGTAGGGAGAGCCCCTGAGACGCTAGACGAGTTCTCGTTCGAGTATTAACTTGTACCGGACGAATAAACAGTGTTTTTGTGTTAGCATAAGTATCGAGACTGACTACGCGTTATATAAATATAAATAATATGATATGATAAATAATATGAATATATAAATATGAGTATGGAGATCGAGTATTGAGAATATTGAGATTATTGAGATTATTGAGAATATCGAGATTATTGAGATTATTGAGGTTATTGAGATTATTGAGATTATTGAGAATCATTAATATTAAGCTTATGGATATATTGAGATGTAAGTATTGAGAATTATTAACATTGAGTTTATGGATATATTGAGAATTAATAATATTGAGATTGCTAGTATTGAGAATTAATAATATTGAGATTGCTAGTATTGAGATTAATAATATTGAGAATTATTAATATTGAGAATTATTAATATTGAGAATTATTAATATTGAGATATATTAATAAATGAGAACATAAAGAATGTTATGTTAAAGTCATAAGGCGTACGTTATAATCGACGTCTACCGTTGGGGACGCACACATTCATTTGCCAAGGATTCGTGGGAGTTCGGGTAATGATTGTGCCGAGTAGGTTTTTTGCGTCTCCTTCGCGTATTTTATGTATATTTATATTGAAATTGATGTTTGCATGTATAGACTATAGATATGTTTAAGATTATCGTGCATGTTAGTTTTAAAATAGATAATTTACCGAGCAATACTTACCTAAATATTAGACCGGAAAATATGTATAGAAAATTGAGGGATTTCACACGACAAGTGTGAAATCCAACAATAGAGACATCGCGTTGCTTGTATTTTGAGATAGAAACCCGAAATATGGGAATATGTAAATTTATAGAGTAAGAACGTGATAGAGAAAAATTGAAATAGAGAAAGTTTAGCGTAAGTATTGCTCGATCTCGAGTATTATGAGTGTATCCTAGGATAAGTGATATTTATAAGATAGAGTGTAACCTAGGGTATAAGACTGTATATAGATATTAAGGATATTATTTGAAATAAAATAAATATAGCGCAGAAACCGAGCCAACGGTAGTGAAAATAGAAACGAATAGACATTAGAAAGCGTCGCGATCGAGTGGCTCTCTGTAAAGTCACGCATCGGCATGGGTAACTTCCGAAGGGGCGTTACCTAAACATGTTCCACGATTGAGTCACCGATCGCCCATTGGCTACAAGTAAGAAGAGCAACTACCTGAAGAATATCGACCGTTGGCTCGGGTTCACGTTTTATTGAGAAGAATTCCGAGTATTATTTCGTCACACGTCTCGACCGGTGCACGCATTATTGCATCCTTACGGCCCCTTACGGCAAACTGACATCTTCCTGCTGCCACCGAGGCGGGTATCCGGCATCCTCGTTTATAACAAACGAGGACTTTACGCCCGTCCAAAACGGGGATACACAACGTCGCACTTTGACCAGGGGGCGGTGGTCCACCACCGCTAGACGTACCGTGCCCCAACAGTTGGTCCTTCGAGCCGGATCTTCGCAGCAGTCAAGATGCCAGTCACGAGAAGCCATAAGGAATCGCCGAAGGAGCAACCGACCGAGACAGACGCTGCACAACAGAGCAGCGCGACGGAAACAACGTCGTATGAAACATACGAAACTTCAGTCACGGGCATCACTGGAACATCAAAAGCCACCGAAGCATCCACAATGAAGAGACACAGGCCCGCTTCCACAAAGTCACAAAGAAGACGTAAGGAGCTGGAAGCCCGTGCGGAACTAGCCGAGAAGGAGCTTCAGGAGGCACAAGCGGCTACAGTGGCAGCCAGGCTACGCTTAGAGGTCATCCAAGCAGATGATGAAGACGAAGACTCTGTTATCGAGGAGCCTGCGGATAGAGAGGATCAGGTCAGAGACTGGGTCCATAAGGCGGCGGGGCATAAGGAAGTTATTGAACAAATAGAGAGTGCCCCCGCCCCCGACTCTAAGCACGACGGCCAACATATGGAGAAGAGTCAAGAGCACCGTAGCCTAGCCAACGCCATAGCCGAAGCGATGAGGATTTTGCATCACGGGTTGATACCACAACCCGACTGCATGCACCATCTACCACCGTTCGAGGGTGACTGCAGAGAATGGGTGGCCTTCAAAGCCGTCTATGAAGACACCGCTCCGCTCTTCTCCGACGTGCAAAATATGGCACGTTTGAGAAGAGCATTGAAGGGCGAAGCGAGAGAAGGGGTTCGTAGCTTGCTGTACTCAGAGAGTACACCCCAGGAGATAATGGAAGCGCTGAGGCGGTCGTACGGAAGAGCGGACGCGCTGGTCCTGGCAGAGCTGCAGAAAATAAGGAAGCTGCCAGTGATAAGCGACTCCGCATACGATATATGCATGCTAGCAAGCTGCATTAATAACACCGTCGCCGCAATAAGGGGGCTACAGAAACCGCAGTATCTGCAGTCACCGGAAATACTGAAGAGCATCACCGACAAGATGCCAACCATACTGAAGTTCCGGTGGTATGACTACACCGCGGACACGGTGGATAAAGGAGACCCAGACTTGAACACGATGGCGAAATTCCTCAACAAGATCGCGGACAGATGTGGACCTCACGCCGTACCTGGAGAAGCGGCTTCGAGAAAACCGCAGCAACGGAGACAGGCCTCGCATACTACTGTTGATATACAACCTGAAAAGCAGGCAGCGAATAGTTCAGCAAGACAGAAGCCAGCATGCCCACACTGCCGCGAGGGGCACCAGTTATACGAGTGTCCGAAGTTCCGGCAGGCTCCGGTGCCAAAGAGGTGGGACATAGCCAAGCAATCCCGCTTGTGCTATAATTGCCTGCACGGGTGGCACCGCAAGGAAACCTGCCAACGACCACCGTGTCGGACTTGCAAGCGGCGGCATCATCACTTGCTGCATAGCGACAAAACGGAAGCTGCGGTTGTAGAAGAGGTCAAAGTTAAGGAGGTAGCCAACAACGTACGGCTACCCGTAAACTTCATGCGGATGTCGAGAGCCTACCTAAAGATGGTTCCAGTGGAAGTGTATGGACCAGCAGGGTCGACCCGAGTCCTGGCCTTGTTAGATGAGGGCTCCACCGTTTCCTTATTGGACTCGGCGGTAGCGGAACAAGTAGGCCTTAAAGGACCCAAGGAGACCCTGCAGCTGGAAACCGTGGGTGGTAGAACGGTCACCAAGACCGACTCGATGAAGCTCGACATCAAGGTTAGGGGGCTCCACCGAAGAAGCAAGTTGTCCGTCAATGGGGTTCGCACGATGGATGGTCTGCACCTGACGCCGCAGCGATTAGAAAGGGAAGTGATCGAGCGCTGCGTGCACCTAAAGAAGCTGGTAGATCACCTGTGCTACGAAGAAGAGTCTCCTAGGTTGTTGATCGGTCAAGACAATTGGGGACTCATCATCACCAGGAAGACGCGCAAGGGAGAGAAAAACCAACCAGTAGCATCCTTCACTCACTTAGGATGGGTGCTACACGGCGTCGACGCAGGTAACTCCAAGGAAGTCAACTTTCTATGCGCGCATGTAACCGCGCGTGAAGACGCGCTGGATGCGCTCATGAAAGAACACTTCGCGATAGAGTCATTGGGAGTTGCGCCGAAGCGGCCGAGCACAGACATGGAAGCGAGAGCCCTTAGCGTTCTGGAGAGAACGACCAAGAGACGAGAGGACGGCAGATTCGAAGTCGGCCTCTTATGGAAGAACGAAGACGACGTGCTGCCCGACAACTACAAGTCGGCCGAGATGAGACTAAGGGGCATCGAAAGGAAGTTGAATAGGGACCTCGATCTGCAAATAGAGTATAATGAGCAGATAGATAATCTAATTGAAAATGGATACGCAGAAGAGGTCCCGCGCGAGTCGTCTTCGAAGCGGAAGTGGTACTTGCCCCACTTTGCCGTCACGCACCCTACTAAGAAGAAAAAGAGGTTGGTTTTCGACGCTGCCGCGAAATTCGGGGAAAGCTGTCTCAACGACTTGCTACTGACGGGACCAGATCTATTACAATCTCTTTTCGGAGTATTGCTGCGTTTCCGACAGAAGCCTGTAGCCGTAGTCGCAGACATTAAGGAGATGTTCCTGCAGATCAGGATAAGAGACGAAGATCGCGACAGCCTACGATTTTTGTGGAGAGGAGAGCAACGCGACAGGGTCCCCAAGGAATACAGGATGACATCCGTCACATTCGGGGCCGCTTGCTCTCCCAGTACGGCGATCTTCGTCAAAAACAGGAACGCGGCGGACTACGCGAAACAGTTCCCGGAAGCAGCGCGAGCGATAGAGTCGAACCACTACATGGACGACTATCTGCAGAGCTTCGCCACGGAAGACGAAGCTGTGAAGATAGCAAACGAGGTGGACGCCATCCATAGAAAAGCGAAATTCCAATTGAGAGGATGGGCGTCCAACAGTGAAGGAGTGTTGAGACAGTTCACAAGTAAAAGTGAACAGCTCGAAGTAGAACTCGGCTCAAAAGAGGAGAAAACATTGGGGCTACGCTGGTTTCCGGGAAACGACGAACTGGGGTTCCGCGCGCGTCTCAGCCACGCAGCGATGGAGAAATCCGAGAACTATCGAGCTCCTACGAAGAGAGAAGTGACGAGCATGGTGATGTCCACCTTCGACCCTATGGGGGTGGCGTCGCCTGTTCTAGTACAGGGCAAGGTGCTCATC
This sequence comes from Actias luna, assembly GCA_039707435.1. Classification (NCBI taxonomy): domain Eukaryota; kingdom Metazoa; phylum Arthropoda; class Insecta; order Lepidoptera; family Saturniidae; genus Actias; species Actias luna. Next base: position 19,782,419 of record JAZHAC010000016.1, on the reverse strand, counting down.
CAGAGCATATGGAGGAGTGGCGTCGGCTGGGACGAGGCTATCGCTGAAAGGGACATAGAGGCATGGTGTGACTACAATAGGAACGTTCGAGTGCTGGAGGATCTACGAATACCAAGATGCTTCACGCGCTCGAACGACGAGGGGGAGCTGCACGTATTCACGGATGCCAGTGAGACCGCATACGCTTGCGCGGTTTACCAGTGGTGTAAAGTGTACCGAAGCACGCCACAGAAACTGCCTACGGGGGATTTGCCGGAAGAGCGACTGCGTTTCGGCGAACCTCCATTCACTTGCACCGCCGTGGATTACTTCGGGCCGATGACAGTCACCGTAGGCAGACGCCAAGAGAAAAGATGGGGTGCCTTATTCACCTGCCTCACTACACGGGCAGTGCACATAGAGTTAGCGGCATCACTATCCACGGACTCGATGATACTCGCACTTCGACGTATGGCAGCCAGGCGGGGTATGCCGAAAGTCATATTTAGCGACAACGGCACCAACTTCGTCAAGGCGAACAAAGAGTTAAAAGAAGCCGTGGGACAGGTAGATATGGAGGCGGTCGCTACCAGATCGAACCTCAAGTGGAAGTTCATTCCACCTGGGGCACCGAACATGGGAGGAGCGTGGGAGCGCTTGGTCCGTTCCATCAAGACGGCTCTAGCCGTTACATTGAAAGAGAGGAATCCACACGAGGAGACGTTGCATACACTTCTCCTAGAAGCGGAGCACGTGGTCAATTCCGGACCACTTGTCGCGGCGGAACCGGACAGCGACGACGTAGCTCTCACTCCCAACCACTTCCTGATCGGGAGGTCTTGTGGGCTACCCGGCATTGGAGGTTCCAGCGATGCGGACCTCATCGGGCGGCGAACATGGAGGACGGCACAACGAATGGCCGATCATTTTTGGAGCAGGTGGCTTAAGGAATATCTGCCCACTCTGCTCCCCAGACGGATCGGCGGAGAGGTCGTCACAAGAGATTTACAGTGTGGAGACACCGTCCTCATAGTGGACTCCACACTGCCACGAAACACCTGGCCGAGGGGCGAAGTGGTCAGAACATATCCTGGACCCGACGGCCGCACGCGAGTCCTAGAAGTACGCACAGCGGGTGGATTGCTGCGTCGACCGAGCTCCAAAGCGGTGCTACTAGTACCAGCATCGACGAGCGACGAGCGACGAGCCACCAACGAGCCACGGGTCACCGACGAGCCTGAGACATCGTCTGCAGAGCCTAGGACATCGTCTGCCGAGCCTGGAGACACAGCGGCGTCGCTAGGACAAGGAGTTGGTGCTGTGCACGAGGGGGAGGATGTTAGCGACGCATAAAGGCTATAACGAGTAATATACGAAAATAGAAATGGCGTCCGGAATAATAGTTCCGCACAGGTGGCGCTGTTAGCGACGCATAACAAGTTAATACGAAAATAGAAATGGCGTCCGGAATAATAGTTCCGCACAGGTGGCGCTGATGGTAAATAGGACGCACGCGTTACCGTAGGGAGAGCCCCTGAGACGCTAGACGAGTTCTCGTTCGAGTATTAACTTGTACCGGACGAATAAACAGTGTTTTTGTGTTAGCATAAGTATCGAGACTGACTACGCGTTATATAAATATAAATAATATGATATGATAAATAATATGAATATATAAATATGAGTATGGAGATCGAGTATTGAGAATATTGAGATTATTGAGATTATTGAGAATATCGAGATTATTGAGATTATTGAGGTTATTGAGATTATTGAGATTATTGAGAATCATTAATATTAAGCTTATGGATATATTGAGATGTAAGTATTGAGAATTATTAACATTGAGTTTATGGATATATTGAGAATTAATAATATTGAGATTGCTAGTATTGAGAATTAATAATATTGAGATTGCTAGTATTGAGATTAATAATATTGAGAATTATTAATATTGAGAATTATTAATATTGAGAATTATTAATATTGAGATATATTAATAAATGAGAACATAAAGAATGTTATGTTAAAGTCATAAGGCGTACGTTATAATCGACGTCTACCGTTGGGGACGCACACATTCATTTGCCAAGGATTCGTGGGAGTTCGGGTAATGATTGTGCCGAGTAGGTTTTTTGCGTCTCCTTCGCGTATTTTATGTATATTTATATTGAAATTGATGTTTGCATGTATAGACTATAGATATGTTTAAGATTATCGTGCATGTTAGTTTTAAAATAGATAATTTACCGAGCAATACTTACCTAAATATTAGACCGGAAAATATGTATAGAAAATTGAGGGATTTCACACGACAAGTGTGAAATCCAACAATAGAGACATCGCGTTGCTTGTATTTTGAGATAGAAACCCGAAATATGGGAATATGTAAATTTATAGAGTAAGAACGTGATAGAGAAAAATTGAAATAGAGAAAGTTTAGCGTAAGTATTGCTCGATCTCGAGTATTATGAGTGTATCCTAGGATAAGTGATATTTATAAGATAGAGTGTAACCTAGGGTATAAGACTGTATATAGATATTAAGGATATTATTTGAAATAAAATAAATATAGCGCAGAAACCGAGCCAACGGTAGTGAAAATAGAAACGAATAGACATTAGAAAGCGTCGCGATCGAGTGGCTCTCTGTAAAGTCACGCATCGGCATGGGTAACTTCCGAAGGGGCGTTACCTAAACATGTTCCACGATTGAGTCACCGATCGCCCATTGGCTACAAGTAAGAAGAGCAACTACCTGAAGAATATCGACCGTTGGCTCGGGTTCACGTTTTATTGAGAAGAATTCCGAGTATTATTTCGTCACACGTCTCGACCGGTGCACGCATTATTGCATCCTTACGGCCCCTTACGGCAAACTGACATCTTCCTGCTGCCACCGAGGCGGGTATCCGGCATCCTCGTTTATAACAAACGAGGACTTTACGCCCGTCCAAAACGGGGATACACAACGTCGCACTTTGACCAGGGGGCGGTGGTCCACCACCGCTAGACGTACCGTGCCCCAACAGGCGGGTATTATTTAAAGCTCTACCATCATGCTATGGTTTCCTCAAGGTGTTCTCCTTCACCAAAAGGTCAAGCTCACTGTAGGTGGTTCAATTCGAACTCACGTCCATTGACGCGAAGTCGTACACACAACCACTGAGCTAACATCGCTTCAAACAAATGTATATATAAAATCAGCCCATTACCTCCATACATATCTAATATTCTCTCATTATTTCCATTTAAAATTCGTAAATTAACAAGCTCTAGCCGACAATTCCAAGCTATGGGCTTATAAAAAGAGAGCAACTAAAGTGATACCTTTCGATGCAAAGGAGAGCAACTCCTAAAGTTGAAACTATATAATTTGTATGCTTTGTATTTTCTTAACAAAAATCTTGATATACTTTTCTTTTACTGATCCCTTACACCAGAGTTTCTAGTGTAAGATGTTTATTGATCAATGAGTATGTAAAAATCGTTAGAAAAGTACAGTACCTGGTGGAGGTGGTGGATCAGCACCGTTTTGGCCGTGCATACTGAATAAAGGAAGAGGCTCTCGGCGGCACTCTGTTGCTGTTGCTGCCTCTTACAGTCATCTGGAATTTACAAACATTCACTTGGCTATATTACTACAACATATCTATCAAAATTCAATTTAATCAAAAGAAGTCTAATTCAAAAATAGACTAAATAGCCATATGGAATTACGGACTGTAGATTTCTAGTTTGCTGATTCAGGCTCAGCTCGAAGGACCATGTATAGAAGAAGTTAGGAGAGACGAGTTGGTAAGGTTAGGACGTTGTTTATGGTGTTCTTTGGTTTATTCGTTATATATAAAAATGGTTACAATAATTTGATGCTAATGGTCGACAGCGTGCTCTGGTGTTCAGCCACTCATGGTTATAAGCAGACCATGTATATCAATATTGTAAATATTATTTGTTTGTTTATTTGTTCGAACGCGCTAATCTTAGGAACCACTAGCCAATATTGCAATTCATCTGGTTTATATGATGAGTAAGGACTTATAGTGTCCAGTTTAGTCTGGTAGCTACTGCAATAACATAGCCGGTAAGGGAACTAGAGTCACAGATAGGCATGATCGTTAGTAAACAACTCTCTCTATACAATCTCCGGGATCATTGCCCCTAGCAAAGGCGTCTTTCAATAATTGCTTACGTTAAAAAACATGTTTACGACCTAACGAAAGAAGTTAAACGTTACTATATCTCTCTCGTTCAGGTAGTTATATGTTTTATTTTTTTGAAGATCGTAATCGAAGCGTACTTTGCGATTTACAGGGGATTGTCGTTACTACGTACGCGTAACATTTCATAGTTAGTCAGATATTTATGAAATTTCATACGGTAATAACTTGTGTAGTATGTGTAAATACGAACTGAAAGAGATATGCAAGCGTTTCTCTGGGATATCGAATTAAATTGTAAATGTAATTCTTTGTACATTACAACAATATAATAAATCATCAATAGGTATGTAAAAAGTAAAAAGTATGGTTTTGACATAAACGTATGAGAGTCCGCAAAGTTTTGAAACATCTCCTAAATTTATGCGAAACAATTTAAGTCGGCACGCAGTTGCCGACATGAATAGTGTACAATATTAAAACGTATTTTATTGTCTGTCAAACTCACTGAATATTGAAACCGACCGCGGGCTACGCACTCTCTCGACGATGAGAAACGATTTCAAACAGAAGGATCATAGGCTTGACGTGGTGCGGATTGTCAAACTGTGTGTATAGCTGGTGTGTACCGTCCCATTACTGTTTCCGGAGCTCGATATAAACTACTGCACTACATGTTAGGACTGTTTATGAGTTGTTCGCGTGTAGAGGTGACCGCGTCCGCATCCGTGCGCGCGCGCCGGTATTTGTAAATACATTCAGTTTGACCGAAGTGCGAGTCACTTGTAGGCCTGATAAAAGTGTCGATATATCGATACAAAATATCCAATATCGAAAATTGTATCAAATACGATTTTTTGTCGTGACAACGTCTTATAATTTGATAGAGCCGGCTGCGCGCACGAAAATACATGACTCATGCGGCGTTACCTCGCTCTGAGTCGTTCCATGTAAGGCTTGAAGTGCAAGCGAGAGCGCGGAACGAGCGACAAAGAAGCACAATCGGCCTTTGCGTTCGGCAGCGTTCGACATCCGTCTCTCTCCTACTTGAGTGAGCGATGCGTCTGCGTGGACAGCTGCTATACTATAGTACATTTAAATCTAACTTGATCAATTTCATTGTGATTTCCAATTACCTCCTTCTCTATATACATATAAATCTACTAAACAAATGAAATTAAAATATTCTTTTGAAAAATGCTACCATTCCATCAGTATTTTCTTAAGACGTTGTCACGTTCAATTATCGTCAGTAAACCGACTTTACGGACAACCAATTTTTTTTATTAACTAAAGTCACTAGAAACCAAAGCCGTAAAGGATAGAAACGTCCGGACAAAAGTAACTGTATTGAGAACTGACCAATTGGGTCATGACATCTGGCGGTTGAAATTTTAACTATTAACAGCTTACAAATTTATCGTATTTGCATTAGTCTTTGTGATCACTAATACTATCTCATATGTGTACTTACATATAATTTCCACCATTTTTTATAAGCCACTCCTATGTCTTGGTTCCCAATTATCTATGGTCTATGACTATTGACTAGTATGTTTGCATTGTATGTATATGTGTGTGTGTGTGAGCGGCCGTCTGACATTCATCAACAGTCACATCAATTTCACTAGTGAGTTCTTTTGTTCTGGAGTGTGTTCGCGAGTGATCACGATCCCTAAATAACCTGAATCTCACGAATTGTTTACTTTTTTCTAATTCGGAATTTATATAATTGTTGCCTAATAAAGAAAAATAATGATAACAAAAAACCTATTTTTTATGGAGATTGTTGTAAATTTTATTTAAAATTTACCTTTGCCATAAATGTGTATCAAATAATAGAAAAGCTCAATAGAGCTAAATAAACTATCATTTTAGGAATTACCGGTATATCGGTATTTTTTTTAATAAATATCGATACATTGATTAAATAAAATTCACTTCCAACATCCCTAGTGGCGCGTTCGTCTCGCCCCCCGCCGCCCGCCCCCCGCAACGCCGTCGCGGCAAGCCCGTTATGCTATAACGTCACCGTGCTATATGCCCGCTATATATATGCCCGCTCTACATGTACCACAGTGCGCTCTACAACAGTGTTGGCAGCCTTCGCGGTGCCGAAGATTACCAATACACTGCTCTATTTCTATTGAAATTTCCAATATAAAATGTATATACTATTATTATACTGACGGGAACCACTGACACACAATGTTTTGTTAACCTAATTAATTGCTTATTCAGTGCCATATTTATATTATGTTGACTTTTTTTTTTACTTTAGTACACAAATAACTAAATCGAAATTGACAAATTCCTTATAATTTTTACCAAGTTCTCACCTAACGACTATAGGCGTTGTTTTGCAGCCTCCTGACAAAATCACGACTTGCGATATTTAACAATGCGTATCAATAGGTTAATATTGTGGAAAGAAGTATATGTTAGAGCAGATTTTTTTAAGTCCCATCTGTAAATCGAAGTAATCGAAGATAAACCAAAATGTTAAAATATTTATGAGTTCTTCATTGTGTAAAAAATTTTTTGCAAATAAATTTTGAAAATTATCCATACAAATAACAATAACAAGAATTATTTTATACCTTATTCCTTCCGCTGACCGAGTAAAAAACAAATTACGAATTTTAACTGTCGAAATTTTTGAAAGACCAAATTAGTTACAAAACTTTCCATCATGTCGAGTCTGTAGCTCAAATATATTTCATACAAATCTCTTATCAAGTTGTATGGGGCTAAACTATTGATGACGGATAAAAAATGTCAATTTTGCAAGGAATTTGATGCGCTATAATTTTGCCCCTTGTATCGTTTCATTAATAAACAAGAAACTTGTAAAATATTACTTTTATTAATTTGTGTTTGATAATTAAATTACATCAATTTAATTCGTTTTATTATTTTTAGTTTACGAAGCGATGATAGCTCAGTGGTGGCGTGTACGGACGATACATCAAAGGACCTGAGTTCAATGAGCTACAATGAGCTTGAGCTTTCGGTGAAGGAAAACATCGTGAGGAAACCATAGCATGGTGGTAGGGCACGGTCCAATGCCCGCCTGGCTAGCTACTACCCTCAAGTTGAAAATCCGTCGCCAAATACCTACAGGTGTGTTCTGGCAGTTGCAATTGAAAGCCACAGGTTTAGCGTATTCATCAGCTTAGGCCATACCGTCACTTAATGTCAGGTGAAATTGCAGCAATAACGGTAAACCTATAAACTATAGCAAAGTTAGTTAATTCAAATTTATGTGCCTTGATAATTATGAAAGATATTCACTAAATGAAGATTACTTACACTAGTCACTACACTCGAGACGATGTGAAAATTAAATGTATTGATGAATTGCTACTTACTTTACAACAGAATAGTAATGTGTAAAAGTAATATATCTATATCAGTAGTGATGGGCAATAAACTTAAATTTATAATAGGGGATGTAATAAATAACAGATATACAAAATTTAGAAATTTTCAAAATCTTTGAACACGTAGTGTATATTGTGGGCGGTGCAGAAAGTTATATTAATATTATGAAAATGTTTGTCAGAGTATTTTGACTCCTCAGAATTAACTAAAAACATCGATATTCGTGAATTAAAACAAAAAACGATTACTTCGCACAACAAATCAGCGTTGCAATACAACGTGGCAATACTGATTGCATTTTGAGCACACTGCCTTACGGCCCTAATATTATTAGAATAATTCTTTTTTATACGTTAAAAATAAAACTAACCAGTAGTAAATATTAAGAAAAATGAAATATATAAATCAAATAACACATTTACTTCGCAAAACACGAACTGGTTGCAATTAATATAAAAATCATTACCCGTCGAAGGGACACGCAGCAAACAGTAATTGAGTTAACAGAATCAAGCTTCCATCTTGTTTTGAAGTTGTTATACCTCGCGATGTTCGGACATTAAGGCTTTTAACCTTATTATGGCTAATTATTCGGTAAGAAGACATTCTCAGGGAGCAGGGACACGTGCCTACCTCGCCCTTCTCGCTACCGGCTAATACTTAAACGAGATTACAGAAGCCGAATAAGTGAATAATCCTCTACATAAAGAGCGTGGCTCCGGCTGAGACTCTACAAGCTGTCTGCCGTCCACTTGGCGAAGTAACAGTGAAGTTAGAACACGTCGTCACAATGGTTTATAATTTCAAAGTGTTCAAAAAGTGCGCTCCCAACGGGAAGTTGACGCTGTACATGCCCAAGCGGGACTTCGTGGATCATATCACCACCGTCGAGCCCATAGGTCCGTTATTCGATATTGTATATTAATCTAAGGGCTAGTTACTGCAAGTTCTAGCAAACTATTATCGGTGCTCGTACGTGCATCTTGCAGTAATTTATTTAGACAGTTACTGTTATCAAATGGAAGTAAAATAACTTTATCAAGAATCGGGAACAGCTGAACCTTGTATTCTAACTCTCTCTCCTCTGATATGTCCCATATCATTTCCTTTGGTCATGCTTACCAAGACTCGTTATAACCTCGTCTCAATAACATTGCAATAAACTCTATGTACTGATTATAGACAATTGGGATGATTTCTTAACACTTCTGTGAAATTTCCGAAAAAGGACTCTAGTTTCACTCTCAATTGGTGCCCACTTATTAAGCGGCCATCTAAGAAGTTTCACTTCAAAATCTATTAAAAATATTTATAATTTAATAATTAATAAGCAAAAGTCATTGTTTCATAGTTATTATTGATACGAGGAAGAAGGATGATTGCGATTAACAACAGAATACAAGTTGAGATGACAGTTGACACCACCAGATACTCTGAATGATGTTCTAGAAAGAGGTATTAAGTCTTAATGATGTCGCTAGTACTTGGTAGAGATCGGGCACGACCAGAGATCGAAATGAATGATTTTAATAAACACGTTGGACCTTTAAAAATATTAGGCCTTTCAAGTGAATTCTAGTGTCGTTTGTGACAAGACGATGTTATAAATTTCGTATGCAGGTAGATGTTTATATAATGTGTTAAGAAAATTTAACAGTACTTACAGGTATAAGTGGATTTTAATTGAGTTTGCGTGTGCACGTCCGCACCAGATGGCGTGGTGCTGCTCGACGAGGAGTACGTCCGCGGCCGGAAGGTGTTCGGGCAGGTCGTCTGCACGTTCCGGTACGGGCGCGAGGAGGACGAAGTCATGGGCCTCAACTTCTACAAGGAGCTGTTCCTTGCGTCGGAGCAGATCTACCCGCCCCCAGAGAAGAGGAATTTTGACTTATCCCGAACGCAGGCACGTATTCACTCAGAACAGATTTTCCAAATACTTTCTAAGTTTGTCTTTGCTGTGAAACAGGTATTGACGCGTGTTGGCAGTAAAAACGTTCGGTATGCCTTGGTTTTTATTAATTCTACATTTTTAATATTAACTTACATTTTTATCATCAGTCTGGCGGCGTAGAGCAGACATAATTTTTTTTTGTAAATCATGTAAACTATTCGATAACGATTAAAACAAGCTGGTTAGTGTGTGTCAATTATGTATTAGCATACGGTGAGGAAAGGAATGTGTGTACAGGAGCGGCTGGTGAAGAAGCTAGGTGCCGGTGCATTCCCGTTCCGGCTGACGGTGCCGGCGGGTGCACCCGGGTCCGTGACGCTGCAGCCCTCGCTCGAGGATGAGGGGGAACCGTGCGGTGTCCACTACTGCCTCAAGGTGTTCGTCGGGGACTCGGAGATAGACCGCTCGCACCGCCGGTACATCACAACCACCACTTACCCATACTCTAACGCATATAGCAGCCTAGTTACCTGCACTTATCGGGGTAGGAGGTGTCGCTTACTTTGACAAAATGTAACGTCCAAGATAACGTGACATTCGCAGTTCGTAAAATAATTTTGTAAGCTTTACATGTTACTAGGTGGTCTGCCTTTTCGAGTAGTCAGTCATATCGATTCTAGCGACATCTATCGCGTTATGACCACTCATCGAGATCAAAAATATTCTATCTCTCAAGTTGGATCACACTGCACACAATGTGCAAAATTTGATCAAAATCAGTTCAATAGTTTAGTAATTCATTGCGGACAGACAACATGACACGAACTTACATACATAAAGATTACAGGTATTTATTAAAGCTTTGTTTTTGTCCGACAGTTAACATTTCAAAATAGTGAAATGTATTTATTGCTTTTGGGGGAAGGGCGGTCTGTCCATTGTGAAGTAATATTGGTAGGTGATACTGGGGTTGCAATGTGACATAGCGGGTTAAAAAAAGGAAAATTATGCGTGACAAATTTTAGGAATAGACTCTCACTGTGTGTGTGTGTGTGTGTGTCGGCAGGAGCACGGTGGCTCTCGGTATCCGCAAGGTGCAGTATGCGCCCTGCAAGGCGGGCCCGCAGCCCTGCACTGTGGTGCGGAAGGACTTCGTGCTTTCCCCGGGACAGCTCGAGCTCGAGCTCACACTCGATAAACAAGTAAATCGTGTTTCTGTGATTATCATTCTAGTTAATAAGCAGTTATTCGCATTATTCAAATAATGCATTAAGACGCACGTTAAGAACAACGATGAAATCATTGGATTTGGGAGACGCGTTACATTTAAAAACATTTCTTTATATGAGAGAACATAAAGTTAAAACGTAGTATGTTAAAACACTTTGTTTCTCACACTAAATCTTTCTTATTTCATATTTAAACGTGTAATTAGTATATCTATATTAATTAGTCAATACCTCTTTCTCTACAAATATTTTGAGAAACATCTAGGTAGTAATTACAAATATAATTTTAATAAATATTGTCTAGTTTTCTCTTCTCTACTTAACTATGTGAAACCTTGTACATATACTGCCCTTAAAGAATATGTATATGAATGCATATAATGTCGCTTTTGGACATTAAAAAAAGTATCATTATCACTTTAATGATAAGTAAAAATAAATAAATAAGAAATGAGTGAAACCAGTCGGTTGGTATCCGGCAGTTGTACATGCACGGGGAGACGGTGGCTGTGAACATGTGCGTCCGAAACCACAGCAACAAAGTCGTCAAGAAGATCAAAGCGTCCGTCCAGCAGGGAGTTGACGTGATGCTCTTCCAGAACGGACAGTACAGGAACGCGGTCGCCAGCTTCGAGACTCAGTTAGTACACAACACAACATGTAACACACGATACACAATACTACATTCATACATTTATTACCTTTTAGTATTTGGTGTTAGCCTACGCAATTACGCCAATGTCAGGCAAAATGCTAGAATAATTTTGGACGTTTCTATAATCTATGCAAATCTTTAACAAAAAAGTGACTTTCGTGTTACAATTGTCCGGAGAGCTTTTAAGGAATCTAACAAATCATGATCTGAATTATTGATGTGAAGTATCTAAGACGTGATGACAAACGCAGTGACTCTTGTTTATACCGTCATGACTCTTCTGAGCAAGCTTTCGCGATTTCCTTGTGTGTATGAAATACCATTCCAAATAAATAATCCATTAATGTAATGTTTTTTTGCTGTATATAAAGCCGAAATGTTTTACTTTAACAAACCAAACAAACCTCACCAATCTAACCAAATCAAAATTGATAGGGCCATACTTAAAATTACAAAGAATCCTTCTATTAGTTCATTTTATTATAAAGTAAAACAAATTTTAGTAGCCGGTCGACAATGCATCCTGTCTGCTGGAAACTGGTGTATAATCAAGCTTTTTACAAATACAAGCAAAATTAGACATAAAAATGATGACTTAAATTTATTTTGAGAAATATAATCTACTTGCATAAAGTATTGATGATTTTGACTGTAAAAGTAGGAGTGATGCTAAGTGACGATGTGTCCCAAGATGGCGAACACGCTAAGCCTAGTGAAGGGATTGGCTTTCAAGACTTATTACCAGAATACATGTTCAGGTAATCAACAGTTTGAAGATGGTAGTTATTCAGGCGACGTTATCAACTAGCTATGTTTTCCTTAATTTAGTCCATCCACGCGGTGTTTGCACACGCTTCTGCTTATCCATGATTACTGCAAATGTTGTTAGAATTACGCAAGAATAGTGGTTTTCGTGTGGGTGGAGTAGAAATATGTATTTGCGTGTGTGTAGGGACGGGTGCCCGCTGCAGCCAGGCTCGAGCCTGCAGAAGGTGCTGCACCTGACGCCAGTGCTCGCCTCCAACCGGGACAAGCGCGGCATCGCACTCGACGGACAGCTCAAGAGCGCTGACACCACGCTTGCCTCTACCACCCTGTGAGATTCTTCCATTTATTATAGATACCAATTATCTATTAACAGAGCGTTAGAATGCTATATTTTTGTTTATAGTTAAGGTTGAGCGTTGTGGACATTAACTCACATGATCTTAAGCGACGATACGGCCCTTGGTGGACACGCTAAACCTGTGAAGGGACTGGCTATCAAGTGCAACTACCGGAACACACCCATTTGTATTTGGGGGTAGATATATAAATTGAAGGTGGTAGCTAGCCAGATGGGTATTAGAAAAAGCCCTAGCATCATTCTATGGTATCCTCTCGATATTTTACTTTACCAAAAGCTGAAGCTCATACTATTACTGAGCTATTATTGATATATAACATCCGCACCAGTCATAATGTACGTTTAGATGTGTTGTCTTAAAGCCGATGTATATCTAGCAATAAAGAAAAGTAAATATATTATCTATCGGGATTATGCAAATCTATCAATGATACTCTTTTGATTTGTTATGTTTAGAGGTTAAGGTATGGTTAAAGATCCTAGTTGATAGCTTATATCTTTGATATCCTTGTCATCGTAGTATTTCAACTGTACTGGAGCTAACAAACAGAACTTCTGTATCGTTTAACTAGCTGACGTTAATCTTATGTATTATTTGATGCAGTTTCTTTCCGAAGGATCCTAAACTTTACGTCATTGTATTTATCTTTACCAAACGATAGTTAATTTTCGTTGTATGGCTGAAGTTATATGGTCTTGAATGGCGTGGCATTGCTGTGTGTTGGTTGCAGGTTGCTGGACCCGGAGCAGCGTGACGCGTTCGGTATCGTCGTGAGCTACAGTGTGAAGGTGAAGCTGTACCTCGGTGCCCTCTCCGGCGAGCTCGTCGCCGAGCTGCCCTTCATACTCATGCACCCTAAGGTACTGTAACCTACTCCCGACCGACACATACCGACCGAAGTTCTATCAGTTCTTCTCACACCAACATACAATACTATGCTATAATTTAAATATTCTGTGATGACGCATGTGTTGACACCTGTATACAGACGAATGGAAATTCTTAAACTCATCTCTTGCTTAAAACATATCATTTAATTACAAACACTAGCTGTGTCCGTGACTTCGTTCGCGTGGATCTGCAATTACATTTAATAGTTATATAGCCAATGTTACTCAGGGCTAATGTATCATTTTAATGATTAAAGATTTTTTTAAATCAGTTCAGTAGCTCTTGTAGTTACAAAAAAATACAAATGTACAAATCTTTCGTTTTTACAAGATTAGTTAAATATCATAGATTGTATATTGTCAAATCTTGATCAGTAATGTTATAACAAATAACTTACTCGATATCAATGTTACCTGTGACCAGAGCTAAGGCTCAGGAAGTCGGTGAATATCGTCGATTAACTTTTACCCGTGACTGCTCTTGTATTAAACGAGATTTTGCTGAAATTACAAATTATCTTTCTATCCTTCAATTGCAGTAATTATTCTGTATATTTATTTGTGATTTTCTCTATGTAAATTTTATGACAGTTTGAGTAGTACAAACGGGGAAGAATAACAAATAAACAAACACACATCTATAATATTAGATAATTAATTTTTTTTACTTACATTCTTAACTTACATGGTATCTCAGGAGGGGCGCGCGAAGGTGATCCACGCCGACAGTCAGGCCGACGTGGAGATGTTCCGTCAGGACACCGTCCATCATCAGGAAAGTGTCGAGGTCTACTAATAATACCTCTACGCTCAATTCTCACACAGATCAACGAACTACCTATTTGACATGTCTAGCTTCACTAAATACCCATATAACATTATGCGTGAGGCTTACAGAGTGATTACTTTGTACACTGATTCTCGTGAATCAGCTAAATTCTAATTATACATTTTTACCGCGCTCTATTACAAAAAATATACATGATAGAAGTGAAAGTTTTTAATAGTAAAGAATGAAAAATGGTTTGAATATTATTTCATTCCAATGAAACATAATATGTGGAGACGTGACGCATTCTGTAATTGTCAATACTCGAATCACCGTGTGAGTGTTTTCACATATAAATCATATTTCTTCGTAATTGCTTGATGTCACGAGCGGCAAGCTGCCTCGCGTCACGTAACTTTTTTAAAATAATCATACATTATACCTTTATAATATTATAATTAGCTAATTTAATTCTATATTAATTGCGTATATTCTTTATTTATCACTAAATATATTTTTATAATACATTATGATATGATACTAATATTTGTAAGTCGCGCTTTGCTATGGTTAAATGGAAACCTATTTTCTCATGAGTTGTTTGTTACACTTTCTTTATGCCATATTAAGCTTATATTGAACGATGTTTTATGAAAATAAATGCCTATGTTAAGTAGTTATTCTAGAGTATGTATATGTAGACTATAATCTATATTAAACATGCATAATGTAATTGTATTGCTGTCAATAAATAGATTGAAAATTCAACTGTGTTTCGTGTTCTGACATTATTTTGCTCTTTGTTCAAAAGGTTCTTCATATTGTTATGACAATCTTTAACAAAATATATTGACATCAATATTTAACTCATACTAACTGTACCCGCGACTTTGCTTACGTGGATCTAATTAATTATTTTTTTTCTAAAATAAAAGTAGCCTATGCTACTTCTTATAACATCAGTTATCTGCCAGCGGGAGTCCTGTCAAAATCGGTCCAACCGTTTCAGAGATTAGCCCGAACAAACAGACAGACATATAGAAAGATAGACAGACAAACATATTATCTAATAGGACTTTTTCTAATGTTCGCCTGGTTAGCTACCACCCTCAAGTTGAACATCTGCCGTCAAATACCATTAGGATATTTAATGCTATTCGTTCATTGAAATAACCAATTTTTACTACATGTATATGAATATATACCGTACATACACCAAAATAACATTTTTTTACAATTTTTGTCTTCCTATCTATTTGGTCTGGCTAATATCTGAAATGGCTGGACCGATTTTGACGGGACTTTTATTGGCAGGTAGTTGATGTAATAAGGAGTAACTTAGTCTACGTTTATTTAAAAAAAATCTTTTATTTCAGAGAAATAAAGTGTTGTTGCAATGTCCAAGTACTGTCCAGTACCGCGCGCAGCTCACGCACATGCCACTGGGCCGTCACGTCGGGCGCCTCCCACCAGCGAATTAATATTAGTTAAATATATTCATAGTTAAGACAGGACAAAGTCTGTCGGGTCAGCTAGTATTGAATAAGATCACCTCGAACCATATGACTTACAATATGTATATATGTACCAAGCTTACTCACGACCACATTTTCTTAGTAATTAATTCAAAAATTGTTGATATATATCAAATATTTACTAAATTCTATGTAATCAGCCCGCAACTTTTTGTTGAATTCAGCCGCCACATACCTATAGCTGTTTTCCAGCAGTTGCACTTGAGAGTCAGTCCCTCCACTGGGCTTAGCGTGTCCACCATCGTGGGCCGTATCGTCACTTAAGATCAGGTAAGTCTGTAGCCATAACGCTAAATCTTAACTATAAAAAAATAACGTTTGATATCTCAGCCTACAAGATGGATTCTGATAATATTAATATCAAATTAATGTATTTATTTTGGCGACATCTACCAGTAACCATGAGAACTAGTAACTACACGGACAGTTTAAAACTGCTCTAGGAAATTAAACATTGAACAATGTTAATAAACTTAATTTCGCCCGATGCTCATAGATGTCGCTATTTAAAATAAATTATATATAAGTACTAAGTAGGTATTACATGTTTAGTATAAATGGCGAATAAAAATTGTAAATATTATTTCTAGTATTTTCTAATAGTGTAAACTAATATTCAATTTATTTATAAAGTGTGTTCTTTTTACATTCGATAGCGCATGGATTTGAAATGGGGTTAATTGTGTCCTGAATTATTATGGTATGCGATGCCGATAGTTTCAAACAAAGTTTAAAAACAAATTTTGGTAAATTTTGATATACATAAAGAAATACCGCAATGGCACTAAACTGAAATATTGATACGTTTTTTACGATGTCTCTTTAAAAAAAAAATACTACTAGCTACTGAATTACCTGAATAGGAATGTCAACGTGGTCAATTTATACGCGGTCGGTAGGTCGTGGTAGGTATACCAGCAAAATCTCTCTATAACCTTCTAAAAGATATTGACCTAAGACTGCAGTAAGTATATTCTAGAACGTACTCCTAAAGCTGTGTTTGCAGGCTCCTAGTGAAATATCTCTACAACTCTATCGGTCCTTTAGACGCCTCCAGTTGAGTTTATCCAAACTAGCGTCACACAAACAGGTTGCGAATAAGAATTTCATAGCCCTCTCATATTTTAAAAAGTTTCACTTCAAAGAAACTAAAGAAAATTCCGTAAAATGAAATGTGAATGTGTGAAAGATATGAAAGTATTTTGAAAGACGTGAAACTTTTATAATTTTATAAATTCAATACTTGTTTCACGGGTTCAATTTGAATTTTAGATCGTACAAATGTGAAACCATCAGTTTTATAGATTTTCAAAACTGTGATTAATCAATATTTATGTTAAGTTTGTCGCATACAATATTAACTTTTGGATAACACTCAGGAACTATGAGAGAATTTTTGTAATAATGTTGCCAAACACCTAGAGGTGTATTTTGAAAGTTTTATTTAAGAATGTAGGTATAGGTATATATATATATATATATATATATATATATATATATATATATATATATATATATATATATATATATATATATATATATATATATATAGGTAATATATATACCTATATAATAATAGGTCTTTTTAAGTTTTAGCATAATCGTTTCAGACAACATTGTTATTTTATAATCATTAGGCTAGAGTTACTCGACAAATGATAATATTAATTTTGCTAATTATATGGATGTGGTAATCTTGTAAGTGGTATTTAAATATGAAGCTATATCCTGGTATTGCGGATATAGTGAGGTAAGGAAGCTATGGAACAACTTTTTTTTATACTCATGGTTTAGCGTTATAGCCACAATCTCAACTGATCTTAAGTGACGACACGATAAGTTGGTGGACACGCCAAACCAGTGGAGAAACTGGCTCTCAAGTGCAACTGTCGGAAAACAACTATTAGTATTTGGCGGCAGAATTTCAACTTGAGGGCAGTAGCTAGCTAGGCGGGAATTAGACAAAGCCCTACCACCATGCTACGGTTTTCTCACAATGTTTTCCTTCACCGAAAGCTCAAGCTCATTGCAGTTGGATTCGAACTCACGTCCCTTGAAGCGGAGTCTGTAGTATCACTACCACTACTGCTGGGCTATCATCGCACAGGGGTATTTAACTTTGATGATGTTATTTTCAAAATCTATGTTATGTAATATCTCGGCAGTAATATGTGTAAATGTAAATTACTGGCAAATGCAAACAATATTTTCCATTGGGGAGCGGGTATGAAGTATGAAGGTTTATTAGTATGAATAAGCAATAATACAAAATGTTTTAATTCCAAGACAATGTTTAATCTCGTCCAAAATAAATTTTATGTCAACAGTTAGTTGTAGCCTGCGGGCGGACTCTTCGAGTCCTCTCATAAACTTTATAATAACAAATTACTTACAATATACATATTCAATTATCTAATGACTATCTACATGTACAGGGATGTCAGTCTGTTTGTAACCCTCTGAACTTTGATATGAACAAATGTACGATGATATGGCGCAGGGAAACAGAATGATTTCCGGTCTAGTTGCATTGTTAGTGTTGTCAGTTAGTACCCAGTGTTGGCAGATCCGGACAATTATTATTGGTAATTACAATAAAATATTTGCACTTTATAAAATTATATATAAAATTTACCTTTTTTTTCTTTATCTATTGAGAATGTAGTTTCATTAAATACTAGGTGATGAATCTTTTAATATGCTGGGTTATTGGCTGATGCGGTTCACAGATAGACTGTGCTCTGAAGATTGAACAATAAAAAGATCATGAAAATCATGAAATTACGGCAAATGTACGATAGTTATTGTACTTCTGTCAACACTGTTTGTAATCTGTATAGTGTTTCGAATAGATTATTTATCTGTTCGATCGGCTCGAGACATAATATTCGACAGCAATCAGACCGTTCTTACAATTCGAAACGAGCACAAATATCATTTAACCATTCTGATCTCTAGATATGTTTATTCTGTTCTATATATAATAAATTAAATCTATACACGTGTATATTCAACTCAAGTTCAATAATTATCAAACAATTTTGTATATCACTAGATATTATTGTTAATTTAAACAGTAACGGACAATATAATAGTAATTAATAATGGTTTATAAGGATTTATTTCGACACAATTTAATATGATTCGGTCTGATATACAAGGACAGAATATTCTTAATTTATATGCAGAAATTTATATTTTTAATGTCGAACGAACTGCGAGTAATGTCTGAGTAACGTACAAACAACCTTCCCGATATATTACATTAATATATAATTATTATCGTTAGGAAAATGAGTCGCCATCCGGTGAGTGGAGGCCACTGGGAGTGGGCGGCGAGTCCCACGCGTGGGCAATGCTTAGCTAACGTCAAGTACAAACATTATTTACACAAACTCAATTTTACAATCCCCTTTCTATTTAGTTATCTATTGAAGTCTGTGTTAGGGATGGCAATCTGAGATCGATTATACGAGTGAACGATTTTTAGGGTAAAAAATCGATTTCTTAAATCGATTCTAAGCTCTGAAACGATCCAGTCAATCGATATTTCATCCTTAAAAATCGATGTCCATTCTTATCTATTTCATAAAACTTTAGTTACAATAATTATTTGAATATTTTACTCAAACTTATGTGAAAATTATAGTTTTAAACATATATAGAATGATAAAATCGATTACTGTGGTGTCCTTTTTGTCTTCTATAATTAGTTTTCTATCGAGAATATAAGTAAAAAGCGAATGTTGATAAATCGATCTTTTGGAACTTGTTTTTATTGGGAACTGATTTATTTTACTCGAATTTGAATCGATCTTTTTAGAACAGAATCGCCATTCCTAGCCTGTATACAAGTAGAAAACGTGTCGAACAGCCTTACACACTAAGTATTTACATCGCGGAAACTGAACTTCCATCGCAAGCTATTATCATAAGTTCTCGACAGTTGGAATTGAATTGTATAGCTGATAACATCAGTTCGAGGTTAAAGTTTTATTAATCTAGTACTTAGGTATGTACAAAAGTAGAGTTAAGAGAGCGCGAGCGACGCCGGGGGGCGAGACGAGTCTGCACTGTGACGCTTGAGTCAAATAACTCCACCGTAAACTCTATTACACTTGTTTATAACTAAGTTCAATATAACATAGACATTGGTTTTGTTAGTCCATAATATATATTTATTTATAAAACAATAATAATTATAAGTATTTTAATATTTAGATAGCAAATTAGCACACTGTTAATTGGACAAATGAGAAAAATAGTTTGGGTATTTAATTTTGATTAGTTTGAAAACCTTTATTCAAAATAGGGTAACTTATTTGATATTTGATATTCATTAGGTTACTTAAACAGCGATATGCCAAAGCATAATACGACTTATAACGTATTCAATGTAAAAACAAAAAAAAAACATCTTAGAGGTGTTAGGTAACTCCTTCAACCTCTCATGTCTTAAAATGTATTTCAGTATTTGTTATAAGTTTACAAAAGGCGCCTTACAAGTGATAAGTGTCATATAGACTGCATATCAAATTATAGACTAAAAACGGAACTTAAAATAGGGCTGTTTCATTGATATAAAACATAAAAAAGGAAAAAAAAAAAGTAGGTGTATTGGAAGATAAACAGAGTTACGCTCTTGTAGATACTATTTCGATATCAAAGACAATATGTTCTTAAGAAATTAAGTTCAAAGTAATTGTCTTACACTGTACTTGTAATACATGTTATCTTAATCTAGCTGGAGATAAGTTGTTAAATAAATCTTAGTTAAATGACGTACAAAATATTATGCGAATGTCAACACAAACCCTGTTATCGAATAACACGTTCAAGCAAGTTGGTGTCCAGGAGTATGACGGTGCAGAGTCGAGACGCATCCGTAGCGCCGCCGCTAGATACTGCCGTCCGGTGCGAGTTTAGACGCAGGACTCGGGGATCCTGTGGTCGAGCAGCTTCTCCTTGATGGCGTCCACGTTGAGGTCGGGCGCCGCGCGGAGCGACGCGGAAGCGCTCCGCCCGAGCACCGCGCCCGCACCCGCGCCTCCGCCCCCGACTCCGCCTACGCCCGCGCCCGCCCCCCACGTCCACGAGCCGCCGGAGCCCGGGCCGTTGCACGACTGGAAGGACACCTGCCGGCCAGGCAGATAACATTACCTACCTTGAGGAGCACCCAAAAGACACGAAATATGGTGAAACCCATTTCTATATGGGATTGAGCTTCTTTTGGGTATAGATTGATCATTGTGACTCTTCATGGCGTTATATGCAGATATACGTTTTTTGGCACGTAATTTGATGAGAAATTACAACATAAATATTGTAAATCTGCTGTTTGACATAATATTTAAAAAATCCTGACTAATATTATAAATACGAAAGTGAGTTTGTTTGTTTGTTATGCTTTCACGACTACACCGCTGTATCGAATATGATGAATGTTGGTTGAGAGATAGACAGGAATCTGGACACGGTGAGAGGTTAATTCTTCTCGCGAAAAACTGATTGGAAGTGGAGTGAAGAGACGCACAAATTTTGTATGGCACTTTTTATCGCGTCATTCGACTTCTTTGACAAAATCAATGAGCGACGTCGAAGGTAAAAGCTAGTCTATAATATTTTTACTAAATTTTAAGTTCAGAATCCTTAATTCCCTCCCTTGAAGTTCTAACTCAATTCAAAATGACTATAAACTCTCAAATGCGTACGTATGTAGACTCTCCTTTTTTACCAATAATTTGTCAACATTATGATAATTTTAAATAAAAGATATATAAAAATATATTATTATCTGTAGAAAGTGATATACAGTAATGAAATGTTTTTTATCATAATCAAAATATATATGAGATATAAGTAAAAATCTTCGTGAAAACAAACTTTCATGGGTTGCTCTGTGAATTCAAGTTTTCAAGATTTCAAGTTTAGTATAAATTCGTTTATAAAATAATACTCTTTTTTTTATTTCATTCGTTTTGACACTGCCCTTGATTGTCATTATATATTTCTTTTAGATTGGCCAGTTAAGACGTGCAATGCGACCTAATATAAATTAAAGCAATATATTTTCTTTACACATATTATGAGTTTTTAAGCAGCAAATCTTGTTCTTGTGTTCGTGGCCAAAATTAGTAGGTATTTACTTATCAGTCAGTACGTACCTCCTGAAAATACCTTTAGACTACGTTATTTTCAGCAATGTATACGTACATAATACGCTTTGTAATGTTCGTAACGATGGAATTATTTTGCTTAATTGACTTCTCGATCGTGTGTCGATCGGATTCAAACCACATTTTAATCGGTGTGAGGAGATGGGGTGAAAGTGTCATAATTAAGGTAAACTATGTATCACTGTTCATAATTGAACATCATGACAATACAAAGCGAACATAAAACTTACTTATGCAGTTACATCTTACTCGACGTGAAAACGACAGGCAATTCTAAGTTACAGGTAGCAAAAAGTTTCAAGTATACATATATAGCCGATAATTACATACTATTGGTCTGACAGAACATAGATTTAATTGAGGTTAAAGCCTAGTGGAAAATCTGAAAACTAGACTGAATATCGTTGTACTCATAGCACATTCAGTACACGGGCGAGTGCTAGCATGTTGTGTTCATTATTGCATGAATTTTACGACAATTAAGTCCATATAAGTGAATATATGATATTAAAAGCCTGCACAGTCCGGGGCACGTGAGCCGCGAGAGCACAGCGGGCAGACGGTAAGCGACAGTAACGGCCGCCGCTAAGCCGTGAATCTGTACACTCGTAAAACTGTCGCGTACGACATAAACCGAGGATCTCGGTAAGGAACTGCGAGTTAGCGCGATTTTATCAACTCACGATGTCGTTTATTTTATGTCGGCGGTGGAATCGATGTGAGGGGGGGGGGGGGAGGACGGAGGGGGAGGGGGGGTGGAGAGAGAGACGAACGGTCAGTATCTTTATTACGGTGTCCATAACCGGCGGTTTACGTCCCGTCACAGATACGCGATCATATTTCTCTTCCGAACCGAGTCGGGCATTATCCCTCCCCGAGAACCGCACTCCCCTCCCCCCCTCCCCCCCACAACGTGTTCTAATGACACCGTCCGAATGTCACGTTTTGCGCTCAAGCTATTGTCCATACGTATGTTGCTGTCCTGACTGTATATTGCATGGAATCGGACAATATATTAGTGGAAGTAAAATGTCCTGTGTATGTACGCTTTATAGGGAAATGTTTTTTAATTGCTTATAAGTTTAGCGCTATGGCTACAGTCGCACCTTATTTTAAGTGACGATATGGCCCAATAAATAGTACGGCGGCAGATTTTAAACATGGTTATGCCAGATGGGCAATAGAAAAAGCCCTTCCAGCATGCTATGGTTCCCTCACGATGTTTTCGGTCACCGAAAACTCAGGATCATTGTAGGTGGATTCGAACTCACGTCCATTAACGCAGCGTCCGTACACACTACCCACTGAGCCATCATCGCTTTATTTTACTTCCGTTTTACGCTACATTTAACTACTTCGACTCACAGATATAACAGTTATGGTAGGTTGCCTGCATATTGTCTATGATGAATATTGATATAAGAATAGATAAGAAACTTAATCTTTTTTCTTTAAAATAACATTCTAATGTGTGCATTTACAATAATTACTAGCGGATGCACAGAGAAGGGTGTTTATTTCCTCCCACCAGAGACAAGAAGTCCGAAAGCTGTTCCTTGTGGCAATACGGGAGTTGAAAGTGTGGTAGTGCGTTCTAGTCGGTATGTTAGGTGATTATCACCAGATTAGTTACCATGTATCCCTCTCGCCTTGGCCGAAACCCGGGTAATACGTTTCCACTTTCCGATAAGAGAGTCATTTTATCATTTTTATGTAAGTTGTAATGGGTAATTTACGGTCATCTATGCATACGTCATACCCGGCCAATATGATCGTAACAGTGTCTCATCACATGTCCTATACTAATTTATTGTAGAGAAGGAATACCGATGCAGTTATTACTGAAGTTTTTAAATGTGAAGAGATACAATGTAGCTAAAATGTGTGTGTCTGTACATACCGATGCTGTTTTACTCGGGGAGCGGACGGCAAGGGCGGCGAGGGCGGCCAGGGCGGGCGCGCCTGCACCTTCACCTGTAACATAACACGGCCACGTAACTTCACTCTCCAAACTCTATCTATTATTTCTACACTCTATTATTCAGTCCACGAGAGAACATGAACTTCCTACTAAGTATAATCGGAGATGTAAGGTATACAGAGATTTCAATAGTTCGCATAGTTCTAAGTTATTGTATATTAGTAATATACATAATGGTAAGCAGGTGCTACTAGACAAGGAGTGGTCTCTATGTTCATTCCATTTATTACAGTCGAAGTTACTAAATAATAGACTGGGATATAAGTAATGTGATTTATCAATTCTCACAGCCTACAGTGTCCTGGTGCACCAGTTCTGCATTGCATTAATAAGTGTCATTTCGGCTCGAATTACAAATATTTTTCGATTTTTGTGATACTTGACAAGTTTATCATTATGACCACAATTTTATCCGCTGTTAAGAGACGACGTAGACCAAGATGGTAGACAAACTAACGCTAGTGGAGGGACGGACTGGCTCTCAAACGCAAACTGCCGGAACAAACTTATTTGTATTTGGCGGCAGATTATCAACTTGAGGATGGTAGCTAACCAGGCGGGTATTAGAAGATGCTATGGTTTCATCATGATGTTTTGCTTTATCGAAAGCTCACCGATTTGAACTCACGTCCATTCACGTGACGTCCAACTACATTATCAATCAAGTTATCATTGCTTTAAAATAATTAGACGAGGTTCATTAGTGCCATATGTGTTTAATCTGTATTTGCTAATGTGCGAAATCTCCTGATACAAATAAGAAGTGCGGTAGTGTTCGGAGATACACCTTACCTCGAAGCGATGATAGCTCAGTGGTAGTGTGTACGACATTGCGTCAAGGGTCGAGAGTTCGAATCCAACCACCAACAATGAGCTTGAGCTTTCGATGAAGGAAAACATCGTGACAAAACCATAGCATGGTGGTAGGGATTTTTCTAAAGTCCGCCTGGCTAGCTACCACCTTCAAGTTGAAAATCTGCCGCCAAATACCAATAGGTGTGTTCCGGCAGTTGCACTTGAGAGCCAGTTCCTCCACAGGTTTAGCGTGTCAACCAACTTGGGCCATATCGTCACTTAAGATCAGGCGAGATTGTGGCCATAACGCTAAGCCTTAACTATAAAAAAATATGGAGGAATCCCTTCAGCAATAAATGAATGATAACCTTCTCTTCTAGTTTAGAAATGGCTATGTTGAGTTACGCGGTAATTATCTACAAAATGTAACGAAACTTATCACGTAAAAGTTAAAACAATTCACGAGGCAACGTCAGTACGTCCGTAGTTAGAGTAGACCGGGCCAATTTCAACTATTATATATGGAATTTGTAATTTCCTAAGGTGTAAGGTGTGCCGCCTGGGCCCAGTGCACCCGTCGCGGCCTCGCCGACTCCATACATAAATAACCCGAGAGATTCCGGTCCCTCCACCCCTCTCCCCCGCGCCCCCCACTCCGCTTCGATCCTCCGCCTCGGCCGTTTATTCCGGGGAAAAAATCTGATTAATCACTACATTCGGAGACGGAGGCGCGCGTAAGTCACGACGCAAGAAATAATTAATTGGCACCGCTTCGTTCGCCCCCCACCCCTCCCGCCCCGTCCTTCCGCCCCCCACGACCCTCCGCTGTGTAATTCGACCTGAGGTGTCCAGCGGTGCAAGTAAAGTTTGTTTAAATAGAGTACTAGAGGACTCCAGAACCCCCGGCAAGATTGTTACGTCATAATCAAAATTAGTTTTGAAGCGACGATAGCTCAGTTGGTAGTGGGTAGGGACGCCGCGTCAAGGGGCGTGAGTTCGAATCCATCTGCAACGGGAGTGAACTTCCGGTGAAAGAAAACATCGTGATAAAACCATTGCATTGTGGTAGAGCTTTTACTAATGTCTGCTTGGCTAGCTACCACTCTCAAGTTGTTCTACGGCTTAGTGTATGCACTACCTTGGTTAACACCGTCACTTAACATCAGATGAGATTGCGGACGTAACGTTAAACCTATAAGCTATAAAAATTATGAGTTTTTGTTTTTGCATATGATATGAAATATACGACATTTAATACAGTATTGTTCACTAATCGATTGACAAAATCATAGGTCAAGCTACATACACAGAAATATCTAATACACAATACATGTAGAATATTCAATTATATATTTCCATTATCAGTTTCAAAAGCCTCCTTCAAGAAAGCGAGAAAACATTAATTACGATTACGAGTACGATATATTACGAGTCGACTTTCTACTGAGCTTTCGGTGTAGGAAAATATCGTGAGAAAACCATAGCATGGTGGTAGGGCTTTTTCTAATGCTCGCCTGGCTAGCTACCACCCTCAAGTTGTAACCTGCCGCCAAATACCAAAAGGTGTGTTCCGGCAGCTGCACTTGAGAGCCAGTTCTTCCACAGGCTTAGCGTGTCTACCAACTTGGGCCATATCGTAACTTAAGATCAGGTGAGATTATGACCATAATGCTAAGTATAAAAAAAATAATGCGTTTTCTAAATGTTTTGTAAAATAATGTTGCAAAGTAGAACATGAAACGTTTCAGGAAACCGCATTTACAGGATAAATAAAAAAAAGCATGGCAATCGCCTTAGTGGTACTTTAGTTGTGAGGGTACTAATGGACAGACGGACAGACGGACAGACTGAGCGAAATTGAATATACTAGTTAAAAAAATAATTCTATAAAATATAGATAGTACTAAATCTTCAGAGCGTGAACTCTACGCACTAAATTTAAGATTTTTTTATACATAGGTTATTTTAACTACGCCTTTAACAAACCGATATCGTATCGATTATGATTCGTTATTGAAGATTATTTAGTTAGTTAGTTATTTAGAAGATTTATTAATTGATTAGTTAAATAGATTTACTGGAATTCGTAGATGGTTTTAAGCTACTTAGTTATTAAATTATATTGACAATTTGTATTTTTTTAATTTGCTTTATATTATTTTTTCCTCTCAATCAAAACATAAAACAACCCGTATGTAGTGGGCAAGTGACAGATATTTGTCATATAGAAAGATTGCTATGTAACTTTGACAATTATACAGGGAGTCGAGTTAAAAATATAGTACGCATAAGACAAAACATTGCCGCATGAAAACTGGTGTTTTATTAGATATTTAAAAATTAAACTATTTAGAAAATATTGAATATCTGCCGCTAAATATCTATCAGCGCAAATATTGTTTAATCACTATTATCAATCAATGAATATTATAGTGCATTACGATTACACCAACGAATTATGACCTAAAGTACTTAAACGGATGTTTGCACTTTACGTGACGCAGCGCTCCACTATACTATAGAAAGACGCTACGCAACGCTGGCTGGGTATATCGTGAAAGACTCGCGCGCGAGACTGATTATTCGGAAGTAGTTATCGTTTTACGAATAAAAACACGACTCAACAAGATGGCTTATTTCCTGAGAGTACCCCACTACTCGTACATATCTATCTCTATATCTATCTCTTCACAAGGTTTAACATGTCCACCACCTTGGTCCACATCGTCATTCAATATATTTTCTTTGGTTTTCCTCTTCCTTTCCATCCTTCAACATTCATATCCATTACTTTTCTCATCACACGTGTTTCCGCTCTTCTCATAGCATGCCCAAACCAAAACAAACAATTCCCTTTTAACTTCTCTACCATTGGTGCCACTTTCAAACTCACATACTTTGTCTATTCTTGTAACAGCACACATGTATTTCAACATTTGCATTTCTGCTGCATGCGATTGACACTCATCTATCTTCTTACCAGCCTATCCATTCATACATATCCGGTCTTATAATGGACTTATTCTGCTCTACAAATTTAGGGGCATTCTGTAGTCACCAATTGTACCCGAGACATGCCACTATTTCATACATCCTGATTTATTCTCTGCCTTTGGTTGTGATTGTAGCCGTAACGTTAACCGGATAAAGTGTAAACAAAATCACAATAATGAGCTGTGATCGCTGCGGATCGTTGGGTAATGATCCTCCGTGACGCGGCGATGCGGTTCGAGCGTGGGCTGAGCGCATCTCGCGGTCTGTTTTCAATTGCGCCTGTCGCACAGCTGAATATTCACGATGCCGCATCAATATTCATGAGTATACGTAGAGGCGCACCTCTCCTTCATCCCCCGTACACCCTGCACACCTCGCGGGAGACCGCAAACAACACTTTGTTTCAAACGTTTCCGAATAGAAACAGGCAGCGTCGGTGTTAACCGCATTGCTGTGACTTCCCACGGAATCACAAGCGCCTCGCTTTGGCTTTACACTACGTTATCTGATCACAGTGTCATGTACATTTTGCGTATTGGAATTATTTTCTATATCTACATGTAATAAGCCATGAAAAAACATTTCGATAAATGAAATGTAGGACACGAATTTTACTTCTATCAATCAACTCGTTTGTTTACTCATTTCTCTATTCCTTTGTACACGCGTCTTCATAAAACTATCGAATGGATTTATGTGAAATTTTACGACATCATAATTTTTTTACCGTTAACAAATATTTTTATTAACATGGTGCAATTTGATCGGGCAGGGAGAGTAATACAAGTAGTGAAAGTGAGTGTTGACGAGCATCGGGACGCCTTAAATACACATCCGTGTCACAAGTCTCGGGAAGTGCTCGGAGATTCCTTCCCTGCTACACGATGGACCCTGCACCCGCGCGGTGAATCCACGGTTAGCTAAGAAGTTCTTTTCTCTATATAATAAAATGAAGGGACTCCAACAGGATAGGTTATCCAACGTTAAAAGAAGTTATTACGTTACATAACAACTAGGTAAACGGTACATTGCTTTCGTACTTACTACTATTTGTTAATTACTAGTAAGAGTAAAAGGACATAACAGTATTTTCTTCGGCTCCAAATGGGCACAGCGAAATGATAAGGTTTATAACCTGTCTCAGTAACTAGGCTGTCAAATCTAATAAGATTTTTTCAAATTCGACAAGCCGGTCCTGAGAATAGCTCGTTGAAACAGACAAACTTTTCTGCTCTATTATATTAATATAAACTATATATTAAATTTTAGCTTGGCATTCGTTCGTCCACAGGAGTCTCTATTCCTCGTCTGAGGTTACAGGGCTCGTATCGCTTACACTATACAGGCACACCCGAGCTTTATAATTTCTAAGTAACGTTGTTAGCATTAGTCACCGCTGACCTCTATTGTGCCCCAAATGTAAATGGGGCATTAGCGGGATCATTCTGGGGATATATTAAAATATAACCGGCGGTAGATTTAATGACGGTCGCGGTACAACGCGCGAGTTTTTATTGAGGCGAGAACGGCATTCATTACGGGCCGATTTATGTGGAGTATCCCTCCTTCCCGCACCCCCCACACACCACGCTCCTTACTTTATGACACTATCACAGATATATGATAAGCTGGTATCCATTCTTACATCATCACTACGTGGTTTCACGATATTAATGTTTACGAGGTCGGGAAATGTTTGTATTACTTGTTTTCTCCAAAATTCATTTTTCCCTTCCTCCACACGTGCTTTTATGCTAAAAGGTAGTAAATATGCAGCCGGTCCATCTAATGGCAAATGGTCAACGTCAACTATGAACAGTTGTAACACCAAAGGCTTTATAGCCATGTTCGCGACTTTGGAAAACCTATTTTAATCCCTTTTTGAACAGCTCCATATCACAGGATTGGCTAAAACCGTGCCGTGCAATCAAGTTCTATAGATCTAATGTGTGAGACAAGAATTTTCTACAGAATCTAAATGCTGTCACAATGTATGTGTAAACAAAGCCGTGTCAATATCTTTCATAATGCTTTTATGGAATACAATTTATTAGTAAATATGTATTATATTTGATGTCGGTTTGTTACAAAGGAAGTAATTTACACGCGATTACTTATACAAACGGAAACAAAAGGTCCAGCGCCGGCGCTGAAGTGGCGGGTGCACTCGCAGCGGATTCACCTCTCACCACTATTCATTCAGTTCACACAAAGCTACCCCACAAAGCCAGCTTCATCCTACCGCAATTCTACTCTCCGTATTATGTCTGTCGTTTATCCGGGTTAGATGTGTGATCAGTGTGTTATAATAGAGTTTACTGACAAATATCTATATTGATTTTAAAATAAAGTCCTCCATAATGACTGTATGTCTTTTTTTATACTTAAGGTTTAGCGTTATGGCCATAATCTTATCTGATCTTAAGTTACGATACGGCCCAAGTCGGTAGACACGCTAAACCTGTGGAGGAACTGGCTTTCAAGTGCAGCTGCCGGAACACACCTATTGGAATTTGGTGGTAGTTTTTCAACTTGAGGGTGGTTGCTAGCCAGGCGGGCATTTGAATAAGCCCTACCACCATGCTATGGTTTGATGAAGTAGTTTAATATTTGTTACATAATTTTATTGTAAATTAATTTCATTTATGTTTAATTAATTTTAATTTCACATAATTTATTCTAGTTTGTTCAATTTTAATTTTTTTTGGTGGAAAATTATACTATATATGCGTCGCTCACACAATAAATATGTGTCATACTCACCTATAATTAAGGTTACATTTGTGCTTGAAATTTTATAAATATTTTTAAATTTAAGGAATGACATATTGTGAACCTTGTTGGTGCTTTATATTAAAAATAAAAAAAATCAAAATAAAATTGAATCTATTGAAAAAAGTTGACAGTCAATCCCTCCAATAAAGGTCGGCAACGCATCTGCAATTCCTCTGGTGTTGTAGGTATCCATGGGCGTCAGTGATCACTTACCATCAGGTGACACGCTTGCTCGTTTCTCTATATTACATAAAAAAATATATATATATTCCCTGGTGATTGGGAAGTACCTCAAAAATGAATGCAAACAGATGTCGGTTTTTGGTGTCGGTTTTTCACTGCACCACTTTTTCCGGTTCTGTCTTTCGGTCAGCAAACAAATCAGAATGCTGACGTGCCATAAGGAACTCCGTTCCAACACTAGTAAACTTATTTTCATACAGTTTTTTAGCTATGGACTGAGTAACTCACAAGGAAGGTTTAGATATACAATTCATTAAGATTTTGTATGAACTGGTACAAATATGACAACGAATGCAGTCGATGTCAGCAAATGTCATACTGATAACGTAAAGGTAACGAAAGGTAACGTAACCGTGTGTCACGTAAACTGGTACAGGTGAATAAACCTAATGTAGTACGAAGTTATATCTTTTAAAGCGATCTATTACACAGTAGCAATGCTGTATGTTTATCTTCTTAAATAAATATATACAAAAAATCCTAAAAAAGCTTTAAAACTTGAAATTAAGTGATTTTTGGTGTATTTAACTTAACACATGAAATAGTAGGTATATATGCAGTGTCGGTATATATCTATGCAGCGCTGGGATAGGTTTCTGATATTATAAAATATTATTGTTTGTTCTGTGGCGGAAATCATAATAATTATTGAGAAAATTATTTGTAAAAAAGTGAAAAAATTACTGAATTCTAATAATTATTAAAAAAAAAAGGTTAACAACATACGTGAAAAACCTACTGAACTGTTTTATCTCTGTTATATAGATCACTAGCTATTACTTGCTAGGCTTGGTTCACGTTAATATTAATTTTGTCTAATCGGATGCCGCAATAAATAGTATGATGCAACTTTTATTATTAAAAAATACTTATTGAATAGTATCGAAAATACATATGGAAAATATTTGTAGACGATAGTGAGAACGCTACGAAGCATCGCACAAAGAGCAGGCCGAGAACGTGTAATGTATTCGAGTTTGAAATCACAACGATTCTAAAGAAGTTTCACTTCAAAAAAGGGTGGGATTTTAGTGTTTAGGATATTCCCGGCGGTTCATTCGCCAGGTGAGTCCCACATATTCCTCCCAGCCGCTCAAGGAGGGGATGCGTAAATGCATTTCCTAACGAAAAAAAAGCTTAGGATTAATGATTTCAGGACGATAGTTATTCATTTTGGATTGTTCTATACCTATCATTAATTATAGTGTAGTCGCTTAACTATACGATAAAAATAAATAGCAATAAATACAGAAAACGGAACGTAAGAGAGAAAGAGAGGAACAAATAAATGAAAGAGACGTATAGGGAAAAACAAGATGGCGCATACGACTTTTCTGGCCTAGTGTCTGTTGTGAAGTAAAATTTTGTGAAATCAAAAAATGAATAGCAATCAATATTTTGTGAGCCTTATCATGTATAATATTCAGTAAGATAATTACATTATTTTTATAAGTAATCAAATTGGGGATCACTGAAAACTGGTTCGTATGTCGAAGCGCAGATTTTAATTTAAAACCAGCGGGTGGCGTGCTCGTTGACCGTTCCGACACTGTAATTATAATAATATTAAAAGTTAATAAACTCGTACGTTTCTCTACTAATTGCTAATTACGTAAATCGATAAAGTTGTTTAACTAGCGCCTGGCTGCTTCTCCATATCTGATTATATACATTTATAGAAGTGTGTACGTTACACGAACGAATTGATAAACCTATTATTCCTGGTAAATGACTTATACTGGCGTGCCAAAGGACGGTGTATTATCTCCTTTACTTTTGAGAATTTTTATGCCATCTATCATTTATATGCCGATGACCTACAAATATATTCTCAAGCTTCCTTAGATAACCTGTCCCAAGCTATATATAACATTAATAGTGATCTTGCACGCATTAATCATTGGGGTAAAGTAAGTCTTAAAGTAAACCCAAATAAAACTCAAGTTATCATTATTGGTAGCCCTGGGATGACTGCAAAGATTGACAAAACGTTATAGTCTATAGTATTTGATAGAACTATTCTTCCTTTATGAATGAATCCTTTATGAAATAGTAAAAAATTTAGGAATTTACATTGATAAATATTTATCTTGGGGTCCACGGCTTCAACAGGTAAGTCGGAAAATGTTTGCGTCCGCTGGATGCTTAAGAAGACTCCGGAATTTTCTTCCTATTACTACTAAGATAACGCTTGCGCAAATCTTACTCCTTCCGGTCATTGACTATGCTGATACTTGCTATTTAAATCTTACCGAATTTTAACTTAATAAACTGGAACGACTCTAAAGTTTTTATATGAGGTACATATTTGGTTTAATTTCACCGTGTATCAGGATTTCGCACAAAGTTGGAATGGCTCCCTGTAAGGCTTCGCCGAAATTTTCGCACTCTATTTACGCTGTACACTACACTTTTTAACCCTACCGCTCCTTCTTGCCTAAAGAAATGTTTTAATTTCCTTTAAGATCTTCAGAAAATATGACGCTTGAAGTCCCGATACACTCCACAAATTTTTGTGCAAAATCATTCGCAGTCCAAGCTGCGCAGTTATGGAATGCATTACTTGTTTCTCTGCGGAAGGCATAAATGATGGCCATATTTAAAAATTCTGTCAAAAAATACTAAATGTCTTCATAAATATCATCAATTCATAAATTTTGTCTTCATAAAGTTATCTTGATGATGAACTAACCTATGTTCTTAAGGATTTATATGATATACTTAATAATAGTGCCCATATATGGATATTTCAATTTTTATTTTTTTTAATCACAAAATGCCGAACTGTGACTCATGTATAATATCCGTACTTGCGACTTAAATAGCATGCTATAATGAACAATGTTTATCTTCGTAAATAATTTTCATTATGAAGTAACCTTGGTTTCTAAGGATTAATATAGCAAATAATGGTCATAGATCGCTTTTTAATTTTTAATACTTTTTGTCACAAAATATTTTATTGTGGCTTATATATAACAGATAGGCATATGCTGCTGCATATTTATTTAGATATACTACGAAGCAATATTTCTGATATACATTGTATTTATGTAGCACTAAGACATTGCACGTGGATAAAATATATATCTGACAAATTCATCGCCTCTCGTACAAACTCTCGCCCTTCTTTAAGGAGCCTCATATCTCTATATAAAAATCGATTCTGTAGTTTAGACATGAATTAGGCAAGACAATATTAAAAACACGATTATTGTTGTAAATAATGATATATTATGGTATTTGTATTGAAGAAACTATTAATAGAAGTAAATTATTATTATAAGTGAAAAGATCTAGAGTGAAATACTTTGACATTTCATTGCAAATAATTGCGGTCAACTTTTTACCACCTTTCGAATACTATGTAATATATTTCCGATAGGTTCTCGCAAATCTTTAAGTTCTACCAATATATAGTTAGAGCTGTTAACGTTGAAATGATTGTGGAAAACTTAAGTTAAGTTGATAATTGTTAACTTAAGTTAACTTAAGCTGATACCACGCCGCCGTGTGTGGAACGTCACAGATCTCAAGACTGGCACAAAAACATGTCGTTTGCACCGAGCACGTGAACATCGCAGCACTCCAACCAGTTCCACGAAAAGCCCACGCTAACTTCTACACTGAGTGATAGTTAACGAGCCAAAATCAGCAGATCCGAAGCACACTGCCTCGGCTTGCGGTATGACATTAATTACATTTCCCAGTATAAACTCACCGTATTAATTGAATACTAAGTTACATATTAAACGTGTCACTCGACGCATACACACTTCAACAATGCACCCGACGCTCTATGCCGACAGCTAAAGTTAGTTAAATTGGGCAATGTATGTATACTAACTAGTTGCCGGAATATCTTTTTAATTATGTTAGCTCATAACACTGAATGACCGATATACTGTTTATATAATAAATTAGATTAAGGGCGCAGTTAATGGCGGATACCACCACATGCTGCTTGACTGAAAAGGAATACAGAAGGTTCTGAAACGTGATAAAATAATTGTGGAGACAATTTCACTGATGACAGCGGAGATGTCTTTAGAATATCTTTGCATTCCTTCGGAATATAATTCAACTCTGGTATATGCTATGTATTATAATAGGGTCTATGCATCACGTCATCACGTGAATATTAAGGGCATTATGTCAAATTAGGGATCTTCATTGTTAATGTTTTCAAATGGTGATATAGATTCAATTAAGGACAA
The DNA here is from genome assembly GCA_039707435.1 of Actias luna. Taxonomy (NCBI): domain Eukaryota; kingdom Metazoa; phylum Arthropoda; class Insecta; order Lepidoptera; family Saturniidae; genus Actias; species Actias luna. The sequence goes on along the minus strand of JAZHAC010000016.1, from coordinate 19,747,620 downwards.
TACAGTTAATATTGAAATTTTAGATTTTTTGGAGGCAAATTTGGTATTTGGAGAGATCTTTGAAAGAGTTCTCATCTTTGATGTTGTTTTATTTATTTTGATTCTTAATCTTACATTATTTCGTTATATGTTATGTACGTGATGTACTTTGAATATTGTGTATAAGTAAATTATAAAAAATAACTCGTAGCAAGTTTCTTGATAATTGTCATATAACTTCCTCGACATTTTTTACAAGAGAGTATACCGTTTTCATGTAGCATTGTATGAAGCATTAATATTGACAATATATTCCAACATTCTAAATGGGAATAATCTGGTTTTCACTAAATAATTGAAAGAAGAACCTAAGCGATGATAACTCATGAAGCTATGATAGCTCAGTCGTAGTATGTACGACTTCGCGTCTAGGGACGTGAGTTCGATTCCAACCACCTACAATGAGCGTAAGCTTTCGGTGAAGGAGAACATCGTGAGGAACCCATAGCATGGTGGTAGCGCTTTTTCTGATGCCCGCCTGAGTAGCTACCACCCTCAAGTTGAAAGTCTGCCGCCAAATACCAATAGCTGTGTTCGGGCAGTTGCACTTGAGAGCCAGTTTCTCCACAGGTTTAGCGTATCATCCAACTTAAGCCGTATCATCACTTAAGATCAGGTGAGATTATGGCCGTAACACTAAGCCTTAAATATAAAAAAGAAAAAAAAAGTTGTATATTTGGGTGTAAAGGACAAATCCGATTTAGTCCAAAAATTCATAATTTTAAGTAAGTACACCAATTTTTTTTGGATTGAATCGTATTTGGCTTTTACAACCTTCAACTATAAGTTGGGTATCTCCTATGATTGTTCAGAATGCTTAATTGAGTTAAAGAAGCAAGCGAAAACTACTACATTTATCACATACGTTTAAATTACAAGAAATCAATTATTAGAAAACCCTCGAGGATAACAAGTTCAGCGGCGAAGGCGCGGTAATACGCACGTTCAACGGACATGTATACCACTTTTTCGTTACATTTACATAATGATGGTAAGATTGCCGACCCGGAGCACATTCAGGGAAACCGCTCGCGTACGCGGATCTCCCAGAGATCCCTAAATCTACGAACAAATCCTGAGGATACACCGTCATTAGCCGACGCAATGTGTCTTACAAGCAACACTGATCTACATGCTCGCTCGCAAATACAGTTTTAACTTACGAGAATATGCTTACAGATCTCACAACTATTACTAGTACCTGTAAATTTAACAAGACTTTTCAACTGTAATACAGTAGATCTTTGCGTTTCTAAGAAACTAGAATTCCTAACAATCTATTGGTAAAAAAGATATTATTTTAATTCATGCCTGACTGTCCCCTTGTCACAGTCACACACACACAGTCACACAGTCATAATAATTATTATATATCAACCTATAAAATACCTATATATATTAATGTTATTAGCAACAATAAAAGGCAGTGTTTTTTTTAATCCATAATTATAATCAAACCGAATGAAAATCCTTTATTCGATTTAAGCCCTAAGAAGGCGCTTATGAACGTCAAAAGTACTACCGGTTCGGAAAGTAACGCAGTATTCTTATCGGTTTTTTTATATAATAGTTTAATGTGTTTAATGCTTTTTTTCGAAAGAGCATACACTGTTGCTTCGCCGGGATTTTAGGGCGAATGCTTTTGTCACTCAGCCCTGAGGCAGCCGGGGCAAGGGTGCCAGAATAGCCGAACCTCGGCTTGGACTGCTCCCGGAATGAGCGTAAATAAAGAATTGCGAATTTGACTAACTTAACTAGAGTAGAGTAGAGCACTAGCCCTGTTCGAACTGTATGTATACTACGTGGTGTGACTAACTACCCACCTAATAATATTACATGACGGTAAAGTTTCTTTTTTCAAATTCTAGGTACTAGAAGACGGATTTCAAAAATTCTTATTGTGTTTGCTAGAACAATTATCGAGGAAGGCTTTAGGCTATTTATCATGACGCTACCTTCTGTAGGCGTAAAGCGTATTAAAAAAAAGTAAAGAAATGCGAAAAATATTAAATAACTAGATTTCACGAGCGGCTTCGCTCGTGATATTATTGATTTTGTCATACAAACCGGATGACGCAATAAAAGGTTTCATAAAAAGTTTATCTCTATCTTTAATCCACTACCAATAAGGTTTTCTCGAGAAAAAGTAACCTATCACCATTTCCAGGTATCTCTATACCAAAATTTATCGTAATAAATTCGGTAGTTTAAACGTGAAAGCGTAACAGTCAAACAAATACATTTTCTTATTTATAATATTAGTCAGGATAAGGGTTTTTAGTTTCACGCATACGAAGCCGGGATCACAGCTAGTCAACATATAAAACGAAATGGTTTCTTCTGGTTATGTTAAGAAACCACTATTAAAATTAATACATATATGAATTTCTTTATTGACAAGATTTTGATGATATCAGTGTACGAAATATTGATTGAATAAGCAAGATTACAGCTCCTGTCCTTTTGATATACTATAACAGTATGGCAACACGCTGTGTGTGATAAGAAAACATTAAACAATGCACAAATAAACTTATAAATAATTGATAGCGTTCGTAGAATATTAACCGTGGAACATATTAGTAAATCGGAGGCGGTTCGGGTGTACGCATATCGCATTTCCCATGCATAGAGCCTACGCTAGCAGCGGTGAGTTCGCGGGCGACTCTATTAAAGCTTAATCTAGTTTCGTGCCTCACTCACTGTTTATTTCCGTTCTCGTGTTACGTTTTCATTATTCCACAATACAGTGGTCGTGTTTTCAAACGGTTGCCGCCTACAATTATTATGATTCATAACGTTGACGTTAAATTTTAATGTCCTTTTAGCATCTAACCGGTGGTTTACATTAATTGATTTTAATTTATTCATTTAAACTCTTAATTATTTTAAAGAATATTTTTATGTAAATTTATATGCGTATCAGATTAGCGTATTGAAACGTTTATACCCACTACACAATACATTTTTGTATTACGTCTAAATATAAATAAGGGATATGCAGTTTGACATTTCTACATATGCTCGTTCGTTTGTTTATTGTTTCGCCTTCTGAGTTCCTTTATAATTATAAAGAGTTTAAGAACTTTAAAGCAAAGAACGCTAACAGCAAGTTCTTATGTGTATGTGTGGATCGATCACACACTTTCTCTTCCATCGACCATGTTGCCAGCAACGAATTCTAATTATTCAGATTTACAAATCTCTCGTTGTTAATATGCAGCTTTATAGAAATGGGATCGTTTGTCCTAGTAATAAGTCTCAGATATATCATAATATATATAAAATCTAGAAATAAAATTAGAGATGTTGAATATTGCCGCTTTGAAACTTATCGTGGTGGCAGGCGAAAATTTGCAAAATTTTATGATAAATGCAATTTTGTTGCTTGTGCCGTTTGCAAAAATGTTTATGCTAGCTTCAGCTAGTACGAAATAAAAAGTAAATTTTAGGATATTGAATCTAAAGATGGACGAAAATTTGCTGCAAGGTCTTACTTGGCAACAAGAAGTAACGATTATAAATAAAAAAGCGGTTCGGCAAAATAGTTCTGATGAAACAAGTTGAATTTGAATTTTTTGATCCTCGACTGTTTTTTATTATTTATTTTTTAGTGCTATATCCAAGAAGTATAGCCTGAAGAGCGAGCAACAAAATTAAAACAACAGACCAGCCGTTTTTTATCGTCAGCAACGATATATCTGGTACAGTTTGAAGTCGGTTTTTTGAGCAGAGGATACAGGTTGTCAGTGTAGTTGAACCTGCAATGTCGGTACTTACAATAATTATTGGGTATGAGGTCGGGTTCCGCGTCCTCGTGGTCGGAGTGCTTGGTATCGTGCGTGAGGCGCGGCACGAGCGGCTGGGCGGGCGGCTTGGCGAGCGCGGTCCGCCCCCGCCCCCGCCCGCGCCCTCGCCCCCGCCTCCGCCGCCGCACCGACACCGCGCACGCGCCCGCCACCAGCGCGCACACAGCGCCCGCGCCCGCGCCCGCCGCCCCGACCGCGCCGCTCACCCCCAGCGAAGCCTCGGACGCTGCACGTACATATTACATTAAGTATATGTACCTAACACATACATATTTTGAAACGATGATATCTCAGTTGATAGCGTCAATAGACGTGAGTTTGAATTTTCGTTGAAGGAAAACGTCGTGATTAAACCACAGCATAGTGCTAGGGCTTTTTCTAATCTCGGCTTGGCTCGGACTATTGTTTATTAGTCTATTATTGGTGTTTAAAATCTATTCTTTACAAACTTCCTCATCGCAATGCGCAAACGCATTACCCGGGCTCAGGCCAAGGCGTGAGGGGCAGGTGGTGACTCATCGAGTGCTAATAACCTAACACTACCCACTATAACGCACCACGGCAACACTTCAAACTCCGGTGTTGCCAGAAACTAGGGACAGCGCACGCACTTTTTTTAATGGCAACTATTACCACCATGTTGAAAAGCCGCCGCCAAATACCTAGGTATAGGTGTGTTCGGCAGTTGCACTTGAGAGCTAGTCCCTACACTAAACGTAGCTTGTCCACAATCTCGTGCCACTTTTTCACTTGCCACCAAGGGACATTATGACCATAATGCTATAATACTAAACTAATAATATATATATCGCATTTGCGTGAAGGAAAATAACTCAATTCATAATTGTATCAAAGTCATTTATCTATACAGAATGGTTTTAACGGCGTTAATAAAAATGCTAGTAACTGTTATACTTATTGTTATAATAACATGTCCCCTAAGTTAAACAATAGCTTTGATAATTATATAAAACATAATTCTAGTTTATATAAATGATATCGGAGACACAGCTAGCATTATATAAAACACCTTAATAACAAAAAAACATTGATCCATAATTGGCATTCCAGTCTACAGTAGATCCCAAGCGCATCGCAACAGACGACTCTATTTTAGTAAGTTATTTTTTAACAATGAGATCCCAAACTAAAGGTTAAATTTTAGGGTTAAAAGATAAAAAAAGATCTATACGATATTTGTTCGTAATGTTAATACATACCCGGTAGATGTATATTGTAAACATTTGTATTAACTTGTATTAATATATTTGTGTTGCTTTAGGAAACCTGTTACAGGCATAAATCAATTTAAAAATAAAATGAATAAGCGACAAGAAACCACGCTTGCGAATGCGAAATTAACTGGACTGAAGGTTGTAAAGAAAGAACTTTCAATTAAAATCTTTAGTTTTACTCGCAATTCCAACGCTGCAGTGCAAACGGCAGTCGAGTCCGAGGTGGAAACAGTTTCTTTAGGAGTACCTTTAATAACAGAAACCAGTTCAGACGCAACGAGAGGCGATCGAACAATTCTACAGTATTACCACTCAGGTCCGATCGAGTATACTTGTGCAGGCTAATTTAGTTATTTTCTACTGAGAGCTAAATTAATTTTGAGAAAAGTCTTTAACACGGTTTCTGAACGGATTCCTAGCGAAATTTAAAAAATTTGATTGACTCTTTTTGTATCTATCACTGTGTTTGTGGTGTATGGTTTTAATTATACAAATGGTTACAACAGTCAGCCGCTAACGGTCGATAGCGTGCTGTTGTGTTGAGCCACTTATGGTTCAATGCGAACTTAATTATTACACGATAAAATTTATATGGAGTACACTATTATATACAATACACTGAGAGAGCTGTTCTGTTCGGCGTGTCACCTGATGGTAAGTGATCACCGCCGCTTTATGGGTGGGACTGGCTTTCAAGTGGAACTGCCGAAACACACCTATTGGTATTTGGCGGCAGATTTTCAACTTGAGGGTGGTAGCTAGCCTGGTGGGCATTAGACAAAGACCTACCACCATGCTATGGTTTCCCAACGGTGTTTCCTTTAACGAAAGCCCAAACACATTGTAGGTGGTAGTATTCGAACTCACGTCTAATGACGCGGCGATCCTACAGACTACCACTGAGCTATCATGGCTATACTCCAACGCTACACGCTAACACTTTTTAAATTTTGTAGTAAATTTAAGGAAAGAAAACAAAGGATCAATATATGTATTACTGCCTAACATATCACTATAAGTTTAATATCTATAGAAAATTATTTTCTTAACTGAAATGGATTCCCTGTACTCATGTCACGAACATAGTCTAAAATATTGTCAAATGACCAAAACAGAATTAATTGTTCACGCCCCGATGACATTATAAATTACACAAATTCAATTCCACGTAAATATATAATGTACTTAAATGAGATTAAAATATTCATCCAATTCTCGTGTTTGTTTATGTCTGACGGGTCGACTCTGCACGCATTTAAAAGTCACTCACTTCTGCAGCTCACTTCATATATCGTAGAGAAATTTGTATCCATGCAAAGAAATATTTGTCTTATCACGCGATACTTCTCATTATACAATTATATCTCATTGAAAGACCGTACAAATTGGTGTTGTTATATAAATTACTATAATATTATTATTTTGAATATGAATATATATTTTAATATGAATCGTGACGTCTGTATTGCTCGTCTCATAACGCACGCTTCGCTTATGAGGTGGGTGCTACCGTCTCTTCACGCCAAAAAATTGATTTTTAAAACTTGAAATGTCTCTATCATATATTGCACTTGTTAAATAATATATACACATACGTATCAAGAAAATACACTATTTTTAACATTCATGATATTTTTGATGCCATTTTTGTTATATAAACTAGTTAAAAACTGTTTAAAAATGTTTTGCCTTGGACGTCCGTGTGTGTGTATGTGCGGATCCTGTATGTTATTACGATAACAACCGAAATACTTTACTAATCGTGTAATTTCTTTTTCTTACGCTTCAGTATAATTAAGAATAGAACCCTATTACTTTTCACGGTCTGATTCGATGTGGTTTAATTGTTATTAAATAAACAGAAAAAAAAAGCATTACGAGGCGTGTACTTTTGGATTTTCCAAATTTATACTTGTTTGATAACAGTTCAGATATTTTCGCGGTGAAAATTCGCGTAATGTGCGATATAAGGACAGTGGGACACGAGTCTCTTGTATAGTTAATAGAGTGTTCCGTGACGCACGTAGCGCTGTTCCGGTATGCTACAGTTGTTCGGAACGCTTGGAACTCCAATATTTTATCGTGAGCTCTCGCCGCCGCCGGCACTTGCTCCTCACAGACAGTTAATTACCAAAGACATAATTAAAATGAATAACAATCTCGGAAACATCGCCCATCCGGCCGACGTCTGTCATCAACTGTCCGACATTCGTAACTGAATCAACTCTACGTCAGTATGGGCTTTATTAGATATTGTCTTTCCATGACTAAATGCATAAAGGGGTAATTAAACAAACGGCATTTCTGTGAATATTAGATATTATTGATGAAATGACATGCTTAATGCATAGTAATGACGATAACTTTGTGAATACTTTATCAGGTAACTGAGCGAAATATTCTACTATTATATCTATTGTGTGCGTAAATGACAACGTCTTATGCATTGGGTTTCAGTAATCTGAAGTAAATCGGAATGCGTTCTTTTGTATGAAAAAAAAGCTCAATAAAGTGACTCAATTGATGTTAAACTTGGAACAAAGTAAAACTATTGATTGGAATTATAGATTGAAAAATTGAATTGATTGAAAGTAGAATTATTGATCAGTGACCGTCGCTGTTTGAAGTTGCTTTAAGCTATTCAACAAATGAACAATTATGAGCTAATTCCTAACTGTGACACGCCTAAACACGCCACTATATTGGCTAGTGCCGTGTCTGATACAATTACCTTACCTTACCAACGTGCAATACAGGTGACGATCACGTTACGTATAATATGCCTGACTTAGTTAAAATAAAAGTGGTAAGTGTATAGTTAATAATTATTGGTTTGCCATTCGCTCATGCACGTGACACTGTTCAAATAACCCCTACTAATATTATAAATGTGAATGTACGTTTGCTTGTTACGCTTTCACGCGAATACTAATTAACAGATCATCATGAAACTTTGTACACATATTCTTGGGGGTATTAGAAGTAACATAGGAGATTGTTTATTGAAATAAAAATATAAATATTTTTAGAAAGATAAAAAAACTTATTTCATGGCTTCAGTGCGAGCAAAGCCGTGGCTAAAAGCTAATATGTATATAAATGGATACAATATTTTCAATGCAAATTTTTTGCAACGTATTCAATCACACTGGCGCGTGACTGTTGAATGAACGCTTACAGATTTTCCTACTCGCATTTCACTTTCAAAATCTGACAGAACAAAAATATATTTTGAAAGAGAGAGAATCAGTTATTCTCAACAGCATTATCGAATATTCAGCTACAGGTATTTTAAGAGGTGAATTTTAGATGCGTAATGCGAACTTCGCCATGTTTTCAGTTTAAGCGAGTCACTCGAGGCGTATTCATGTAAGATTTATATTTCTCTATTATTGACACACCTGTGGTGTTTATGCTGTGAATTATTATCGGGAATGATTTATATTGGACAGTTAGAAAAACACGAGTGGTGAAGGTGAGTGTTGACGTTTGTCGATAAAGAGGTCCCTTAAACCTACATCCGTGTCGCAAGTCCCGGACACTCCTCTCTGCCACTGCTACTAGGATTATCAGTTCTAACATCAGAAGAGTGGGGTTATCAAATCTAACGGTACAGTTAAATATATTGTAATTGGTATTCGCAATTTTTTTCGCGTTTTTCAACACTAAATGTTCGTGGCAAAGATTAAAGTCAGTATTTCAGTTTTTGAGATGCCGTAATGAGATAATTTTGACGATGCAAGATATAAACCAGTTTTTCTCAAAATGTTCTTTCTACAAGAAAAGTTTTGTCTCCATTGATTTGGAATTTCATTACGATTCAAATTCGAAGGGACGGAATAGGCGACGCGTGCTGCTTGCGTATTAGCGGAACACGTACTTGTACAATGAGAGCTTAACTAGATGAAGGCTGCGAGGGAGCGTGAGTGCGGTGTGGAGGCTGGCCTGGGAGTACAGAGTGTCGAACCTCCGGATGCAAATCGCAAACGCGTACGTGTTTTCAATCCAGCACGTTCCAAGCCAGTGCACACGTGATTAGAGACAAATACCGAAAATGACAGGTGATAGACCGTCATGCTACTGAGACATCAACCAACATCGTCACTAAGTATTATAGTCAATAAGTATATAGACATACTGTATACTACAAGTCTATCAACACAACTGATCTATATTTGCTTAATTGTCGATAATAACAATCGATACAAATACATTAAAAAAAAAGTTTATGTTCAGAAATGTTGCTAATTAGTATAATGCATTATTTATTCTTCATTTAGAAAATAGAAGCTGTTTGTCTTTTTAAGTGGGGACTTAAACAGTGGTCGCTTTCATATCTTGACATACGATTTTACGCTGTTAAAATTTAGATTATTTAGTATCGCATCTGATGTCACTCAAGGATTATCTTTGGGACCTTTTATGCGTATAGCAATATTGTAGTGATATTAATATAGAGATGAATAATATTCTATTTTAAATTGTTTTATGTCTGGCTGTTGAAAAAACAAAGTATTACCGATTTTTTTTTAAGCTGCGACGGGAACATTGTATGTATGTATATAAATAAGTGATTACATATATTCCAGACATCAATACTCTATAATACCTTGTGCGAGAATACCATGAAGGTAAATTTATTGTATTTTCATAGGGACTGAGTTATCATTTAACGGGGTAGGTGACGTATGGACAAATAATTTATTTTTGAAATATACAGGGCAACGGCAGAAGTCCTATAAAATAAACTATTATATTTAGAATATACTCTTAATTTTAGATACGGCTATAGGACATTATGCAATAAAAGTTGTAATGTCATTTTACATAGTAAGTATGTGAGTATGTTTCGACTTCTTACTTTCGCAAAGTGAAAAATGTAATGAACTTCACGTGTTTGGGGCATTGCTTGTGTCACGAGACACTTCTAGGTTAGTTTAAACTAATACTACAAATGTCTATTATTAGAACAGAGTAACTACAAAAGAATATCAGAGAAGGATATACACGAATATGCCATGTCTAATAGTGTTAAAGAGAAGAAGAAAGACTTTCAATTGTAGCTCAGTTTTAAGGAATGTTTTTTTTTATTCAATATTATCAATAGTTTTTCTAACAACGGTCTCTTAACATGGCCTTGCTGCAGCATAACGTACTGATTTTTAATAAGAGATATTGTGTTGAGGAAGGGATGTGATTCATATATGATAGAAAAATTATAATATAAGCAACTAATTAATTCTTTACACTGAATATACACATATGTGACAAAATGCAGAGACTCAATTAATAATTAATATATTTAAAATTAATAATATTTATAATACACGGTGTTGTCGATGAACCTGAAAACAGATTCCAATATTCGAGGCTTAGACAATCCTGTGTCATATTGTGTAGTCTCCGTCGCCATTTTCGTTGAAGCCTTCTTTTATATAATCTTTAATTATATCTTTAATAATTTAAAATTAGTTTTTTAATAACATACTAGCTTTTGCCCGTAACTTCGTTCGTGTTAATATTGATTTTATAATAGTCATTGGATGCCGCAATAAAAAGTTTCATACAAAGTTTATCCCCCTCTTAAACGCACTTCCAATAGGTTTTTCAGGAGAAAAAGTAGCCTATTACCGTCTCCAGGTTCCTATCTATCTCTATACCAAAATTTATCATAATAGATTCAGTAGTTTAAACGTGAAAGCCTAACAGACAAACAAATTCACTTTCGCATTTATAATATTAGTACGGATCGCTTTTAGATTAGTTCATCAACACCCCTTTAAAATATTTCCTTTTTTTTTTCCTTGGCTATGGAATACAAAATAGCTATGGTATTTTACCTTTAAAAATAACGTATTACAGTATGAATGAAATATGAAGAAGACAAGAGTATAGGCCAAAAAGGAAACGCGGAGGAAACTACATACTGCGCAGGAGAAAGGACATAATTTATGTATAAATGGTATCGCTTTTAGATTATAAATTTGCATTTTGTAAATTCTTATTGTTTACTTACTTCATGATACGTATAAAAAGGGATGGTAAAGGTTGTATAGGGAGAAAACAATCTTTACCTATCGACCTGAACATTAATATAAAACTAACCAAATATATAAACAGAAATTGTTAATAATTCAATGTGTCTAGATGTGTATTTCTAAATTTAATTATGCTGCTCTGTGATTGTAAAGAAAAATATTTGATTAGTACCCTAATTATTATCTATTTCTTTATTTATACCCCTGCACACAATGTTTATCGTATATTTGTAAGAGATGCCTAATTTATTTTACTATATATTTGTCTTTGTTGTGACTGTTGTTATTCGGAATGTTACTGTGATTGATTTTACAAGTTTTTAACGCACCGCATCTGGATTTAGGTTCCAGCTGAATATCAGCGCTGTGTGTTTCGGACACTTCAGCATATGCTGAGCTGGACGCCCTATGCTAATAATTAGATATATACTATTATTATTTATATGTGCATTTCCTTTCCTTGTTTATTTTCCTTTAATGCATTTATTTATATCGTCCTTTATTGCTTGTATGTCTTTTATTAGCATTAAACGATTTCTTTCTTTCTCTCTTCCTTCCTTAAACTCTGTTAGCATTAATCAAAGTTCTATATTTCTATATTTATTAATAAAAATAATAAAAATAAATAATATAGCCCATATTCTGCTAGGATAACTAGTTATATATATTTTGTAGAAAATTGTTTTCCTTCCAGAAAGGTTTCCTCATATAGGTATAAAGGCAAAGCGGTTTTTCGGAGCTTCATACTTCTCATTTATTGTTCTCTAATTGCTCTCACGTAAAACTACTAAACATATTTATTATATCCAAGGTCAGGCACCCCTTGGATCCTTGAAGTGAAACTGTATGGGGTTTCGCGATAATCCATTTCCAGCTCGAAGTGACGCGACGCCGAGCATTAAACAACAACGAATAATTATAACTTTCTCGCGGAAATGTACAAACTTCGTCTTAAATATATGTTTTATGAGTATACACACATTATAGTAGTCGCACGTGTTCATGGCCGTTTTGACACATTAAATAGTGTCTTGAATGTCACTTAATATAATGTCAAATAATATAGACAAATATGAATCGTGTCGAAATATTTTTGGATTTAAAATTAGTATGTAAATAGTAACTGTTTGAAAACTTTTAGCCAAACGAAAATACAAATCTTTACATAATATATTGGAATAAACTAAATATTGGAATGGAAATAAATATACAATGGATCCCCGGTCATAAAACCAACATTTTGCAAAACAGTATCGAATTATCGAATTTGTCGTATTATAGAGTATTGAAGCGATGATAGCTCAGTGGTAGTGTGTACGACTTCGCGTCAAGGGACGTGAGTTCGAATTCAACCATCTACAATGAGCTTGAGCTTTCGGTGAAGGAAATCACAGTGAGGAGACCATAGTTTGGTGGTAGGGTTTTATCTGATGTCCGCCTGGCTAGTTACCACCTTCAAGTTGAAAATCTGCCGCCACATACCAATAGGTGTATTCAGGCGCTTGAGAGCCAGTTCCTCCAATGGTTTAGCGTGTCTACTAAAATAGGCCATATAGTTACTTAAGATCAGGTGAGATTATGGCCATGACGCTAAGCCTTAACTATAAAAAAATCTGTCTAAGCCGACAAATTACAGATCCAATGATAAGATTACATATTTTATACTCTGAAGTACAATTCATTATGTATGTCGAATTTAGTATATTAAACAACACATATGTAGCCGAATTCAAACTAAGCAATCAAAATCAAAACAATACCTATGCGTCATAAAAATACTGGTAGCGCGTACGAGTTGCTACATGTTCAATCATGCATTAATTGTCAATATTAGCAAATATTGTCAAAAAAATATTCAAATATGTCGAGCTACAGGGAGTCCACTGTATACCGTCAAATAATACAGTCAATAAACTTTAATAGTAACTGCACGTCACTATTGACAATAGAGTACAGCAATATGGTGCTTTCAACGTAGATTTTTATTTATACATAACTTCATGAGCGGTCGTCAAATCGGCCATCATAACGTGCCGTTACTTTAGTGTATAATTATAGAGTTTAGTATGACTGTTAGTAGAAGGTGAACAAAATATTTATAAGTAGTTATTCTGCCATTTCCATTCTTTTAGAACTAGATCATATTATCGTTTGTTTTACACTTTGTTTAGTAAAACAAAGGGTATCCTTTACATTGTGTCAGTATACTGATTATCACCGTGTCAAATTTCAGCAAAATCTATCCGGTAAATTCAGAGGGATGGACGAACACAAATCATTTTGGCTTCTATATCGATAATAAATGATTAAATTACTTTTAATATTTTCTACTTATATCTATAGATAGAGAATATTTAACTAATAAACTACTTTCTTATATGCGTGAGGCACGTGAGTATAATTTATTGCAAATATTTCTCTACAGTCGTTGTAGAAAAATGATTGAATAGCTTATAACTGATCGTGTGTATACAAAGTAACTAGGTTTAGTGAAGTTATTGAATGGATCTCTGACGTCGCAAACGTTGGTGTCGTTCTCGACTCGCCTGTAGAGGTGTCGACAACGTGGAACGTGGTGTGAGACGGGAGGCGCGGGCGGCCTCGGGCCAGCGTTAAAAGCCAACTGCAAACTGCCGATAAATCATGCCCGATCCCGGCCGATATGTAAAAACGAAATGAATGATCATTATTCATTGCACTTTATCAATGATTTATTCACGGGTTATTGTATTTTTCCGCTTGTCGTAATTAATCTGACAAATCCGATCGAAATATTGGCGGTACGATGCGACGCGGCCGTGTGTATGCGAAACCTGCTTACCTACTGTATCCCACCGTAAAGGGAAATAAATGTTCGCGAATGTGTTAAGTTTTGTTGACATTCAACTCGTACAGGAGAAACCTTTTATCGTATGAATAAAATAACATAATTAAATAAAGCAAACGTTAGGGCGCAGTGCGTTGGAGCTGACGCGTTTTATGTTACTTGTTTGGAAGGCAGTATAAAATAACGCGTTGTAATATTTCTAATCTCATATTTGAGTCGTCGTTTATATAACATCTCGCGTTATCATAATATTTTAGTACAACGATGTGTATTTATAGCGTTTAGTAATTAATGTATCTAAGATGTCAATCTATTCGCATCTGTACATTGTATTTGTAATAAATAAATCAACCTGCAAGTCGATATGTAATTCCATATACATACAGAATCTGGTGTCAAAGACTCTTAATAATATTTAGGGTTATCTTAGACATTCAGTAAAACAAACAATATTAATCTATAATGTATTCTTAAATTGACCACAGACTTAATAAACACAAGGGTATATATGCGTGTGTGTGTCAATTACATGGTAGTGTGTAATGATTTTTTATTGATGTAATGTACATTTTATTAAATAATTAAAAAGATATATTAGCATTCTGCACTCTATATGCGAAGTTTAATATTCCTCCATATACGCAATTTTCGTAAAAAGGGGTACAAAGTTTTGCTACATGTATTAATTGATAATAATAATAAACCTCTAACGAATACCCTAAGCTAGTAAGCAGCAACGGCGTTGCCTAAAATTAGACAGCATTGTAAATCGTGATGTATGTAATACGAACTATAATTCAGATACATCAACAAAACACACTCGATTAATTTACGATACAACATTATTGATATCTTCGTTGAATATTATTATGACGAATCCAGATATTTTAACGTGACGTAACAAAATAGGTGTTCATTACCAAACTCATATAGTTCCAGATATTATTTTCTACAAATGTAGTATATATTTTACATTTTGCATATAAATGTTACAGGTACAATCGACTGGAAGCCTATGTTTGTACACAGCTTGACAGGAAGACCGCGTGAATCAAACTGCATTAACTCGAACATTAATATATATCTTCATACCTTAGTGTTCGAATATACCTCTGTAGATATTAATGGTAATGTGAATCGAACACGCAGACTACGTGTTATATATCGATATAATATATACTTAGTTGATAGGTTTCCAAATGATTTTGTCTGTATTAACGGAAACTATTCCGTCGGGTCAGTCGATATGAATATTTATGACGTAGGTGACAAAATGCACCGGGTTCGTGAGGGAGTCATCTCGTAAATGGCAGTCGTAAAGTCAGAGACGGTTGCAGGTGGGACATGTAATGTTCGCGTTGGCAGATGAGACGTGACACGCTCCGTGCTATACTCTGCATTGCTATGCGATGCGATAGCACTCATGCATTCATGAAGACTAAAGACAACTATATATATCTTACAGTTGACAGATTTCAGTTGTAGAGTGTAGTATACATCGCTGGTAGAACTGATGAGTAATGAAATTGAAGATAGCTCAGTGATAGTAGCAGAGTCGTGCGTCGAGACGTGAGTTCGAATGCAACCATCTACAATGAGCTTTCGGTGAAAGAAAACATCGTGAGGAAACCATAGCATGGTGGTAGGTCTTTTTCTAATGCCCGCCTGGCTAGCTACCACCCTCAAGTTGTAAACCTGCCGCCAAATATCAATGAGTGTGTTCCGGCAGTTGCACTTGAGAGCTAGTTCTTCCACAGGTTTAGCGTGTCCACCAACTTGGGCCGTATCGTCACTTAAGAGATTATGGCCACTACGCTAAACATTAACTATAAAAAAAATCAAGGATTCTAGAAAAGCTATCATTAACTGGAAGACGCAGTATGTATGGGCAGACTCATAGTACTGCGGTTCTATAATATAGTAACGGTTGCAAGCTCTCATTGATGCAAGCAGATCAGGGCTGATCATTATGTCTAATTTTAGATCAGGACTTTGCCCACCAGCGGACGTCTTTTCAACGAATGGTTTTATAGATTGCAGTAATAGTGAATGCTTGATGTTGAAGGTTGTAGCTATATAAATGATAAATATGATGCTATAGATAAGCTTACGACATTTACAAGTACAATGTTTTATTTAAAACGATTAACCTGTTAACTTTTTGAAGTAATTAATATAGATTACCTTGAATTTAAAATTGCATGAAAGTTGGAAAATAATAGGTCATGAGAATAGGGGGAAATTCGAATGTATTGCGTGTGAAATGATTCCACTTAAAAGTTTAACGTCTACGTTATTTTATTACAATAATATAACTGTATTACACGTCCGTGGCGGGACCCGAACGGCACACAACGACTATACTTGCAACTCTAAAGCACCTTGTGTCCTTAATAAGTTATAGTTTCATTGTTAATCGCGAACTATTAACAGGAAATTATATTACTCGAGGAAATACGACGTTGCGCTTAAATAGGTAAATTGAGGTACGTGAGTTACTTGATCGATAGGACATTCGCAGTAAACCCGTCCGTAGGTGCGGAGATCCAGAGATGTTTCGAAGCATAACATTAATCTAGTTGCCGAGTTCCGTCGAGAGGATGTTAGAGCACGAGTGCACAGGAGTCGCGTCGCTCGTAAATATTAAAAGGTTAACATAGTTAGGAGGCGCTAGGGGTGGTGCGGGGGTGGTGCGGGGGCGGGACTGCGGACAGATTGCCTTGTAAACTTGCATTCATTGAAGTTTATTGCGTCCCCTCGCCTCGCATTCATAAACTGTGTAGTGCTCTCGTCTCGTGTCCCAACGATTCTGTCACTCTAATGAAATCTCGGATTGTTTCAAGAAAACGCTTTGCATTTGACTATTAGTGGTGTTTACTTTTTTTATAGTTAAGCTTTAGCGTTATGGTCATAATCTCACCTGATCTTAAGTGACAATACGGCCCAAGTTGGTAGATACGCTAAAACTGTTTAGGAACTGGCGCTCAAGTGCAGCTGCCGGAACACATCTATTGGTATTTGGCGGCAGATCTTCAACTTGAGAGTGGTAGCTAGCCAGGCGGGCATTAGAAAAAGCCCTACTACCATGATTTTTTTTAAATTTAATAATTTAAATATTTTTTTAAATATCGTTCTTAATAAGTATTCGTGTATAATTAACATTTTTATCTTAAGGTATTCTGCAGTTCTCAGATAAGTTATCTATTACTAGCTGTTCCATCGATTTCGTCTATGATTTTAGGACACACTTTATACTAAGTTTTCTCTCGTAGACTTTTTTTATACATACTCTCACTCAATATTGAGTGTTACTTAAAACTTAATCATCTCATCACAATGTACGTACGATTTCATTAAAAAAATTATTATTAATTTTTTTTCGAGTAAAACTTATTCTATACTATGAGATAAAATGTATTCTATATGTTAATACAAAGCAATCTGTCAAGCGGTTTCAGAGGAAAATTGTGTTTGTTATCTACATCGAGAGTAGTGTACATGATCAGATTATAATTTTCAAAAAATATTTCACATCCTGATTTTGCTCATTACAGATTCATTATTTGTATAAATTATTCATTTAATAAATAATTCAGCTTGGAAGGTTTCTTTTTATATTTAATGTTAGATTAAGGTACAGGCTTTATGGCGACAATCTCACCTCATGTTAAGTGATGATTTGGCCCGAGATGGTTGTGGGCGGACTGACTCTCAAGTGCAGCTACCGAAACACATCTTTAGGTATTTGGCGGCAGATTTTCGACTTGAAGGTGGTAACTATTCAGGAGGGTATTAGAAACCACCATGCTATGGTTTCATCACGATGTCTTCCTTCACCGCAAGCTCAAGCTCATTGCAGGTGGGTTCGAACTCACGACCCTTGACGCGGCGTAAGTACACACTACCAACTGAACGATCATTGGTTCAAAAAGTTAGTAAAAGGTGAATAATTGTTACTGCATAATGAATTAATGATAAAACAAAGACTAAAATAAATCAAGCGTCAGTCGGAATTTACTAAAGCAATAAATGAATTCATAAATCCGTAAAAAAAACCCAGTAAACGCTCTGAACTGAATTTACGAGGAATCAGAGCCGGAATCAGGCCGGAGCCTCGCACACACATATCATTTTTATTCGGCTGCCATTTGGTTGGCGGCCGTTTGTCAGCCGATGTTCGACCGCGGCCGCCCTCGCACCGCCCGGGGGATGTGAACCAAGCAATTATTATACTTATATGATAGCTTGGTTGGTTGGACGATGGAAACATCGTGAGGAAACCTTAACATGTTTTTTTCTTAACTGGCTAGCTGTCAAGCTGGGTATATACCGCCAAACATTTATAGATGTATTCCGGCAGTTGCACTTGAGAGCCAATCTTTTCACAAGGCTTAGCGTGTTGACCATCTTTGGCAACATTGTCAGTTAACAACAGGATAAACTATAAACGCAAAAATAAAAGTTATTAAGTTTCTTTGGTATGTAAATACTGCCTATAGTGTAAACTGAACAAAATTTCCCATGTCGTGATGAAAAGACTGACGATTCAGGAAATGGAATCAAAATTTACTGGAGCATAGTGACTTTTAGAGGATTTTTGTCGTATCCGTTTTTGTAAATGAATACTTCGTTTACAATATAATATAATAATATAATTTGATTAGTAATAGTGTGTACGAATTCGCGTCAAGGGACGCGAGTTCGAATTCAACCGCCTACAATGATTTTGAGCTTTCGGTGAATGAAAACATCGTGAGGAAACCACAGAATGGTGGTAGGGCTGTTCCTAATGCCCGCCTGGGTAGCAACCACCTTCAAGTTGAAAATCTGTCGCCAAATGTCAATAGATGTGTTCCGGCAGCTGCACTTGAGAGTCAATTCCTCCATAGGTTTAGCGTGTCTACCAACTTGGGCCGTATCGTTACTTAAGATCAGGTGAGATAATAGCGATAACGCTACATCGTAACTATAAAACAAAAGAAATGTGTACTGATTTGAACGCGCATATTACGAATTCACCAGACAGTAAGTTCAAGCATCATGTCAGTTGGTTTTGATGTCAATTAACCATTAAATCATCAACATGTGACATAACACACCTTTCTGTGCAACCGCTAATAACTATTGTCGACGTAATATTAAAAATAAAACACCTAAAGACAGACACAGATCGAATTACTTGTTGGTTCTTCTCGAAGGCTGGGTTATTTTGCAAACCGGTGGTAAATTTGACATTCATAAGCGCCTTCTCAATGCCTACGTTGGATAAAGATTTTGATTTGAATTGTTACTGTATTTAGGTGTGTAAGCGCTGTAAGGTTTTAGTTTAGTCTCAGCCAGACGATATATTCTAAGCGATATTGTTTTACGGCATGGAGTGAGAGCGGTTAGGCGGCTAACTGGTGCCGGGCGGAAGCCTGTTGTACTGCGAAAGGATCGAAGCGCTGCACAATATTTCAGTGGTGTCGCCTCGATCCGGTTGATTTACGCGCGCTCGTGCCCGAAGCCGAAACCGACCGAAACTGCTCAAACACCGTCTGAGTAATGGCCGCCGGTGGCCGAACGGTAATCGAGTTAAACAATACTACGTTTCCAAACCTGACTTTTGTCTTATACTTTTTTTTACGGTTTTAGCATTCGGTCTCTAGTTTGAAGCGGTGATGGCTCAGTTGGTAGGGTGTACGGAAGCCGCGTCAATTTACGTGAGTTCGAATAACTCAATTGAGTCTGAGCTTTCGGCGAAGGAAAACATCGTAACGAAACCGTAGTGTGGTGGTAGGGCTTTTTTTAATGTCCTCCTGTATAGCTACCACCGTTAAGTTGAAAATCTGCCGTCAAATACATATATCCTTAATATTAAGTGACGCACTTAACATCAAAGGGAAGATTTTATTTCATCGATTTATAAGTTTAGCGTTTTGGTCTCACTTATACCTTTGGCTGGGTGTGGTTCAATATGCTGGAAATACTAAGCCCAGAGGAGGTACTGGCTCTTATATTCAACTGACGTAAAACACTTTTACAGGTATTTATATGGTGACAGACTTTCTACTTGAGTGTGGTAGCTGGCCAGGCGGGGCATTACAAAAAGCCCTACCACCATAATTTTTTTTATATTTTATTCTTTATTATTATATACACAATCTGCGAACTCTGAGTCCGTACTTTTTTTAGGTAAGCGTGATTTATTAGGTTGTTAAAAATAGCTTTACAGCTGTAGGCATTACACTAAAAACTAAAAAGTGAATTTTTTTTTTTCTCTTATGGAATTATTACAAGTTTTGACTTATTTCTATAATTATCTTGTGGTTTGGGCAATTATATTTTGTGACTCCTTGGTCACCGTGTTTTCTGGCCTTTGTCGAAAGCTCATGTTCGCTGTAGGGATTCGAATACGGTTCTATCGACGCGTTGTAAGTACACTCTATCACTGAGCAATCATTACGTAAATTTGTTGAAACTTTTGCGATGTTAAAAACATGCGACAATTGTCTATAATGGGCTCAGATGGCATATACCTATAATCAAACTGGAATATTTCAGATGATTATTACCTGACCCGTGGTCATCCTGAACATGATTAAACCAGAAATAGTGAATCTAATTATTTTAGTTTATGTAGTCTTTAGGCTGGTATAACAGTATCCACTCTCAATATACTTCTAAACTATCGATGGTCACCATTGTTTATAGCGTGTATTGTACTTACATTCCAATACAGTCATTTCGCCAGGTTTCTATTACATACCTATTGGTATAAAGTAAAACACGGAATAAAGTAAAAATCGATGAACTCTGAATCGAATGTACACAGTACACTTCCATAACTCCAGCAAAGCGATTGTAAAGGTATATTTGTAAAATGAAACAAAGAGTGTAGGATACTGGAAGGCCGTCACAGCTTATTACTGGTTTGTACCGTGTCGTATGTACGTTTAAATCATTCATGAACTGAGCTACGTTCACGCGCGGCCGTGAACCCGTTTCACACTTAGCGTAACGTGATTGCTTTGAAAGGACACAAGATATGCATAAGGAAACATATCATTCTCTTTACTTACCATACGATGCTCGTTCGATCAAAAATCTGGTACGACTTTGAAGTTATGTGTATGTGTTGATACAGCGATCGGGTGAGAAAATTTAAACGAATTTTTATCTGTCTGTATGTTCTGTACGCGCATATCGGATGTACCGGACAGTTTTTAATAAAATGTAACACAATGATGCCTAATATTATGGACTGTATTTATATTATATATTCAGATAAATTGTATTTATATATAAAAATAAAAATAAAACCAGAACTGTTAAATATTTATAGTAAACTAATTTATTGATAAATTCTGTAATGAAATATAAAATATGAATTATTATTTGTGTGAATAGAGAGGTAAAAGGAAGATGAACTTTTACCGTGTGACGGACGTACGGAAGAAAGTAGATCTATGCTTTTCATATAGATATAAAACATCACTGAGCGCAACTGGCGATGTTGGACTCCGCTTAGTAACTACTGGTAATAGCAGAATAACGCCTACTGGAGTTACTGATGATACAATAAAAATGTCGTTGTAATAATGTTAATTATTTTAGTAAATTTGTATATATAAGGATATAGTTATAGGGTAGGTGTTTTTGGCAGAATATAGTTATAGGAGGGTAGTTTATAACGCCGATTAGTATAAAGCTCGATGTCAGCGCGGCTTTGGGTTCAGTCTAAGCTTGGCGCTTGAGGCGTATTCATCGTACGTAGCTGAAACATTGCAGAAGGGACGTAAGATTTATATTTATCAATTATTGACACTTTTTTATGTTGAGGCACGGGCGGTGAAAGTAAGTGTTGAGGTGTGTCGACAAAGGGGCCCCCTTAAATCTACATCTGCGTCAGAAGTCTCAGATACTCGTATTATCCTCTCTATGCCACAATGATTAGGTTTCACGATGTACCCTGAACCCTTACGGTGAATCCGTGGCTTGGTAAGAAGTTCATATATCATTCTGACATTATTACTGATCCGATGATTACATCTTTCACAACTACTTATATTTAAAATTTATTATAGTATATGTTTATTTGCGGTATTGATATTTCTGATTTACCAATACTTTCTTTCGTTTCTTTGGATTAGTTAATAGTTCACTTTATTTACTTTTAAGTCAATCTGTTAGTCTGAGTCGAGTTGACTCTTATTTACTTGCAACCAATTCATACGTATTCATAAATATGTAAATTTCGTATAAAATTGCATAGATCTCTCACAAATTTTTAGAGTTCATACATTTCAATTAGTTTGAATAAATCGGTGACTATTATTGAAATTGTCAAGGGAGTTCATAACTCGCATATTCCTTATATTCACAACTAAACTATATCACGGAAAATGCTATCAATTAATATAAGTTTCTTAATGAAAATGGAAACAATGAAATTACAAATAATAATCTCGTCAAAATGTCGGAGGCGAGACGTGTCGTGTCGTCGTGCCGCATCGTGTGAAGGCGGCTGCTAACGCGTGATGCAGTTGCGCTGTTCGCGTAACTGACATATTTATAGAGTAAGTGATATTTCGTAGTTAACTCCGGCGTAATGCCGCGCGATTCAGTGCTTTTGATTAAACGCTCCCGGCGTGACTCTGTTATCGCTACATACAATAACAATTTAGCATCACTAATGTTTATCTACATTATTTATAACGATATAAATAATTTGCATGGCGGTACGTCCGTCATACCCGCCTGGCTAGCTACCAACCAATCCAACCACCTACAATGAGCTTGAGCTTACAGTGAATTAAAGCATCGTGAGGAAACTATAGTATGGATGTAGGGCTTTTTTTAATGCTTTCCTGGTTAGCAACCATCCTCAAGTTGAAAATCTGAAACCAAATACCTATGAGTGTGTTCTGGAAGTTGCACTTGAGAGCCAGTCCCTTCACGAGTTTAGCGTGTCTACTAATTTGGGCCGTATCATCACTTAAGGTTGAGTGTAATTCTAACAATAACGTTGAACATTTAAACTATAAAAAATATTCGTGAATAGCAATGAAACAAATAAAATAAGTTGAAAAAAAAAAGGTTGAATTTGTCTTTGTTCAATTATGTATAGGTTCTGTTCATACAATAGCTATTGTATACATATATACATTTTGAAATGGAAATATTTAACTACATAACCAATTCATGAACTTTGTGTAAAGTTATTTTAGAAATACAGAGGATTGAAACAGACTGGGTTTGCAAGCTATATTCAATATAATCTGTAGACTAATAGTACATGTGGCGAGGAATATAAAAAGAATCTCTTTTATGAAATTAAAAACAAATCCGTATAGTAAATAATTTAGAAAGACTATAGACATATTATATCAGTAATTGATTTCTGTTCGTGTCTCAATTAGAATTTATATTTACTAAAAATAAACAGTGCAGGAATATCAGATACCTCACGGTATGATCATATTAATTTCTTTTTTTATAATAGAGGTAATTGTAACCGCAAGTTTGTTCCTATATATTTGAATTTTAATACGTATATATTGAGAATATATTTTCAACTTCATGAACATAATAACTTCAAAATTACTGAACGTTATCAAGATGGGACTATGACCATTCGATGCTGAGTTTTTTCGAAAATGTGTCAAGGGTACTTCGTTTCGTGATTATATTCGATTGAAGCGATGATAGCTCAGTGGTAGTGTGCACGACTTCGCGTCAAGGGACACGGGTTCGAATCCAAGTACCTACAATGAGCTTGAGCTTACTGTGAATGAAAGCATCGTGAGGAAACCATAGCAGGGTGGTTGGGCTTTTTCTAATGCCCGCCTGGGTAGCTACCACCTTCAAGTTGTAAACCTGCCGCCAAATACCAATAGGTGTGTTCCGGCAGCAGCACTTGAGAGCCAGTTCCTCCACAGGTTTAGCGTGTCTACCAACTTGGGCCGTATCGTCACTTAAGATCAGGTAAGATTATGGCCATAACGCTTTACCTTAAGTATAAAAAGAAAAAAAAATCTAGAGTTATTTTTGTATGCCCAGGGTAAACTAGACCCTAGTTGACTAAAAGAACTGCGAGAGCTATCCGTGGTCTCTGGCATCATGGGAGTTTGAAGTGTTACCGAGGTGTTATTGTTGGTAGTGTTGGGTGATTAGCAACCCATGAGTCATCACATGCCCCTCTCGCCATGTCTTGAGCCTGGCTAACGCGTTTGCGAGTTGGTATGGGAAAGTCCGTAAAAGTAAGATTTTGAACACCACGTTAATAAGTGAAACGGTAAAATAAAATGTGTTTAAAGTATAATTTTGGCTCCCTTATAGTTTTATTGTGTGTGTGTTTCATGACGGATTAAAGGCCGTATGATACGGGACTGACACGTTTCGCGCGGGTAATGTGTCGATGCCTACACTACGTCGGTAGTTACTCTGCTCTACCATTCTCTCGCTGGCCTGTCATCACGTCACTTCTGTTCCATCAGATTCGTTTTATTTCGAACCGACATTTTTATTGACAGAATTCATACAGTTTAAATCGACAACATTTTCAGTACCACATAGCCTGTTTTATACAGCTAGATTTTAAATGGTTGTTACTAAAACACTATAAAATTCATATTGTTTTACATTGACTAATATTATAATTATATAAGTTTTTTTAACACACTTTTTTAAAACATTATAAATCCATGCGAAGGAAATATATGGGCAGTCTTAACCAGTGCCTACGCAAATGTTACGCAAATGCTACGCGAATGCTACGCGGCTACGTGCGTAGTAGAGTGACATACTACGGAATATATCGGATATATCATTTTACGTTTGCAGAAATATTATCCGGGAACAAACCCGATCCCTCGACACCGACAACGGGCGGACAAATATTCTTATAATTGTTCAACAAATTTCAATAATGCCTGACGACATAGAGGGTTGGGAAGGAAGGGCCCGGGTAAACTTTAGGTTCGTGAGCAGCCCCTTACGCGACCGACCGGCATTATTAAAAATGTCCGCCGCCGCGTCGCTCTCTCGAGCGTGGAATTAAAAAAACCCACATGTGGGCGTGGGCTTGAGGCAGTCGTTACACGCCACTTGCTGTGATTGACGACTTGTTACATCGGTGTGTTCTGTGCGCGTTATTCGCATAGTGTAAATGTCAAGGACTTGACTTCGTGACTTTGAAACCCAGTAATATGCTTGAGATTTGGATAAAGGAAATGGCCACGTGGTAGGTAGACCGGCGCGCATGACCAAAAGCCCTACGACCTTACGGATTCTTCAGTATATTTTCCCTTCAAGCTCATTACAGGGATTCGAATTCACGTCCGCACATGCGACGCGCAATCAGGCTGCTGCGGCTGAGCAACCATTGCTTCAAAAGTGACGTCAAGTGTCTCGCGGTCACGGTCCAGTTGGCCGCAATTAACAAACTACCAGAACGTCTCATCGTTCAGGAACATTAATATATTCATTCAACGCGAAGCTAACGCTTGAACAGGCTCTCGGAGGCGCGGAGTGCTGAGGAGCAACTGGGAGCTGATTAATCCGCGGCAGGTCCGGACCGCGTTTAATTACTGCGGGATTACCTCGAGAGATGAGGTCAAGTGTACAGCCAACAACCTACCCCCTCCCACCCCTCCTAACCGCCTCCCCTACAGACCCCAACTCGCCGAACACCCGCAGATGCGCTCAAGACGTCAGCTCGATTGTTTCTATACTTGATAGTAGATTTGCATTTTGTATGATAAATAATTCAGGGCGAATTTGAACACTGAAACGCCTGTTCTGTGTAAATGACTAACTTTAGCACGCAGCTTTGCTTGCGTTAAAGAAGTATTCTGGCAATATAAATATAACTTTGTATTTTATTAATTTAATAATGTAGAACGAAGTTTCTATCGCACTGTACGGATAGAGGCTAGACAGATGAATTTGTAAGATTTTTCCGTCACGACCCTTTCTTCTATCCTTACTAATATTATAAATACAAAAGCGAGTTTGTTTGTTTGTTACACTTTCTCGCCTAAACCGCTGAACCGATTAAGATGAATTTTGGTATAGAGATTAACGGGAAACTGTTGACGGTGATAGCCTACTTTCTCTCGAATAAAAATTATTGCAAGTGGGGTAAATAGAGAGATAAAATTTGTATGAAACATTTTACTGCTTCATTCGATTTGTTTGACAAACACAATATTAACTTGACCGGAGCCGCAAGTAAAAGCTAGTATTTTATTATTTTCTTAACGTATAGCGTATGATCCGTAACGTTTTAAACGCTTTACCGCGCCCAAACATTGAAACTCATCAGTTTTTTCATAACAATATAGGCAAAATGTATCTAGCAGCAAACACTCCATCAGCCACGTAACAGTGCCGTTTTAATTCAACGCACTTACGTGTTATTTCAATCCAAACATAGTAGTAACTTTGATAATATTTTACGTGCCATACTTTGATTAGTGCGCTCGAGTGCTCGCGGCTTGTGACGTGAATTTACGTGTCACCTTGACACCGCCTTGTAAAGTTTCGGTAAGTAGTCAGATCGGTTTCCTGTGACGTGACCTCATCATGTCAAGTAAGAAGCGATGATAACTCTGTGTTACTACCACTTCATGGGGCGTGAGTTTGAATCTAACCAACTTTTTTTTCGTAGACACGCTAAACCTGTGGATGAACTGGCTCTCAAGTGCAACTGCCGGAACACACATATAGGTATTTGGCGGCAGATTTTCAACTTGAGGATGGTTGCTAGCCAGGCGAGCATTAGAAAAAGCTCTACCACCATGTTAACAATGAGCTCGAGCTTTCGGTGAAGGAAAACATCGTGAGGAAACCATAACATAGATATCAATGAACACAAGGGTCATCAGAAAAATAATGTTTTACATTACAGTTACATACCTACATTATATATACTTTTGGTAAAATTATAATCAGGGTGCATTTGTTATGGATATAAAGGTCAAATATATTTTATTTTAAATTGACTGTCTGTATGTTTCTTTGTGAGAGTATTAATGTGAAACTTCTGAATTGATATCGACGAATTTGACACAGCGTTAACTAATATTGTATTTCAATATATAGAATACACTGTGATAAGAACAAGAGAAGACATTGAAATATGATTGATTCTGTTTATGTAAAGTCTCACACTGTTTGTTTTTATGTTTTTAATTTTTAGTGACTATTTTGTTATACATAATTTATAACTTGGAAACAAAGCCACTGGTGTAGATAGTATTTATACAAAAGTAATATTTTCACAGTGAAATTTATTACGTCCGCATGAGCGACTGAAGAAATAAAATTGTTAATTGTAGGTAAACTTCTTAGCTAAACAAGCTTGTAAACATTATTTTTAGGTTCTTAAGGGATTTTTTTGGTAAGTATTTTATATAATACAAATAACTGTTATTACACATTAATAAAGTAATATTTTTTTAATTATACACACACAAACACATCCACAAACCCGTGTATATGTATCTAAGGTGACGGTCACATAAGTTCAGTGCTTTTTCACCGTCCTAAAAGTGCTCAATATGGCTAAAGAAGTTTCCACTTCAAAGAATAACCCACATTACAACTCGACCTGTATACATTATGTATACATAATATGCATGTATGTATGTATATATGTATACATAATAACATAAGTAGGCGCCTAAACCAAATGAATCTCGATCGGGACGTACACTCGAGTGTATTACTTATGCAAATTGTGCGAAGGCGACATGGAACCAAACGCGCCCGCCCGCCCTGCGCCGCTCCCGCCCAACCTCCGCGCTCTCAGACCTGACGCTCTCGATATCTCGAAAGCTTTAATTAGGCCGCCATTGAAACGCTGCGCGATACACTTATCCATAGTTTTTGTTCTAAATCACTCAGCGAAACTCAATTTGCAGGGTAGCGGGACCGACCCCTGGGGAGCGGCCGCGGCCCCGCTCGCGCTGACGCCGAAGTCGGTTTCCTCCCCCGCGAATTATTAGCCCCGGGGCTAATGTCAGTGCTGCCGAAAAAAAAATATACGAGGAACGAGGAAAACTCGAGGGTGAAACTTTCTAGAGATTCTATATCTGAAGAGACGACGGGTGTGTTGTGCGATACGATACTATATACAGGGTTCTGTACGCATAGAACAGACAAACGTACTGAGATTTTGCATAGCTTAAATTTATCACGTTTTTCATTTATTTATTTGTAGTTATTTAGTCCTACGCTGTGCTATACTGTTAGCATTTTACGTAACATAGTTTGAATATTGAGCGTGTTTAAATTAAAATATAAATAATAACTCGAGGTATGATTTGTTAGTTGCTAAACAACTTTCTAGAACTTAGTTAAAATTGCTTAATATGAGAGTCATAATTTTGTTAAGATGTTTCGTTTCAACCTATGAACCTTGAAAATTTTTATGACATACTACAATTTTACTTGGAAGTGGTATGTATATTATTATTTAAACGTAATATGTTTATTTGAACGCACTTAACTTAAAAACTACCAATCGGATTTGAAAAATTCTTTCTGTATTTGATACAGTAATAATTGAGAAAGGCTATAGAATATTTAGCGTCATATTAACACCAACAGGTGCATAGCTGTATTGAAAAGTGTTACAAAAACGGGCAAAAATACTTAAATAATTTTTAGTACCACGCGACCGAACTCGCGGGCACAGCTGTTATATATAAATAGGTTGCTCTGAAATTTGAAAAGGAAAAGATACATCAATATATATATGTCTTAGGAAGAGTTAATATATTTAAAGCCTACGCGAATAAACGACGACAATAAAATGGTTGAGTAGATCTATTAATTTTTGTTAGACCAAAAATATGAATAAAATGTCTATCAGATTCTCTACTAAGTGGCTTTGAGATTAATCTCGAATTATTAGTAATTCTGTTGTACTATCAAAACGATATTCCGAGACATTTTCTGAAATACTCGATACTAGCTAGACTTATGTGTGAAATACTAATTCTGTGGTGATAAATACATTATAATCTCTTACTAATTATAATGAAGTAACATGTCTATTAAACACACTATTCTGAGAAGAAAATCTCATATATGCTTCTGAAAATTTTGGTATTTTTCATACTTTACACATTTAGCGTTTAGTCACACTCTTACATGATATTAAGTGACGTTGTTGCCCAAAATGACAGACACGCTAATTCTTGTGGAAACACTGTGAAAGAAATGGAGCTGCCAACATACCTATAAACGTTTTTGGCGACTTTCAAAATGACACTAAAAACCGACATCATTTTCTTTGATGTTATCAAGTCAATCTCATCGGGAATAGTTAGTTCACCGCTTAACTTCAGAAATTCAATTACTAGACGTAAAATTACCTTTTGACTATTCAACTAAGTTAAAGTGCGGAACACTTCTCAAAGTACTTCCCAATCGCCTACGTAAATAAAACTTTTTAAATCGATTCAGCTTGTCGTCAATTTTTATAAATATCGAATAATATTTTCATTTCTAAAATTTTACTATTACTTTTATAATAACTTAATAATAACACACCAAAGATAAAGCGATTATAGCTCAGTGGTAGCGTGTAGGAACGCCGCTTCATGGGATGTGAGTTCGAATCCAACTACCTGGAATGAGCTTGAGCTTTCGGTGAAAGAAAAACATCAAGAGAAAACCATAGCATGGTGGTAGGGCGTTTTCTAACGCGCGTCTGGTTAGTTACCATCCTCAAATAGAAAATCTGTCACCAAATACGATTACATGTGTTCCGACAGTTGCACATGAAAGCCAGTCCCTCCTATAAAAGCCGGCAATGCATTTCTCTTGTGTTATGAGTGTCCATGAGCCGCAGTGATCACTTACCATCAGGTGACACGCTTGTTCATTTGCTGTCTATTCCATAAAAAAATATATAAAATATATAGCGATAGAAAGTCAATTCCAACCGGGTGACCATGAGACATCTCTGTTTTTTTTCGCTTATATAGTTACATATGGATTACCTGTCCGTTTCTCCGGGTCCCTGAAGAGCAGGTCGTCGAGCCTGGCGGCGGCGGAGCGACCCTTGCTGTTGACGGCGACAGCAACCAACCGGAAACGGACGTCCCACTCGAGGCCGCGCACCGTCCACGAAGGCTCCTCCGCCGACAGGTTCACGCTGCACGATAACGTCTCAATTAACGACTACAGTAGACAAGACTATTGCGTGCTGAACACGATGCGTTTCCTGTTTAATACCTTAATACATTAAACTAGGTTTTACCCGGGGCTTTATAACCATTTATTCTCTAACGTTTAGACCAAATCGGCTGACGTAATAAAAAATTATACAAAGTTTATCCCTCCCTTTACCCGACTCCCGTTAAAGGTTTTCGCGAGAAAAATTACCCCATCACCGTGCCCAGGTTCCAATCTAACTCTGTACCAAAATTCATCATAATCCATTCAGCGATTTAGGCGTGAAAGCGTAATATACAAACAGACTCACTTTCACTTTTATAAAGAAACTCGGTCAAAACAATAATATATTATATACACAGTTCAATGAATTCAATAGAGTTATTCAGTTGTTTCTATAGTTTCTTATACATTAGACTCTAAGCATAGGTAAGTATTGCAAGATTAAGTAGTCACAGTGGTACATATGGATAAACCCTTATTATTTAATGTGGCCTAGATGGTGGACATGCTAAGCCTAGTCGAGGGCCCGGCTCCCAAGTACGAGTACCGGAACACATCCGTAGATATTTGACGGCAGCTTTTCAACATTAGATGCTGCAGTCGGGCATTAGACAAAGCCAGACCACCACGCCTGGTTTTCTCACCATGCTTTCCATCACTGAAAGCTCAGGCTCTTTGATGATGGATTCGAATTTACGTCCATCGACGAGCCGCCCGATATTACCGACTGAGCTATCATCGTTTCAATCAAGATTACCGCTAAATGCTATATAGCATTGATGTGAACAAGTTGTTAATGCCTAGAAAGGTATAAACAAGGTATACAAGGTGAAAAGGCCACTTATAAGATTACATTACTTATCTATATATATATAAAAATGAGTCCCTATTTCCCTCGGTCATCGCATCACGCGTGAACGGATGGAACAATTTCGCTAATTTTTATTTTGTTGTATTATTTATTCTCAGGAGAAGGCTTTTATGATAGAAAAATTAAGGATGTCGAGCGGAACATTGAAAAATCTGTATATATTAAAAATTCATCGCCGAAATGTATGTACGCGCATAACTTCGGAACGACTGCACCAAATCGGATAATTCTTTTTTATTGTGTTCGTTATAGGTGATACGAAGTTCATCGGGTCACCTAGTAATGAGTAATATTAATAAATATGCAAATTTACTAGTCTGATGTGATAACTTTTCTTTTAATTTTTTTTATTGACTTTCTCTACTTATTTTACTTTATACTTAATTTTGTGCTACTTAATTAGTTTAGTTATTTCACTGCAATAGTAAAGTATATGTAAAGTGTTTTATTTTTTAATATCTATTGTAATATTAAAGTTTCTGGCCGTCGTCAGAGGGAATATTGAAATAAATAAAAAAAGAAATCACACTTCATTTAGTTACCGGATAAGTTTAATAAATTTCGTTTACAGATAGACGGGAACCTAAAACTGGACAAAGCCTAATTTTCCTCGTAAAAAACTTATTCGAAGTGGGGTAAAGAGAAGGATAAACTTTGTATGAAACTTTTTATTGCGACATCCGATTTGTTAAATAAAATCGATATTAACGCAAGCAAAGCCGCAGGTAAAAGCTAATGATTAATATTGAAGAGTTCCGAAGCAATAACGTATGAACAGACAAACGACAGTATGTGGGTAGTTGACACGTGATCCATACTCGTGCCCGCCTCTGTGAATATTTAAACATGTGAATACGAAATATAAAGACATTTAGGATTCGTGATCAGTTCTCGAGGGAACGTTTTGAACTGTGTAAACTGAGCCTCAATAATTATTATATACCAGCTGCGCCTGCAACTTTGTTCGCGTGGAACTGACATTTTATTGAATCGCTTTTGTCCGTTTTCGTAGTTTTAAAGTGAAAGTTCTTTACAATCGTTGTGATTTCAAACCGGATGCAACGGAAAAACGACAGGTAAGAGGCATCCCCACTCCCGTCTTCTAAGTATAGTCGGCTGTAATTAGTGAGCCAGAGTGAGAGAGCAAATGACAGTGTGCATGTATTTTGCACACTTTTTAATACTTGCTTGTATTTGAGCATTCTTTTGTAGATCTACTGAAGTTTCACTTCTATCGTGTGTGAATCGCACACACACCTTTTTTTTCAATATTGCTTAGCTCCTGGTAATGATAGAGTGATATGAAATAACTTTAAGCCTTTCTCGATAATTGCTCTGTCAAATAGAGAAATATTTTTTGAAATACGTCTGGTAGTTTTTAATATTAGCGCATTCAAATAAACAAACTTATCCGGTGTTTAATACTAGTATACAATAATATTCCTTTAATATTTTTTGTGGCGACGCTATGTATCGATTAATATTTTTTTATGCTTTATAACATTTGGCGACATATTAACCTGATGTTAAGTGACGATGTGGCTCAAGATTATAGATACACTAAACCCATTAGCGGAACTAGCTCTCTAGTGCAACTGCCGGAACATAATAATTTATATATAATTTGAACTGTCTATTTTTGTCTATACTGTTATGTTAAAAAATGTACCAAAAAAAAAACTTACAGATAGATTTTGTATCGTAATAGTTTTGAAGTTTATAATTTCCTTCTCAGGGCCTGAATTGAATAAAGACTTTTTGACTATATCGGTTTTAGAAATGACTTTGCGATACATTTGCAAACTTCCGTTCCCGAAATATTCTTAGACGTGTGCAAAGTGTACCGCACCTGGCAACATTAAGAAACGGGAGCGAGGTAGGTCTGCCCTGTTAATTTATAATTAACGTTGTTTCGCCAACTTTAATGAAGGCGTCGTCGTGTTTACACGGAACACCACTCTCCCGGGTCCCGCGTCCTGGGTTCAGGGGCAAGAAGCGGTACGTCGTGCGTTCCCTGCATCTTTATATTTTATCACATATTCTTGTTATCAAGGCAATTATTATAATATGTTATAGGGGTACATTACAACGTTGAAGACAGAAAAACAAGATGGCCGTCACGGGACGCCCGGCGGATGTGAAACGTTATATATATATGAGTACAAACAATATTAGTTAATAAAAGTAAAAACATATTTCAAGGTTTAGCGTTATGGCCATAATCTCACCTGATGTTAAGTGATGATGTGGCCCAAAATACTTGTTAATTTGTGGCCTAAAATACACGCTAAACCCAGTGAAAAGACTAGTTCTCAAGTGCAACTGCTGGAACGTAACTGTTTGGCTGCTGATTTTCAACTTAAAGGCTGGTAGCTAGTATAGAAATATTATATTATATAATAGAGAATAGAGTTTCGTTAATAAAATAAATATTCATTTTGAATTATTTTAATGGCGAAAAGAAGAAAATACAGGAAAAAATAGTGCACATTCGCAGATACGCGAGGAAGTCAAAATTGAATACGTAGGGGTAGAAAGAGCATGACGACACAAGATAGCGTTTTGTTATTGGCCGTGGTGGCATACTGCTTGATTTTACGGCCAGGATACGTCAATTATATAATACAAAAGCTTTCATTTGACAGACTTAATCAAATCTGAAATAAGATTTAGAGTGGAGACTGTAAAATCAATGTCTTAGGACTGAAAAATTAACTATATTATAATTATTGATAATATATTTAAATAAATTCAGTGTAACTAATTCTCATAGACATTATTAAGTGATTAGAAGTGATCTTGTATATAATTATTTTTTCCCAGTTCCGTGCTCACCACGCGCTATGGCCACAATGTCACCTGATGTTAAGTGACGATGTGACTAAAGTTGGTGAACACGCTAAGCCTGATGGAGGAACTGCCTCTCCAGTCTAACTGCCGCAACACACCTATTAGATATTTGGCGGCAGATTTTCAACTTAAGGGTGGTTGCTAGCCAGGCGGACATTACAAAAAGCTCTACCTCTATGCTATGTATTTATCGCGATATATTTCCTCACTGACAGCTCAAGCTCATTGTAGATGGATTCGTACTGACTTCCATTGACGCGATATTACATTACATAATATAACATTAAATGTTATGAAAACCGGTATATAAAATGGCACAATTGTTACCCAAAAAGCAACAAGAAGTGGGCATAGTACGCGATTAAAAATGTTTCAAAGCAGTTGAATGTTAACGGCGCGATCCTACTCAATACTTAGAAGCGAACGAGCACAATATAGGAATCCATCAGAGTTGAGGGAAGTTTTGAAATGGATACGAACTCGTCGAGTAGTTCCGGGAGCGAGCGCACTCGAGCGGGTTTTGTTTGAACAGGTGCTTCTCGCCGACTTACTCTCTCGAGAGATTTGTTCTCACTTTTACTTACCTTATAAATATTATTAGCTTTATTCCAATTACATTTGCAGCGTAGACTCTTCGTATATATTTTGTACTATATTAGCTGCCCTGGCAGACCTTGTTGTGTCTTTTGGAGTCGTTAATCACATCGATTACGGCGCGTTATCTATCCCGTTATAATCACCTATCGAGATAAAAACTATCCTATCTATCAATTGGGATCAAACTGCACAAAGTGTGCAAAATTGGATTACAATCGTTTCAGTAGTTTAGGAGTTCATCGCGGACAAACAGCGTGATATGAAATTTTTATATATAAATATTTATTGAAATGCAAAGACGATGAAATTGTTATGATTATGTAATCGTACTTAAAAATGTTAAATAGTAGAGTTGAACATATTCGAGGAAGCATGAAAATAGCATTTGTGACAGAGAGATTGAGAAGTAATAGGTTAGCGTGGTATGGGAATGTTATGAGAAGAGATGAACGTTGATAGAGTGGTAGAAGAAAACATATTGTGCCGACCCTAACTAGGTGGGATAAGGGTTATGACGAATCAGACTTAAAAATCGTATATAATCTAGAACATGTTATAATTCAGCTGTTGGAATAGATCTATGTGGGGATTAGAGTCGACAAAAATATTTTCAAGATTCAGACTATTAAATAAACAATATGATACAATAGAAAATATTAGGTCAAGAAGACAACGAAAAAGTTTTTTTTTTGTTATGGAATAAGGGACAAACGAGCAAGCGTATCACATGACGGTAAGTGGTCACCGCAGCCCATGGACACCCACAATACTAGGGGAATCACAGATTTTATTTTCAGACGGGACCCACAATGCTGGCCTGAAAGGCTTTTACATCTTCACCGGACTTTGAGGGCGAGCGCGGAGGTGGCTGAAGTCCGAGGGATAACTCGCGCAAGGGTGTCCCCAGTGACCGAACCTCGGCTTGGGCTGTTGCCGGGACAAAGGAGAGATAATCGAATGCAGTATTAACTAAAAGGAGAGAGTGATTGACTAGGTGGCGGTGTCAATGACTACTGTCTACTCGAGAAAAAGAAAGACTCGAATCTAACTGATCTAGGCAGGTGCGTTGCCGGCCTTTATTGGAGGGACTGGCTCTCAAGTGCAACTGCCGGAACAAACCTATTGGTATTTGGTGGCAGATTTTTAACTTGTGGATGGTAGCTAGCCAGACGGGCATTGGAAAAAGCCCTACCACCATGCTATATTTTCCTGCGGTGTTTTCCTTCACCGAACGCTCAAGTTCATTGTAGGTGGTTGGATTCGAACTCACGTTCCATAACGCGGTGTTCCTACACACTTATACTGAGCTATCATCGCTTCAAGTTACATGTACGCAGGAACAAGGCGCAGTTCATAACTGATTTATACCTGTATATATTATTATAAATTGTAATCAGGGTGTTATCGATATAAATTCGCTTTGTTATTCTGAATTTATCTATTAACCAACTGTCACCGGCCGATTATACTGCACATACATGAAACGTATGAACAAACAAATGATAATTTTTTTTGGATAATGGTATCTAAAAATAAACTCACTTAGAACCGCACACGAAAACATCAGCTTCGAATGGGTTTAGTCGCATCCTGATAAGTTTTGTAGTTTTGACGTGATTGAACTTCAAAGGTAATAATGTTTAAAGATAAATAGATTCCTTGTGAACGCAATACTCGATGGAATTTGCTGTGGCGGGTGTTTCGTATTGTAAGCAGCATTTATTAGGTATTAATATGATAGTGTGTAATTCCTCACCGTGGTGAGGTTCCGTCAGCGGTGTAGACCTCGAGCAGGAACCTCTGCGGCAGTCCACCGTCGAAGCCGGGAACGCAGGACACCTCAACAGAGTCCGAGGTTTGATTCCAGAGCGTGCAGTTGCGCGGCGCGTGGGGCTTACCTGACACCACATACATTAACATGAATAGTGATGAACACCTCACCATTCTTAGGTGTGGTCAAGTCTTACAACTCTTAGGGTCTGTAGAATCATCTTGTCGCGTACGTTGGATCTATGGAATCGGTTACCCGGCAATGTTTTCCCGCAGAACTATGATATGGGGCACTTTAAAAACGGGATTGAAATACAGTCTCCAAGATGTAATACTAAGGCTGTAATGATGTACAAGATGTAATGTAAGGCTGTAATACTCCTTGTGATGTCCACATGAGACAAAAACCTTTACTATCAGATGAGTAATTTTACTTTTTACTGCCCATTACCGTATGAAAATGAACTATATAACGTAATTGTGCTCTACATTGTTTTTTTTTTTATTATTATGGTCGTAATCTCACCTGATGTCAAGTGACGATGTGGCTCAATATGCTGGACACGCTAAACCTAGCGGAGGAACTGGCTCTCAAGTGCAACTTCGCCGGAACACACCTATATATATTCACTTGAAGGTGGTAGCTCGCCAGACGGGCATTAGAAAAAACCCTACCACCATGTTATACTTTCATCTCGATGTTTTCTTTCCACGAAAGCATTGTGGGTTTGGAACCTGATTGCAGGTGGATTCGAACTCAGGTCCGTACGCAGTACCTGAGCTAAACATACAGCTCAGCTATCATCGCATCAAATTAAGATATATTTCCGATGAATTAAAAAAAGTTAAACACGTATAACTGACCAGCGGCGACCATTTGGAAGATGCAAGGAGCGAGCTGAGCTCCCACCTCGTTTGATGCCGAGCACGATAATGTTCCATAGTCGAGGTCCGCTACGGGCGTGTATCTGCGCAGATATTAAAATTGCAATAACCTCTTGCCATCGTGTTATTATAAATATATACTTTTCGAGTTTAATTAGTGTTTTTCTATAATTTGTATGTGAGTTTGTGACAGAATACGAAATGTTATTTATATATAAATATAGACTTCAATAATACAAAACATATAATTAAGATGTGGTGTAAACATAATTACTATGAAACGCAACTACGGTTTCATCTTGAATGGTTTAAAAGATGAAATATCGGACTTTGAAAAAATATGCCAGACGAAAATTTTTTTGAAGACTCTGCCGTGCTCTCACTTTGTGAGAAGATAAGTGAGATTTAATGTTATTATTGTTTTGTACCTACGCTATGTTTTAAATTTAATATTCATTATACATTTTATGCGAGGACTACTTTGAAAGCTTAGAGTTTCGTGCCAGATTCTTCTCTAAGGGACAACATTCAACATATTTATCGTTGTCTCATAATATTTATATTCTAATAGCTTTTACCTTTGGCTTTGCTCGTTTTAGTAATGATTTTGTCAAATTACATGACGCAATAAAAAGTTTAATATAAAAGAAAGAAAGAAAATAAATTTATTTACAAGACACAAGGCTACATAGATAAAGTAAAAAATACATGATAATGAATTAACATTACATTCATAAAAAAAAGTCTGTTTCACTCTTTAACCCCCTTTTAATTTGGTTTTCGGGAGAAAAATTAGCCTATCACAGTCTTCAAGGTCCTATCTACACCAAAACTTGTCACCTTCGACAAACAAACTCACTTTTGTATTTATATTATTATAGTAAGGGTGTAATATTTGTCGAGTTGAAGAAGCGACTGACTTTAGACTGGACGCGCTGCCGTTGGAGGTGTATCTGTCGGCGGCCACGTCTATGGTCTCGCCTGAGTTGTTGAACTTCCACTTGAAGACTGCAGCGGGAGGGTCCGCGTCCACCTCGCACACGATCACGACGGACTCGCCCCGAGCCGCGCCCACGACCGACACGCCGCCGCTCCGGCAAGATGGCGCATCTGACAAACACGCAAACAAACGTACAGTGACGACTCAGCGACGACACCGTCTCGACGGACGTCAGCTTCAATCCCGGCGATGAGCTTGTCAAAAATCAAGTTCGTGTGTCATCGATCGGCTCATTACGACCGTCGAGAAAAGAAACACAAATTAATAGAAAAAAAGGCACGTGCGACGCTAGCAACACGACACAACTCAATTTATAGTTTGTATTTTTATATAAATATATATATAATCTTTCATATTATTTATGCAGCATTATATTAATTAATATATGAATCTTGAATATCACATATTATGGAGGTGTATGTTATTCAAATAATTTTATTCCCTCCAGTATGCTTACCGTGTCTTCTTAGGTCACATCGTCATTTAACATCACGTGAGATGACAGACAGGCGCTAAATATATAAAAAATAAAAACACACGTGTGTAATCTGTCTATACTTTCGACTAGTTTTTACGAAAACTTATTCATAGACTCTGTGATATAAATATGTACATATTATTTTTTTTTTTCCGGTTGAACAATGTTATATATAGTGATCCATGTATATATAGAAATGTAGGTAGCAGCCTTATAATCTATACAGCTTACCCATTAGAACGCTTACCCATATATATATATTTTGTCAGTTGTTTTATGCAATAGGAAAATTGTAACTCCGTGAGTGATCGTGCCACGTGCATCAGCTAGTATATTTTTAACTAGAAATTAACTACTGAAAATTAGAGGACAACGTCTACTGTGGTGGCTCGTACATAGATATTAATGTTTTTTTTTTTTTTGTAATAATCAACATTATTTTTACTGAACCAGTCTTACAGAGGTACGAAGTTCAAAGAAGAAAATCGTCTTAGAAGGAATAAGAAATTTAACAGTACGATATAAAAAAAAATAGTATAGTTAATATAATTGAGCTGAGAGACACGCGAGGAATATCCGAACGAAGCACGTTAAGTGGACCCTTCCCTAATAGAATAGACTAAATCCAATGAGGCGGTATGGCGTTACGTGCGCGGCGTCCCGCCCGCCCTAAACGCCCTAGGGAATTTGCCCTTCATCACTTTTGATTTCAGACTTTATTCTTATCATATCACTGTTAAAAACGTGTTGAAAGTTACAGAGCTTACTGTTACGACATAATCCTTAAAGATACAGTACAAACTATAAAAACGGCGTGCGTTTAAGATAAGACGACACCATAGAAGTGATGATGGCTGGAACGTGAGTTCGAATCCAATCACGAGACCAGGAAACCATAGCATAGTGTTAGGTCTTTTTCTAATGCCCGGCTGGGTAGCTACCACCCTCAAGTTGTAAACCTGCCGCCAAATACCAATAGGTGTGTTCCGGCTGCTGCACTTGAGAGCCAGTTCCTGAACAGGCTTAGAGTGTCTACCAACTTGGGCCATATCGTCACTTAAGATCAGGTGAGATGAGAACCTTAGGTATATAAAAATAAGGTCGTAAGTAGCCTCAACAAAATATGAAATATAGTTTTCACTTCTGTCGGCAGTCCTCATGACTGCTTTCGTTTGTCTTATACTTCACATTAGAAAGAAATATTTAAAGGCTGTAATAACTCAAAAAAATATGCGAAAATTTTGTAAAATATTTAAAGATAAGAAGATACTTGATGTGATGGATCACTACATACTCTGGGCATAATATTAATATTATTTGAATAATATAACACGAACTTAAACTACACAGCGTCGCATTACTCTCAGCTAAGTATAGCTATTTATCATTGACGATACTTATATAAACGTATGTCGGTGATATCGTAGTGCATCGAAAAGGGTTTTTTTATCGTAGGCCGCGGAGGAGCGGTGACCTTCCCCGATCCGACGGTGTCGACGGTCACCTTCGCTTGTAACTGCGTTTAATTGAACGTGAAATAGCGTGCGCCAGGCAGCTCGTCCGTCCGTGCGTGCGGTGCGTGC
This sequence comes from Actias luna, assembly GCA_039707435.1. Classification (NCBI taxonomy): domain Eukaryota; kingdom Metazoa; phylum Arthropoda; class Insecta; order Lepidoptera; family Saturniidae; genus Actias; species Actias luna. Next base: position 19,707,465 of record JAZHAC010000016.1, on the reverse strand, counting down.
CCACTGACGCGAATGTCCCAGAGTAAATATATAGCAGTTAACCAAACGTGTAGATTTTCGAGACAAAAAAAAAATTGTGTGTGTTTTTTGTAGATTGTTTTTTTTTTTTTTATACTTAAGGTTTTACCGTTATGGCCGTAATCTCACCTGATCTTAAGTGACGATACGGCCCAAGTTGGTAGACACGCTAAACCTGTGGAGGAACTGGCTCTCAAGTGCTGCTGCCGGAACACACCTATTGGTATTTGGCGGCAGGTTCACAACTAGAAGGTGGTAGCTAGCCAGGCGGGCATTAGAAAAAGCCCTACCACCATGCTATGGTTTCCTCACGATGTTTTCCTTCACCGAAAGCTCAAGCTCATTGTAGGTGCTTGGGTTCGAACCCACGTCCCTTGACGCGAAGTCGTGCACACTACCACTGAGCTATCATCGCTTCGATTCGATGTAGATTGTGCAAAAAGGGGGCCTTTTTTGAAAATTTTTGAATCTGTCGCCTTCCTGGGCGACGTGGGTCCGTGCATGCAATCACTGCGTCACCCCAGCGACCGGCCCGGCCTATCTGCGAATTGTTTATAACAAAGCTTATTATTATAAGCTTATTAAATCTTAATATAGTGTGATGCGAACTTCACCGATAATCATAAAGTTTGCCGACTCTTTCTGTCGCATCGTGAAGTTCTGAAACCGTCTTCCTGTCAGCGTGTTACGCCCTTCCGGTGATATTGGAACCTTGAAAGAGGGTAAAGAGGTACCTAAGGAAAGCAGCATGACAGTGGCGTCAGGCAGTGAATTTAGATTAATTTTTAGTAGTTTTTAATTTAATTGTACTGTACTTAACATCAGGTACAGTGTATATGAAAAATTATTTACATACTCACTTAAATGGACTTAGAAACTGGTATGCACATCACTTTGGTATGCAATAAGAAAATATTTTACAATCAAAGATCAAAGCTAACACAGTTCAACGCACCGTAAACCTAATATTTTATATGTGAATACGAGTTTATTTGGTAGTACTTTATAATCTATGTTTTCAACCTACTTTCATGAAACTTCCTATACTTATCGTCAGTTATGCAGCAACGGAAATGGTTTACTTTGCATCCGGATAAAAGTACTGATTCCATTGGATAGAACAATGACTTTTAGTTACTCGCGCACGAAACTGCTGTCACAGTTTAAAGCATATTAGGCTAGTTTTGTGACTTCGATGTTAACTATTCGTTAACACTTTAAGATATTAGAAAAGTCATTATTATTATAATAACGTGTGAAGTTATCTCTGCAATACTCCATAGTAACAGCGACGGCTATTACTGATACTTATTTCGACGCCAGTTGTCGATATCATGCAGGCTTAGTTAAATTCCTTTTCATGCTACATTTAAAAACCCATAGTCGTAGGTAGGAGGAAACGCGTTTGACGAGATACCGATTCTACACTCGTTGAGTACAGCCAAGTTGATTGCGAACATGTAACTAAAGTTACCAATTTGTATTATGGTAAATTGTATATAAATAATTGTATTATTCTTTAGATACTATTCTAATTGTGAAGTGATATGAAAATGGCTTACTTGTCGATTTCGACCATTTTTTCTCGTAGTCTAAGATATAACGAATTCATTTCAATGAAAATGTAAACTGTTTTTACACAGTTTATAGGTTTAACGTGATGGCCACAATCTCACCTGATATTAAGTGACGATGTGGCCCATTATGAAGGACACTAAGCCTAGTGGAGAAACTGGCTTCACTAAGGCTTAAAAAAAGGTGCAGATCGAGTTTCTTACCGGTTGCTTTCGATTACTGCGTAACTTTCCGAACCGGTAGTAGTTTTGACATTCGTAAGCGCCTTCTTAGGGCCTAAATTGAATAAAGATTTTTGATTTGATTTGATCTGTCGCAACACTTATAGGTATTTGGCGACAGGTTTTCAAGTTGCCAGATGAGCATTGGAAAACCCTACCAGCATGGTATGGTTTCACCACTACCTTTTCTTCACCGGAAGGGCAGCTGAGTTATTGTTACTTTGTGCCTATCAAAAGCAATGCAACAAAATAGGTTCTTGTTTGTCATTTGAATTTGTTATCCTTCTAATTATATAATAATTTGTTATGACCGTGTAAATCAACAATTTGATTTCGATTTCACAAAAAAATATAAGAGAATCCAAAGACCTGCGGGCTGCAGGTACCCTTGACAATAACAGAGTTAACGCACGCCACGCATTTACAAAACCGAATCACGCACGAAATCGCTTCGAACAGTACAACGATACGCCACAACTTCATTACTAAACTGATGTTTTTTAAGTCTCCACAAAAGAAAAATTTATTGCCGCATAACCCGCAGTTATGGGTTCCCATTAAAAATTCCCATCTTGTTTTGTCGAGGCCGTATCTTACAATTGCCGAAATAGATCGACAGCCATTACACCGGCTGACTTGAACCCTGAAGGGGGTAGGGCGGTGGGAGGGGACGAGGGCAGATGGTCGATTTAAAACAAGGAGCCGAGTGGCCGCCTCATCTGCTCCTCAGCGCTACAACTGCACTTACGAACAAAGCGGGCTTATTTATGTCCTTTGTTTACCTTTCGCCGAGTTAAATCACTCGATCCCCACTAATTGACTATTGTTCGAGGCTCAGTTCAAGACGTCTCTATTAATCAGACGCCGGGGAATACGCACCTCTCGGGCAGGAGCGAGTCCGCCGTGACATTTCCCCGAGCCGCCCGCGCCGGGGTCGAGCGTATCACGGGCGACGTTCTCGTTTGTATCGTAATTGAAATTATCTCGATCATTGTATCCGACACGAAAACAATAAACAGTCATAAATTAATGGTAGTAAAAGAAATCTTATTTCATTTTCACCGCAAAAACTAGAAATCATGACAAAGCGGTTACCGCTTCTTTTAGACTTAATCAGACGAGTAACAGATTAGTTAATAGAGTTAGGTTTTATAACGAAATACTAAAACACATTACCGAATAGTAAGTTAAAGCATCATGACGAACAGGTTTTGATGTCAAATGGCTTCTATAGGGGAACCAATATGTGGGCGATGCTGATATCTGGAATTAACAACCCTTTCTGTGCATCCGCTAATAACTATTGTAAACATTAAAACAGACAGAATTTCCTGCCAGTTCTTCTCGATTATTGGGCTATTTTCTGAACTGATGATAGTTTTGACATTCATATAAGCCTTTCAGAGCCTAAATTGGATAAAGATATTTGATTTAATTTCACCGGAGCTTATCTCTGTCCCGACGACGTCAATAAATGTCTTATAAGATATAGGATCAATGTTAAATGATCAAAGTACAGTTAAGTATCGAGTTGACGCCGACTTTGTGGCCACGAGGCGGTATACAAATAGACGGCATCGTTAAACACAAAGCGAAACCGATATCGTTCAGAGGAACTTTTACCTTCGGGTACGGGAGAGGCGACAACGCGGAAGGGACAAAAAACAATTAGCGGAAACTTTCCTCAGTGTCGTGGGATTGACAAGCCGGGGGGTGTTGGAGCGGCGAGGCGTTGGTGCAATGCTTCTTAATTTGTACGGCGCTACCAGCGAACACAATACCACCGCCGCGACGCGACGCCATGATTAATTAATTCTAAGCAATTTGAGTGCGGGCCGCATTGTTCCAATCCGAGCCGTTTGTCTGCAATGAGCTTCCTCTACAGTTGTAATGAACCCTGTCTCGATGAGTTCTCTAATTCGGTGTACAGATTAAACTGAAACTGCACTTACGATGTTAGATGATTAGATGAATGCTTTGACAGCAATGGGGTGACAACATGTGAATGCAAACGAACATGTATTCAGGAGATGCCGAGCGCGTCGTTCACGTAATGATGAACGATATTTATAATGATACAATATTATTATTATTATTTGATTGCATTCATTGTTATATATTTATCTAAAAATTGGTATATACTGATGGTCTAGCAATTTAGGCGTTCGCCTCACTCCTGACGCGTGCTGTGGGTTCGAATCCCACACAGAAGTCAATTGTTTGTGATCGTGCTTGTATGGTTATTCTTACTTGATATTGGCAATATTACTTGCGCAAGCAGATACCATAATTAAAAAGAAATTGCCGTAGTAACAATATAGTAAAAGATGGTAAATGCTCCATAAACGCTACGCAATTGAAACCACTGGTAAGGATTTTTTATAATTTATAGCTTTAACTTTATGGCGATATATCACCTGATGTTTAGTAAGGATGTTGTCTGTTATGTCCAGGATGTTGCCTGTAGAGAAACTGGCACTCAAATGAAACTGCCGAAACACAGCTATTAGTATTTGCCAGTAGATTTTCAACTTGAGATTGGTAGCTAGCCAGACGGGCGGTAGAAAATACTTAACCGAAAGTTCAAACTCATTACACAGATTCAAACTCACGTCCAAAGACGCAGTATCCGTACACACTACCAACTAAGCCATCATCGCTTGATTCTCATCTTTTCTAATCATTTGTTTGTATACAAAAAGAACTGCCCAGCTTAGTTATATATAAGGTCAATAGAGGGTCAAGTTCGCTTGCGTCCATTTGGCAACTTCGGAACTCCCAATGAATTCCAATGCGTGTTTTGTACTTGCATATATTTGTCTGACTCTGTGACGAATGGACCTTGAATATTGCATGAACGTATCGATTGCGAGGATTTACTGTTGGGAACTGAATCCAAAGCGCCATCATTGAGATTGGTTATTTGAATGTGGATCAGTGGATCAGTGAGTACGATGAATGTTCCATGGAAACGGGAAAATGTACTTCAAAGTGAAATTGTTTTGTAAACGCGGAACATTGCAATCTTCCTATTCTATATTACAAAAGCTGTACCCGCAACGCCGACCGCAAATTGGGGGCAGTACTTTTAACTGGAAGACTTTTATTATGTGACTCAAATACAATAATCGCGAGAAGATAGAGTTAAAATTGCATCGCACGAAAGATTCTCTACCTCGCTTGAAACGCTATAATAGCTACAGGTGACATTGATGTCCCTTTTTTGTGTATGCCGTTATGCAACGGTTTTGGAAAACCCGAGGCGCTGGACCGGGAGAGGAATTTGCTAGGTAAGTGGACAGTGCTGAAAGTTCTTTTCTTAGGGATTAAATATACGTGCCACCTTCGGGCCCTTCGGGACAAATTGTAGGTTTACGAATCGAAGCATATTGCACGCCTCATTACGCGAGGCGTTTGAGGTCGTGCGTTACTCTTAATATTACAAAGTCGAGCAATTTGCGAGATTTCAATGATAATTATTTTAAATTAATTGTGTTTTTAAGCCAATTCAAATGTTCTTTATCCATAGAAATACTTTCACTATCACACTAGATGTTTTCTAAATTAATTTATATCATGATGTACTAAAGACAATCTTATTGAAAAACTCTTTTCGTGGATGTCCGGATGTTTGTGTGTACGGATGTGTCAGGATTATGCCCAACAAACTTAATGTATAGAGAATTCTTTTCAACTTACCCTTTTCATTTCTTTTTTAACAGCTCTAGAATGACATCGGATTACTTCCTATTTAATATAAATGCTTAAATCTATATCATTCAATTATAGTTACGTTATGAGGTGTGCACTGTTGGATTTTTTCAAACTATTACAGAATTTGTACTCAATTGCTTTACAAACACTTCCCACATTGGCTAGTCATTAAAATGGTTTTTGAAGTGTTTTTATAACTATGTATTATTGAAATATTGTGTTAGAAGGTGAGTTAGTAAAACTTACATTTAACTCGAAAGTGGAGTTCGTTGGAGACCGTCTCACCCTCGGCGTTCAGAGCCGAGCAGGCGTAGCGGCCGCTACTGTATCGTGTCACCTTCTGCAGCACCAGGCTCTGGTTGCTGTGGAACACCTTCGCACTCGCGTTGTGTGCCAGCGGCCGGTCCTGTCCGACAAGTATCAAGAATATGTTAAAAAGTTTTATCTACGCTCACTACACAAATAATAACATTGTCACTGAGTCCAATCTATACAATCAATATTTTGTGGAACTTATAAAATAATTAGCATTTACTTTGTTATCGATATGAAGTCCTCCATCCATTTGTCCTTTTGTATGCGTATCATTTTGAAACTAATCAGAGAGATTTTGATAAAATATGACTCGGTGGTAACAAATATTATAGATAAACATATAGGAGGAGGCTTCTCTTAGATAGCAGATACAGGGTTTCAATTCAGCACCGTTTATAGTTGCCATGCATATGTAGTGATCCATTTTAAAAGCTATTGGTTCACCACCTAATTATTAGAGTGTTTAATTATAACAAACCACTAGAGGGTAGTTTATGAAGACCGATTGCTATATATGCGCGACGCGAGTGCGGCCAGGGGTCAGTCTAAGCGAGGCACTCGAGGCGTATTGATCGTACGTAGTTGGAGCGTTAACGGAGGGACAAAGAGAAACACGAGCGAGAGAATACTCTTTAAATGTACATCCGTGTCGCAAGTCTCGGACACTACTCGGTATCATCTTCTCTCCACCCTTAACTATTAGTATAAGTAAATGAATCTAGAGTGAAATAATTTACATTCATTACACATACATATATGTATTTTACATGGAATAAGTTTTTACAACATTGTAGTGGAAAGGTTTGGATCAAGTCTACTAAAGTAGTAAGTAATGCTATGATTGATGCTATGCAAGATTTGCATTTTTATTTCATGTGTAAATATAGTCCATAGTACAAAATCATTATAAAAATGCTTATAGACTGATTATGTAAAATAATAACTTGTATCTTTGAGTTAACATTAAAATAATAAAAATATATCAGAAGTTCAAAAATTAGTTTTGTTACAAATTCACAGAAGTTCCAGTAATAAGTTTTTCCAAGGCGTCATTAATGGCTTAGACCATATCAAATATTTTTATATAGCTTGGTTGATTTTTAACGACAGAACTGAAACATTTCCAAACAAAAATCTTCTCGGAACTCAATTTTTATATGCTATATAGGGTTAGCCTTTGACTACAACCTCATCTGATGGTAAGTAAGTGGCCCACAATGGTGAATACGCTAAGCCTACAATGCAATTTTCAAAGCACACCTATAGGGTTTGGCGGTAGATTTTCAACTTGAGGCTGGTAAAATTGAATTCGAACTTACGTCTAACGAAGGTGTCCGTATACTGTACAACTAAGCTGTCATAACCATGAATCGGCTAATTTATAAAGTAGGTAAGTGTGATCTACAAACTCATAATCGGCCTACTACTTATAACGTTGCGTCGAGGGCTTTCCGCGTTGACAACATAATCATTGCGTCGCTAGATAACCATTATCCCTTAAACAGCCCTTACGGTGAACGAGGTGCAGACAAAGTATCCGCGCCCTTCATTAATACCGTCCCTGGGAAAATAACGGGCAAATGGAAATTACCCGCCTTGCCGGGGAAATATTATTTTAAAAAAGGAACATAATTTTTCTCGGAATATATTTTCGACGTAGTTCTTCCAGGGAACAGGAAAGTATTCTGATGTCATTACATTGGTAAAATAATATAATTTCCACATATAGTAGCGGGTCATTTATTACTAAGCATTTTTTTTTTAAATATGTTACTAGTTATAATTGCGTTTTCGTGCCGTCGACTTATTGTTTAGCGTTATTTTTCTTTTCGCTTGCGTCCTAAGGCCAATAGCGTTTATATTGAATAGTCTATAACCTTTCTCAATAATTGAGCTGTCAGACGCAGAGAGATTTTTCCAAATTCGTCTGTTAGTTCCCGAGATGAAATCAACAGATATCTACGTTACAAACCATATAGCCGACGCGTGAGACACTGCGACACATACAAATACACGAACTCCAGAGATAACACGTTTATTTCGAAATACTTTTTACTTTGAAAGCAGAAAGGAGTGATCTCGAGCAAACAGTCTGTTCGAGACGTTCCAGTACCGCGACTTCATTAGAAAAAATTAAATTTACCGCGTCGCGGGATCGCTTTGTATTCAGAGAGTCTCGCCGTGGCTTCTGCCTTCAAACAGCGACGTCACTCCCTTAGGAGCAAATACTTTCATTTGGTATCACATCGCGGCGCGTGATTCTTTATTAAAAACTTTAATCGACTGTACTTGCTAATGGAAATACGAGCGTACTCTGTTATTTCTTTTTCACCTCTAGAGTGAATTTTAATAACCTTTTAAAGGGCAAACAATGTCGGGGCAAGATGGCGGCTTTAAACCTGACTGCAAGGTTTTCGTGGCAACCCAAACTACATATTTCCGTTTATTATTTATTTATCATCGGATTCACGCATTATAACCGAATTTATGTCACGTAAATTGCCATAAATATTACTTTATTGAAGTAAATAGCAAGCGATCATCATTCTCATGGAGCTATTGACATAAAGGTAGTGTCAGCATACAAAGTAGAAATATCCATCATAAATACTGTAATATCAATACATTAAAAAGAGCTATGGTATTTATTCACATTCGATAATAGCTCGTAATGTTTTTAGGCAAGTAAGTTTTTTTTTCAATAAACATAGCGTTATGGTCATAATCTCACCTGATCTTAAGTGACAATACGGCCCTAGTTGGTAGACACGCTAAACCTGTGGAGGAACTGGCTCTCAAGTACAGCTGCCGGAACACACCTATTGGTATTGGACGGTAGGTTTTTAACTTGAGGGTGGTTGCTAGCCAGGCTGGCAGTAGAAAAAGCCCTACCACCATGCTATGGTTTCCTCACGATGTTTTCCTTCACCGAAAGCTCAAACTCATTGTAGGTGCTTGGATTCGAACTCACGTCCCTTGACGTGAAGTCGTACACACTACCACTGAGCTATCATCGCTTCAATTTATTTCGTTTCTTTAATATTCATACGGAATTAAAGTTACGCTCGGGTGGACGGGTTTTTACTTGCGGCCTCGTAATCTAGATCCTAGATGTATGCGAGTTCTCCATTTTGATCTGATTCATTCGTCAAAACTGTTTGCGTAAGTCGTAAGCAAGTATTACATCATGAGCTGTCTCGAGGCGGCGCTCAACATCCATCAATCTGAGCACGACAGCCAACAGGTGAGAGAGACGTCCCTCTATATCCGAGTGCACGTAGCGTTATAAAATAACTGTTTTGTTTTTAACAAACAACGACGAGGAACTTTTAAATGCGATACTCATCCGTAAGGGAAAACGTAATACAAATCTGACATGGCATTTTATGACTTTATCGAGACTTGCCGTTATTAAATAATAGATAGTCTATAGTCTAATCTGTACGTAAAAACTTGTTAGCTCTGACCATTGTCGTTTAGGTAGTCGGTAGCAAAAGATACGTAAGTGCACAACCTAGAACGTAGGTTCCCAAAGTGGTTCACATGGATTCCTGAGGGTCTATTTCGCCAGTAGTAGAGTAGAGTAGAAATCGTTTGTCTTAATTTGGACCTGTCATGAGAAGAGAGAAAACGTGTGTGGTGAGAAAAGTAATGGATACGAATGTTGAAGGTTAGAAAGGAAGAGGAAGCCCAAAGAAAATATGAATAGAGTGTGTGATGAAAAAAGGATGAGAGAAAGGGGAATGAATGTGAAGATGGGTGTCAATAGAGATTTATGAAAGAAGAAAACGTATTGAGCCGACCCCGAATGACCTAGGAACAGGAAGAGGATGGTGATCAGCTCGAAGGAAGTGTTTTTCAAACACACAGAAAGCGCGCACGATATGTTTTAGCGCTATGGCCACAATCACACCTGATGTTAAGTGACGGAGCCTAAGAACACGCTAAACCTACAGAAGAAACTTGCGCTCAAGTGCATCTGCCGGTACACATCTACAGATATTTGGCGGCAGATTTTCAACTTGAGGGTAATAGATAGCCACGCGGGCATTACAAAAGGCCCTACGACCTTGCTGTGGTTTCATCACGATGTATTCCTTCACTGAACGCTCAAGCTCATTGTGAGTGGATTCGAACTCACGTAACATGACACGGCGTCCGTAGACACTACCAACTGGGCTATGATCGTTTCAGTCATGTGAAAATGTGAATAAACTTTATAATTTACATATACGATACTATCCACTGTGTGAATAAGCAGGTAGGATGAGTTTAGTGACCGCCCCTCCCTGACTTCGATACATCAAGTTGTTTGTCCGGAGTGAGCGCCGCGCTGCCTCCGCGTCCGCCCGGACACGCTTCATCCATCAACTCGCTAAACAAACAACCGCTAATACGAATAAGCTCTACGCAATATTATGTTGCCACATTATTATAATACCGTAATGCTGTCGATGACGTAACTTGAGGTTCCTTTGTTTCGAGAGAAAATACATTTAAGATCCCCACAGCGATATGTGTGCTCCGGTAGATCTCAGTGACCCCGTTTGAAATTCACACCGTTTGGGATGTCAGTACACGTCATCATTACTGACCTACAAAAGTGTCTACGTTGTAACACGATGTACATAAAATTGACAATGTATCATATTTTTGAAAGGATCTGAAGCTTATATCATTGGTCTCTATGGAATGTAGAATTGATAGCGTTTTACTTGTAGTAAGTACCGATTTACTGCATATCACAAAGTAGTTATATTCGGTGAAAAATTAGGTTATGTATTATTTTTGCTTGAGGTTAAAATATTCATACTTCAGCTATTGTAATCTAGAAATTATTTACCCTCACATAAACAATTCTACTATTTTCTTTATCTTATAAGAAAAAAATTAAAAAATATTTTCTTGTATTCTCTCACACATACAGTATATTAAATGTTCAATTAATTATTTGATTTTAATTCTATTTTATAGTGTATTTTTCATGTAATGTAAAGGTTACAAGGAAAATTATGAATAAATTAGGTCACGTACTAAACAAAATATAGACAAGTTCAACGAAAATAAATTATTCGATGAGATAATATACGTAATAATTTCCCAATGAATACGAAAGTTGACTGAAAATTTCACATAATAAAGGAAATAGAAATTCTCCGTCCTGTGAAAATTATTTAAGATAAACGGTGCCATCAGGTGGGAGATTTCCCTTTATTCGCAAATGTCCCCCATTTCCCGGAAAACGGGGGCCCGCGGACGGGAAGCGCTCATCAGCATTGGACCCTTACGTTTCGTTATGGGCCGGCCGTGATTGAATCACCCTTATTCACGCCGGATTGATAACGCGACTGAGTTTTCTTTACTCACCGGATATCGATCAGCTGATTGTGGTTAAATTATTTAGCACTTTGCACGATGAACGTTCATGCTGTGATTAATATTATAATTAAGTAAACGGGCGGTGCAAATATTTGGGACACTGTCGTAATCGACAACCAAATCTTACATACTACCCCTGCCCGTGACTTCGTTCGGATAGAACTCAAATTTTATTTAAACATTTTGTGGACATCTTTGTAATTCATTCCAATACAGCTTTGCTTCTGTTAGTGATAGCGTGATGTTTAACAGCCTAAAGCCTTCCTCAATGATTTCTCTATTAAATGCAAAAATAAGTTTTGAAATCCGCCTGAGTAGTTCGTAATATTATTCGTTCAAAAACAAACAAAGAAAGTTAACCTTTTTATAATATTAGTATAGTTTTTTTTTTATTCAAGGTTTACGTTACGGCCTTAATCTCACCTGATCTTAAGTGACGATACGGCTCAAGTTGGTAGATGCGATGCAATGTCAAAATAGATTACATTTGCAAACATAACTTATATAATCTAACATGTTAGCTAAATACATCGTTAATAGATGTTGCTTCCTGCATGTTAAAAAGTACAAAAGTATGCGTTTTATATTAAAGAAAAAACATTTTTTAATATTTTACATGGAATTGTTACAAAAACATCTTTGAGAAATAATATTTATATATTATTTTGGTCGACGTTTTGGTCAATGTTACCAGGGCCGTGGTCACGAGCCGACTGATGTATTTTGGTGTGTTGGTTATCGAGCGCAATTTCTGTGCACTACCCTCGTTTGCTAATCGTCAGTAAAGTCGTTCCGACACTTTATATTCATTGTATACACTGTGAAACTTCTTCGACTTCCCCATGACGCAGCGTACCTACACCCTACCACTAAGCTATCATCGCTTCGATTACTTAAAGCGGACTTCTTTTTACACCCCTCAATGTAAGTAGAAGCTAAGGTAAATACACTCTATAATTATTAATGTCAGCGTTATACGTAGATACATGTCTCAAAATACATATGTAATTTTAAGTAAAAGATTGAAAACAATTGATAATTATAATTAGTAATGTTTCGAAATAGTCCTTCAATATGCCTTTAATTATTGACACAATACACCTGTAATAATAAACTTTTGACTAAAAAAGATAGATTCTAAGCCGATATTAGACAACATTACAACATTGTGTACAAATAACCATACTTAACTTAATTCTCGAATACAAAATACAGTTAGGTAATCCAAATCAATATAATCTTAAGGATTTTAAATTGCTTTATCTGTGGACTGAGTATCAATCAAACACAATATTATTCAAAATACATTTTATCACTACACAGTTGAAATATTTTAACTGGCAACAATGCAAATTGTATATTATAAATAGCTCTATTCCTGACTTCATAGTTGTGAAACTTAATTATATTTCAGACTATTGTAAGATGAATTTTTCAAGCTTGTTAATAAAATCACAGACTTTCACAACAGACATCAAGAAATTCAATTACTATGAAATTTTAATTTTCTTTCCTGTTTCGAAAAGCATATTTGAATGGCAGCATATCTGTTATCAATAAAACATTTCTTGTCTCTATATTGTTAAACAGTACACCTCGAATATTTAGTTTACAGATGCGGTTCAGATACATATAGATTTAATATATTTTATTTATATTAATTAAGTATTGTAGTGTGTTTTGAAATAATTGTTAACAAATAACTCAGAAACACGAAACTATGTAAAAGAAAATAATACTAAATTTTCCTTTTCCATTAAAAAATTTAGCCGTGGACAAGATGAAAAGCGGAACTAACCGGAAGTATTATATGTCGGCACAGCCGAGACTGGATATTAATTGAATAATCAAAACGAAGTAATCCCATTCGAGTATCAGCTTTGATTAAATATGATGGCGCTCAACAAGGGCCGGCAGCTGCGGCCCCGCATAACTCATCGGCTCAGACCCCAGTGCCTCAGTGCCTCAGACGCAGACCTGACTAATTGTACAGATTATAATATATACATTTCCATTGAATTTATGATAGCTTAAGATTTGAAATTTATGCGGCGTCTTATTATTTTGGCGGCTCATTGTGGGGTTTGTTGATGGACGGTTTTGCCGAACTCGACGGGCTTTGAGGGGAGCGGGGTTGCTACGGGGTACGGTGACCCGATGTTTGCTGTTAGGACTAATTAATTACAGTAATTAGGAAGGGTTTTGTGAATCGTGAAGCGCGAGCGCACGCGACGAATGAATCTCCGTTTACAATGGGTAAAATAATGCCCGCATACACTTTGCGGGAACGAGTTTAACATTATTTCGTAATGATGTGAGATGTAGAGTAATGTTACAGTTAAATAATGCGCTAATGTAATAGCAAATTTCAAAGTACCGACCATCGTTATTAGTATAATTTAGTTTGAACCGAGAGCTCAACCCGTTCACACTTACAACATCGCACATAGAAGTATTAGCTTTTTTTAATATTATTTAAAATATATTAGCACTTTATAATGCTATAAATATTTTCACGTATAAACATTTTCTATAGACTTCAAAATTTGAATTACAGGTAAAATGAAACGGTAACTGCAACAAAGTATATTAAAATCCTTTTTTGACAATTATAATTGGTGTGTACTTTGTTATAAATACAGACGCCAAGAAATTTTACATATTTTTAATATCTTTTACTGTTTGTCAGTTATTTGACTGTTTTTGTTAATATAATGGCATGTGAACACTGATAGATAGTATTTAGTAACACGTAGTGTAAGCGAAAATATATTTTCAAAACTGACAGACCTACTAGAACGGATCTTGTAATCATATGCGATTAGTAGGAAATTCGAATGAAGTCGGCGGCTACAGTCAGTATCTATATATGACTGATGAGAAGGGGAAACTGAACTGATATTTTTCTTTTATTCCTTTATAATAGTACATTATATAAAATGGTTTATATGATTGCCAGAACAAAAATTATTTTGAATATAATTAATTAAAAATGATTCTACTGTAAGATGGCAGGACACAAACATTGTATTTGATTAGATAACGGCCACCAATAGTGACACGCGTAGATGTGTCGCGTTTCTGTATTGTACGGTTTATATTCAGAAATCGAACGGGACGGTATACAAATATGCCTGGGCCGCAACTACCATACACGTGGTGATAAACCAGTTACAATAACTTTTTGAGTTTGTTACATCTCGATAGCCATTATTATCTTAAACTTTGCCGCGGTGCAATGAAATTCAACTTATTGATATAACATATTCGTAACATTATTATAAAAGATTGAATAGTAACCAGTAATAGCTTTCTGTGTTTAGACAAGCCGGAGAGATTACAGTAACAGTCATGCACTAGGAATCTAAAAGCTCTCTCAAAGCGAGTCGGTGCACGTACTCGATCTAAAAGAATTCGCCGAGATTACTGTCAATATATTGCAATAACGATACACTGAACTTAACATAACGACGTGAAACATATCGATACATTTATTTACAAATTGTGCTTTAGAGTACTTATAAAAGTGAAATGTAATCGAAGCATGGATATTTAAGTCAATGCTGCGACTGTAGATTGAAATCTTATATGTTATTATAAAGATATTGTTGAAATTATAACAAAACTATCAATATGCTAGCTGTGAATGCGACTTCCCTCGTCTGAAACTAAGAACTATTTATGCATTTTTGCCGGTTTTTGTAACTTTTTTCAATTCCGCTTTACTCCTATTAGCGGTAGCGTGATGATGAATAGCCTACAGCATTTTTCAATGATTGTGCTAACAAATAAAAAAAAATCTGACTCGTAATTCCTAAAATTAGCACGTTCAAACACACTACCAAATTAATAATCTTTATAATATTAATGGAGATATATATTAGTGTAGATATGGTATAATGGTAAATAGTATGATAACTTAACAACATTAACCTGACGATTTCCTTTTTAAACGATTACCTTTTACTGTTAGAACAAATTCGTTAATTTTAAATTTAATTCAATAATTATATCATATTAAAGTCAATTATTTAATATGTAAAAAAAAATTATTACTTCATTACAAGATTGAAAATGTCATCCAACGTATTACGAAAAATAAAATGTAGTAGACTAGATCAAACAATTACAAACGCAATAAGACACGTGGGATGAGATTATTTCGAGCGTGTGCAGCTCTTGGTTCCGCCCTCGGACAAACTTATCGAATTAACAAGGGAAATATGGTTAAGAGCACTCTCCGATTTTCCTTTCTGCTTATGTTGTTGAAACTTTTAGTATGATCTCACAAAAGCACGGATTTAGTATCGATACATAACAATGAGTTCGTAGCTAAAAAACGGGATTATTTCTCTCTCGACTGTGAACATAAAAATATATTAGTTTTCTTTCGGCAGAATAATATTACTTTAATTTATTTCTATTCCTTTTGATCTCAAATGTATGTCTGAGTTAAATATCTTCTGATCCATATACTCGAGGATTTTATTTTTCATCCCAAGTGATATTGCAAACATTTTCTAAATAATTTTTGAGAAGCAACATGTATTTACTCGCAAATCACATGAAACAGTTATAACGAAGTTAACAATAACAATGTTACTCATACTGACATCTTTCAAAGAACCTTCCAGAATTTTCGTTCGAAAGCTTGTTTTCGTTAGGGATATAATAAAAGATATTCATACCTGTAAAGATTTTACTGTTCCAAAACCGTAGTTATTCATTTTATGTGATGTTTTGTGAATGTTCTGCTGATGTGGTAATCTATATTTAATATTATAAAAGTTTCTTTGTATGTTTCAACTAATATTAAGTACTCTATGTTGTATTTTAAAAATTGTTTATTTATATTTGATAGAGCAATTATTAAGGAAGGCTTCAGGCTATTTAATATCACGCTACCAACAATAAGAGCTGTACTGAAAAAAGTAACAAAGCTTATTAAATAAAATTTTACTTCCACGCGACCGAAAACGGAACCGTAAGATAATTGCGTTCTATTTTTTTCGTTTCATTCATTTACTTAATATTACAAGATTTCATTCGTTCTTATATAGCTAACGTGCGTTATGCGTTATCAATATTTCCCGGAAGGCACTTTGGGAGTGAAAATAACCGGACCGGAAAGGTCATTATATTTCGACAATATAAAAAAAGATACTTTGCGATATTATTTGTATTTATACAAATTAGGATATACCAATAGGTGTGAGATATAATGGAAATCTGCCTGTCATATTTGTGTATTGAAAGTGTCTGTAAAATAGAACATACTTACGCCAATTGTATCGATGAATTGCTTCTCACGAAATAAAGGGATAAGAGGTCTAACTTCTCATGTCTAGCTTCTCATGTGTGTCTGGTAGTCGCGTAGGAGAAATATCTTTGTCAAGTAGTAATTAAGAATTAAATATTTGTTTTTCACTATTGAATAAATTCTTTATCTTCCTTGGACAGTGTAATGATTTTGGGTATTAAAAAAATCCCTACCTACTACTATGCTATTGTTTCAACACGATGTTTGCCTTCACCGAAAGTACTTTGAAGGGATTCGAGCTCACGTCCATTAACGCGTTGTCGGTACACGTTATTAACTGAACCTTACTATTAACGTTATTAACCTTGATTCTAAAAAGTTAACAAATACAACTTTTTCTAATTACCATCGCAGAATGAATGACCTAAAATGTCATACAAGAGACTACAAAAATAATTCTTACCACGAGTAAAAATGAACAAAGTATATAACAAGAATATTATTATGAGGCCATTCCCTACGCTATAGTATGTAAACTGTTATCTGAGGCAATAACCGGAGACCTCCGGAGGGCCGTAAAGGGTCCTCCGGTAGTCTGACGTCGTGTCATCCTCCGTCGGTTCATTAAGTGACCCACGTCCACTTTGTTTTAACTTATTATTTGATCTATTTTACAAGGATTTTGTATAAAAAAATCATATGGGAAGATTAAGCGATGATAGCTCAGTTGGTAGTGCGTAATAGGTTCCTTTAAGAGACATGAGTTCGAATCCAACCGAAATGAGCTTGAGCTTTCGACAAAGGCCAGCATCGTGATGAAACTATAGCATGGTGGTAGGGCTTTCTCTACTGCCCGCCTGGCTAGCTACCACCATCAAGTTGGAAATCTGCCGCCAAATGCCTGTAGGTGTGTTTCGGTGGTTGCACTTGAGAACCATTTCCCTTCAGTTGGCTTAGCGTGTCCACTATTTCCGGCCACATTGTCTCTTAACATGACGTGGGACTGTGGACATAGAGACAGTCTGTGACATATTCCTCGTTTTTTTTAATAATCTAAGTGATAGAGAATACGTTTCTATCCGTTACTATTATGTCAATGCGGAAACGTCTCTGCCGGTGAGAGGATACTTTGAAATCGCTCAACACGGTGTAACATTGTGAACGAGTTTCGAGAGTCTTCAAAAAGGACGCGGCCTCAAACTATTGCGGATATGACCAGTTCACAAGAACGACTCTAACCTCGTTCACGGGATATTTGTTGAGTTATATAATAATATTTTATGTCAGATGTGAATAGTTATTGTAGTATGATATTGTCGGAATAAAACTATAGTCGACTTAAATCTATAAATGAAAAGCTGTTCGTTATTCTTTAACATAATTAATTTCTAGTGAATACTTTGGTTGTATTAAATCACGATTAAATATTGAGAGGGTGAGGGTAGGAGGGTGATAATTTAGGCTTATCGTTTTTTTATGATTAAAGTTTAGCGTTATGACCATAAACTCACCTGATCTTAAGTGACGATACGGCCTAAATTAGTAGACACGCTAAACCTGTGGAGGAACTGGTTCTCAAGTGTAGCTGCCGGAACACACCTATTGGTATTTGGCGGCAGATTTTCTACTTGAGGGTGGTTGCTAGCCAGGTGGGCATCAGAAAACGTCCTACCACCATGCCATGGTTTCCTCACAATGTTTTCCACAGAAAGCTCAAGATCATTGAAGGCGGGTTCGAATTCACGTCCTTTGACGCGAAGTCGTACACACTACCACTGAATTACCATCGCTTCAATATATGGATGCGAATGGTAAATAAGATTTAGGTGATAAAGCCAGGAGCATAGTAGAGAAATATATGTACTGAGTGCGAAAAGTCGCGACAAGGTGTTGATCGGTCTGTTAGAAGAGCGCACCTCGGGCTGTTTCGTTTCCTCGCGAGTCACGTCACAGGTAAGGAGGCAATTTCATTTACGCGCATTTTAGATAATATTAACCGATGTTAGCATCAGTATAAACATATTAATAATTCTTTTTTTTTTAATTATTAACTATATACAGTAGAACCTCGATAAGTTTAAAATCTCCAAATCTCGAAAAAATTTACTTTTCTCTTCATTTCAAACACCAAAACCTCCATTTTCTATAAGTCGAAAACTCTATAACTGGATTTTTTTGGCGTCTACCTTGATGTTTGACTAATCGAGGTTTTATTGTAAATATTGTGTACATACATAATTTAAAGTCGTATCACATTCTTTGACATCATTTATAAGCCCCGGCTGAAAACCAGCGCTTCCATAACTTTCGCTGAGGAGGCATATTTAGCTGAGTTCGGGGTAATTTTTTTAGCGTATCACAGCACATGCGTTTATAATTATGATTGAAATGTATTAAAATAACAAACTTTACTAATATAATATGTGCTGAGCATATGGTGGAAATAAACAATTTCTTTATTTATATACACAAACATGAACCGATGACAGATTAGTTATTAGTGTGACGTGAGTTCGAAAACACTTGCAATGAACCTGAGCTTTCGCTTAATGGAACTGTAGCATGCCAATAGGGCTTTTTCTAATATCAACCTGGATAGCTACCAGGATCAAGCAGGAAATCTGCCACCAAATACTTATAGATGTTATCTGGCAGTTACAGTTGAGAGCCAGTTCTTCCATTAGACCTGTCAATCATCTTGGACCACATCGTAAGTAAACATGAGGTAAGATTGTTCCCTTAACCTATAAATTATAAAAAATGTATACAAGTGGTATATAATTTGTAGCAAATTCGGTAATACATATATTATGTATTTTCTCTACAGAACTTTTTACGGGTCACAAGTTCAAATAGTAATTTGACGCATTCCGTATCACTGAAATATGTTTCTGCACGTGTGCGCCCAACGATATTTTATTAATTACTTTTGTTAATTTATTAAATATCTATCCATGTTTTAAAAATGGTTTATATAATTGCCTTACACAATAAACAGAAAACACAAATATCATGCGATTTAGTACCTCCAATACGTGTATACAATACATACATAATATACAATACATATTTCCAATAAAAACTGTGCATTAGTTGTTGTGGTTTACTGATTTTTAGCCTAATACATCATATTAACACATATATTAATGTTCTGCATTGTTATTTTAACCGTACATTTGTTTCGTAATGTCGCTTTTCCGTGTTAAGAGTATTCTTTCTTGCTAAATGGGGCTTATGATTGATTGTGTCAATCTACAAGTAAATTGATGGAATGGGCAGCGATACCGAAAATATAAATATACACAATTATGTATTCTATTATATTACAGCGTAACGAGTCTACTGTACGTTGAAATAAGCCAGTAGGCAAACTCTAAACGCTCCCTCGCGGGAAAAGAAAATAACGCACATCATTTTTGAAGCTCATGGATCACATCGACAATATTATCTCCACAACATCTAAGACTCAGAATCGAATCGTGAAGCGATGATAGCTCAGTGGTAGTGTGTACGACTTCGCTTAAAGGGACGTGAGTTCGAATCCAAGTACCTATAATGAGCTTGAGCTTTCGGTGAAGGAAAACATCGTGAGGAAACCATAGCATGGTGGTAGGGCTTTTTCTAATGTCCGCCTGGCTAGCTACCACCCTGAAGTTGTAAACCTGCCACCAAATACCAATAGGAGTGTTCCGGCAGCTGCACTTCAAATCCAGTTCCTCCACAGGTTTAGCGTGTCCACCAACTTGGGCCGTATCGTCACTTAAGATCATGTGAGATTATGGCCATAATGCTAAATCTTAAGTATAAAAAGAAAAGAATCCTAAACAGAGTGTAACGACTTTTCCAGCCCGACCAGCTGTACCTTTTTTTTAAGCCCAAGTTCGGCCGTGCATAGAATACTGCTTGCACCTCTGACATGGATCCGAGAAATAATTCATCGATGTTTTAGACAGGTTACAGAGGCGGGCTGTCCGTATTGTAAATGATACAGACTCACCACCACCCTAAAGCCGATACAGTTACACAGGGATATTTAATCCCTAAGCGTGTTCTACTGTCTGTATCGTGGCGAGTGAGTAAGAGTAAGAGCTCATTAAATTAATGCCTTCCTCTCCATTCCATAACAGAACCACGCGGGCGGGGCTTCGGTGTGACAGTTTCGCGGTGACACCTAGAAAATCTAAGGCAAAAAAGTTACCCGACTCTCATCTCTGTCGTACCGTGAAGTTGTGTAACCATCTTCCTGTCGTGTTTTCTCATTCTTATGATATTGGATCCCTCAAAAGAGGCGTAAGGAGGTACCTAAGCAGCTGAATTTTAGTTTAGTGTCAGTCGTCGCTAAATTCGATTGTACTGTGCTTAACACCGGCTGCAGTGCAGTCACTTTGTTGATCAATATAAAAAAAGGTCAAAATACGATAGAATAACGAAAAGTTCTATTCGGTTAATCAATAGTAGCGTTCTGCGTACAAGAAATTGCGTTTTAACAGTACTCGTAGATAGCACAGTGAGGGTACGTGATTCGCGATGCGACCCCTTGCGGGAGCTTCACTTCATAACACAAATGACATTTTCAAAACATCTTCATACATAACATGACTGAGAAAAGTTTGAATTTCGTGCATGTGAATGCGTTCAATTCATCGAATGAAATTGTGTTTATTCACAATTCCTCTAACATAACATATATATGTAATAAGTTTTCTTGAAATTTATGATTTGTATGCAATTTGATATCTCTATAGAAGCAAAAAATATATATCTATTTCAATTTTTTTCTATCTATCCATTCGTGCGCCTGTATTACTGTGAAACTATTAGATACTCGAAGATTTAGCCCAAATTTTATAAGTTTACTGAAAACTAAAATTAAAAATATATGGGACAACCTTTACTCCACAAAACGAAAGGGGGTACGTTGAGAATAGGGAAAAAACGTTGAACTTTTGTATAAATAATCTTCTCTATAGATTTTGATAGGCGTTTTTTTGTTCGATAGCTTACAATACTTTTTTTATAGCTAACGCTTAGTGTTATGACCATAACCTCATCTGATGTTAAGTGACGATAGGGTCCAAGTTGCTAGACACGCTAAACCTGTGCAGGAACTGGCTCTCAAGTGCAGCTGCCGGAACACACTTATTGGTATTTGGCGGCAGATTTTCAACTTGAGGGTAGTTGCTAGCCAAGCCCTAACACCATGCTATGGTTTCCTCACGATGTTTTCCTTTACCGAAAGCTCAAGCTCATTGTGATTGGTTGGATTCGAACTCACGTCCCTTGACGCAAAGTCGTACACACTACCACTGAGCTATCATCGCTTCAAGGAATATGTGTAAGCTATAAAAATAAATATATGTAATATGGAGTGACGATAACAATTTGTACATATCGAGCCTCCTCAGGAAAAATAGCACAAGCGTCAATTTGCACTTTTTACAGGACAGAGTTTTTCATCCCTAATTGAAAAGTGTTTATGATATTTTTATTTAAAGTATTATGACTTGTCGTTCATAATTAACTACAGATTCATTGAAATAGACATTGGATTTTTTCATGACAGATATTTCATGCCATTAGGTTAGTCATGCTATTAAATACTAGAAAAGACTAGTTAAGAATAACTGTAATAATTAGAATCATGAATAAATTATGGCGCAGAGATAGCGTGTACGGTCTTTGGTTCGATGGACGTGAGATCGAATCCCTGCAATTAGCTTGAACTTTGGTTTAAGCACATAATATCATGAAACCATAATATAGTGGTAGGGCATTTCCTAATGCCTTACTGGCTAGGTACCACTCTCAAATTGAAACTTTGCCGTAAAGTACCGATAGGTGTGTTCCGGAAGTTGCACTAAACAGCCAATCCATCCGCTAGGCTTAGCGTTTTCACTATAATATGACAAACCGTAATACAAAAAACATACTTAACTTACTTTACTAGTTTACGACTATTAACCCCTTTTACCTGTGAAAGAGTTGACGAACTGTATACTAGAGGGGGTAATTAGTTAAGAGACATATTTTCCCGACATCATTCAAATGTTTCTCGACGGTAGCGGAGCCCCGCAGAGGTAGCGGGAGGGCGCGGATCTCTGAAAGCCTCCGCGGTGTCCGGCGGGAGTGTTCCTAATTATTCATCATTAACGTGTCCACCGTCCGTCCGTCCGTCCGTCCGGTTGAAAGGATCTACATAATGGGCCGGTGTAAGTGTTTCAGAGCTCGTACACGGTAAGTGGGCGCCGCCGACTAGTGCATATCATTATGAAGCGTCAACGAGTGCCGCTCGACGCTGCGTCTGAATATAATACCCAGCAATAGCGTGCTGGATACTTATAATTAACTGTGGCTCAGCCCGTGACTTCGTGCGAGTGGAAGGAAAAATTAATTTCAATAATTTTCGCCCGCTTCTATAACTATTTTCAAAACCGCTTCGTACCTATTGGTGGTAGCGGGATGTTAGATGCAATAAGTATTTTGGAAAACCGGTTAGTTGTTCCTAAGATTAGCAATAAACAAACAGACAAACTTTTTGCTTTTTAATATTAGTATAGATAGTAAGTAAATCTGATATAAAAAAAGGAATAAAAACTTCATCAAGGTGAGGTTAATTATACAAAATAAAATTATAGCATGTTAAATATATCTTATTGGCACGGCACGTACTATCCTTAATTCGACGCTAAATGCTACTCATGCATCACGCTCTCTCTTGTAACGCGCTGGTTATATTTCCCTCACTGCCTTAGTTGACTCAAGCCGACTTTAGCCGAACAAGCGTTACACAATCGAGCATGACGGTTCAGCCTAATTCAGTACTAACTTCAGTACTAACTAATAAGTTTTTTCTTTAAAACGATTCGATATATTATTTGGTTCAGTTACCATTTTGATATTTTTTTTGTATAGTTTATAGGATCAGCGTTACGGTCACAATCTCACCTGATCTTAAGTGACGACGTGGCCCAAGATGGTGGACACGTTAAGCCTACTGGAGCGGTTGGCTCTCAAGTGCAACTGCCGGAACACACCTATAAGTATTTAGCGGGATATTTTCACCTTGAGTGTGATAGTTAGCAAGACAGGCATTAGGAAGAGCCCAAACACCACGCTATGTTTCCATCACGACGTTTTCCTTTACCGGAAGCTCAAGCTCATTGCAGGTGAATTCAACCTCACCTCCATTGACGCTTCGTCCGTTAACGCTACCAATTAAACTATCATTGCTTCAAAATGTACTCACACATAAAGACCTTATCGATGATACTCTATCAACCAGTTTTTGTAATAAAAACATTAAAATAAACCGCTCACGGGCCGCGGAGAGAAATCCACGTGCGACGAGCTCATCCAAAGAGAAACAAAGCGGCAAGCGTCAGTCACGCGTTAACGCACGTACGTCAGATAAAATGTAACGTCACAAACAATTCTATTCGAAATAGTGACAACAATGGAAAAAAAATGTGATAACAATAGCTACGAGGGAGACGTGGAGATCCCCTGATTACCCCTGAAAGGGTAATGCGACAAAAAAAAAACGTCTCGACTCTACACTGCTGATTACAACGGTGTATATACAAAGCGATTATCGGGCCGTGCGACTGTCGTCTGTTAGGTGATACCCCTCTACCTCCCTGCAGCCGCGCCGGTGTTCGTTCCACGGTCTATGGAAATATATTACACAAGTATAAACTCAAATTTATTATTTCTGTGTTCTATACAGTCCCGGATACGTAAGCGACAGTACAACAATACAAAAATGTTGGTAGTAATTCGATTATCACTGACTCGATTTTATATTTTCCCGGTGTCATTGCACGCGTACTACTGGCGCTTCACGTGAATAAGTTATTTTTCGAAGTTAAAATGTCTCTATCCATATATTTCAATTGTAAAATAGCAGTATACACACACACATATCAAGAAAAACACTATTTATTACCCTCATGGTATTTTTGACGCCATTTTTGTTATTTAAACTGGTTAAAATAGTGTTTAAAAAAGTTTTGTCTTGAACTTCCGTTTGTCTATATGTTCAAGTCTTTGTGTGTTATCCCGATAACGTCCGAAATACTTTACTAATCGAGTATTTTTTTTCTTATGTTTCAGTATAATTAGGAATAGAACTTTATTAATTTTCACGGTCTGATTCGATGTGGTTTAATTGTTATTAAATAAACAAACAAAAAAATGAGATTATGAGGCGTGCACTATTGGATTTTTTAAACTCATTGTAACTATAAAAACTTTATATTAACAATCAGATGTGTTAAGTATTTTTCACTGCAGTGTTTTTGAAGCGATGATAGCTCAGTGGTGGTATGTACGACTTCGCGTCAAGGGACGTGAGTTCGAATCCAAGCACCTACAATGAGCTTGAGCTTTCGGTGAAGGAAAACATCGTAAGGAAACCATAGCATGGTGGTAGAGCTTTTTCTAATGTCTGCCTTTCTAGCTACCACCCTCAAGTTAAACATCTGCGGTCAAATACCTATATTCACAGGCTTACCGTGTTTACTAACTTGGGCCATATCGTTACTTAAGATCAGATGAAATTCTGGCCACAACGATAAATGTTAAGTAAAAAATATACATATAGTAATATTTTAATTAAATACATAAAATTTACGTGTGATATGTAAAATTATACTTTTTAAAAATTATGCCTTCTACTTGTCTTATCGCGCTTTTTTTGAACAGTTAGTCGTATTAAAAAGCTATTATGAAATACTTTAATTAATGTCAAACGATCCTCACAGTTCGGTGGATCATTCAGTACATTATAGTCCACGCCCCTATATGAGATCAATTACGCTGACCCTCTGCCGGCAAACGTACTACATGTCTCATCTATAACATTTGTCATCAAATTCACAGAATCATATATTCCCCTCATTTTACGCCAACTCTCAATAACGTCATAAATATGTAATCTCCTAGGTGACGTTACATAAATTTTAAACCGCAATATCGTTATTGGAAGGCAAAATCTAGATGCCTAATTAAATTATAGAAGCGGGTAATTCGAGCAATCCATAACATGGGGCTTCCGGAATCACTAAAGAATAAGTTCTAAGATTTCACTATATTAACTTTGCCTTTCCAAGACGAACCTGATAATTAAATGAATATTCTCAAGAAAACGTTCTAGGTTTTACATTTTTTTTTTCAAATAAATCATCTCATGTTTCAGATTAAGGAAACCTTCCTAGATAATAATAGTGTAAGGTTCTATTCGTGAGTCGGTAATTTCTATAAAGTTTTATTAGTTAAAATCAAGGTTGTACGATCAATTATTATTATATTGACGATAGTGACGTCACGAAATAACTTCATATCTGTAAGTGGGCTGAATACATACATACATACATTATATTACTAGCTTTACCCGCGGCTTCGCTCGCGTTAATATTAAAATTGTCAAACAAAACGCATGACGCAATAAAAATGTTACATACAAAGTTTATCTCTACCTTCCTATAAGTTTTTTGTGATAAAAAGTAGTCTAGTACCATCTCCGAGGGTCCATCTATGCGTATACCAAAATCCGTCATAATAAATTCAGACAAACTCGTTTTCGCATTTATAATATTGGTAAGAATTTATTGAATGTATACATTTTATAAAAAAAAAAAACAAATCCAATTTCGGTCTCACTTGTTTACATCCATAGTCCGAATTGTTTTTCAAAACCAGTGACAATGTTGTAACTTTCATGAGTCTACCTTTTTAGATATGTTCCTAGAACCTTGCTAGAACCCAAAGTATATAAATAACAATAATTAGGTACTTTTAAACTTACAAATTGTAACGTTGTTCTCGATCGCAACTTAAAAATATATATATAAGCTATAATCAAAGTTCTTTTTTCTAAACAAACGCGTCATTTCGAAACCTGGTTATTGTTGCGTTTAAACGCCAACGTAAGAAATTCATTGGAAGTCAAAAAAAGTTCCTTATTGTTATGATCGCCTGGTACCTATTGGTAGTAGCGACATATTCTTCTCTATAGTTGAGGTAGCTCAGTGGTAGTGTGTACGACTTCGCGTCAAGGGACGTGAGTTCGAATCCAATCACCTACTATGAGCTTTCGGTGAAGGAAAACATCGTGAGGAAACCATAGCATGGTGGTAGGGCTTTCTCTAATGCCCGCCTGGCTAGCTACCGCCTTCAAGTTGATAATATGTCGCCAAATACCATAATAGGTGTGTTCCGGTAAATGCACTTGAGAGCCAGTTCCTCCAAAGGTTTACCGTGTCTAATAATTTGGGTCGTACTTAAGATGAGGTGAGATTATAGTCATATACCTTAACTATTAAAAAAAAAAGTAATTTTATTCTGTTCCATACATATAATAAAACTTTAACAAAGTCAAATCTGTACCATACTTCGTTTCATTATAATTATAACAGGTTTCGATTTCCATATAGAATAAAATAATATTGAAAGTTTTCGTCTATTTATCTCGTTATACGCAAATCGTTCTGAAACTTATAGATAAATTTAGAGAATATTTGACGCGGTTATAATTAAAATTACGGGCTAATTGTAAATTGTAAATCGTAGTCTAGACACTATTCTAATGCAAAATCGTTAAACTTTGAACCAAACATCATGAAGATTTGTACATAAACGTAAATTTCCGCTATTGTGGCGCTGTACACGAATCCTTATCAATTGTAAAAGACAACGGTTACTGGAGTAACTATTAAAAATTAATATTTAAGAAAATCAATCGAATCCCCGATTCGATAGGGATTCAAGACGGAATATGTTCAAAATGGTCTAGAAATTACTTCCAGACATATAAAATGAAAGTTGAAGAAAAATATTATCGAATTTTCATGCGAAAAGAACCCGCCCGTGCGAGTTTTCACGCTCGAAGAGCACGCGAATGCATCGCTGGGGGTTTTCAGGAACAACGAGTCAATTCCCTTTTGAAAGCGATGATAGCTCAGTGGTAGTGCGTACGACTTCGCGTCAAGGGACGTGAGTTCGAACCCAACCATCTACAATGAGCTTGAGCTTTCTGTGGAAAACATTGTGAGGAAACCATAGCATGGTGGTAGGGCTTCTGCCGCCAAATACCAATAGGTGTCTTCCGACGGTTGCACTTGAGAGCCAGTTCCTGCAAAGGTTTAGCGTGTCTACCAACTTCCCGTATCGTCACTTAAGATCAGGTGAGATTGTGGCTATAACTGTAAACACTAACTATAAAAAAAAAAAATTACATCACACAACGCCGCGGGGTTGGTAAAAATAAATTTCACTAAACAACCACGGATTCAGTTTGCATATTAATAGGTGTATCGCTTTCCGAATTGAAAGTTATCGGCCTATGCTATTCCATTACGATATTCTCGTATATCATTGACATGAATAAATAATACTCACGCCTTGACTTAACTACAATCGGATACGTTTTCCGGAAATAATTGATACTTTTCAAGCGATGTTGGCTCAGTCGGTGGCGTGTAGGGAGTTCGCGTCGATCGATGTGAGTTTAAATCCCTGCATTGACCGGAAGTTCCGGTTAAGGAAAACATCGTGTTGAAACCATAGTACGGTGGTAGGGCTTGTTCTAACGCCCACCTGGCGAGCTACCACCCTTAAGTTAAAATCCATCGCCTAATACTTATAGAAGTGTTCCGGCACTGGGCTTAGCGTGTCCGCTGTCTTGGGCCGCATCGTCACATAAGATCAGGTGAAATTGTCGCCATAACGCTAACGTATAAACTATTTAATTAAACGTTTTCCCATAACACTTGCTACGCGCGACTGAATTTAATTTTATTTGATTTAGTAAGTTGCATTTAATGTATTTTAGTACGTTTTCAATTTTAAATAGTTTAAACAATGGAAAGTGGGAGGAAATGTTGAAAATGTACAAATACATATAATACATATAATACATATAATACATATAATACATATAATACATATAATACATATAATACATATAATACATATGATACATATAATACATACCCTACCATAGGAATTTACAACAGTTTATATAAGAAATATTGAACATATTAAATTCAATTGTTATAGTTTAAGACACAAATGACTTACGCGATGAGTTGTTTAAAATAAAATAAAAAATAAAAAAAAATTGTTTGTATCTTGAATCTTCGCTTCATATATCGTCTGGGGTTGTACTAAATCTTCTATCTGGATGAGAAGGACAAGATAATGTTAGTACTTACGTCATGTAACCACGAGAGCTTTCTGGCCGGAGGATTGGCTCGGACATGGCACTCGAAGTAAACATCGTCCCCCTCCTTGATGTCTCCCGCGGCTAACGAGCTGCCCAGCCGTAACCTCACCACCGGCGGGTCTGCGCGAACACGAAATACAAAGCGTCATAAACTATATTACTAATCTTAAACTGGCTCTTATATAGGCACGGAAAGTGACACTTATATCTACCATCCGTATATATATCATATATAGCCAGCTACCATCTGTAGGTTGAAAATTTGTCGTAAAATACTGATAGGTGTGCTCGGTCAGTTGCACTTGAGAGCCAGTTCCTCTCCTAGGCTAAGCGTGCCCACTTAGGCCATATCGTCACTTAACATTAGGTGAGATCGTGGCCATAACGCTAAACTTTAACTATAAAAAAAATGTGTAAAATTGATATTTATTTCTCAGCACATAGTAAAGAAGCGATGATAGCTCAGTGGTAGTGTGCACGACTTCGCGTCAAGAGACGTGGTTTCGAACCCAAGCACCTACAATGATCTTGAGCTTTCGGTGAAAGAAAACATCGTGAGGAAACCATAGCATGGTGGTAGGGCTTCTTCTAATGCCCGCCTGGGTAGCTACCACCCTCAAGTTGTAAACCTGCCTCCAAATATCAATAGGTGTGTTCCGGCAGCAGCACTTGAGAGCCAGTTCCTCCACAGGTTTAGCGTGTCAACCAACTTGGGCCGTATCGTCACTTAAGATCAGGTGAGATTATGGCCATAACGTTAAAACCTTCGGTATAAAAAAAAAGAAGATGCCGTGTTTTCAACAAGCTCTTATCAATGAAATAAATGTTGAGACATATCGTCGGTTCAGTGTTTAGAATATCATGACATACAGTTATTGTTTATTATTAAAGCTGCCACTTTTAAAAACTTGCTAAATCCAAAAACTCTCATTGAGATAATTTCACTAACAGTAAAAATACAACTAACCGACCGGGCGGACTTTGTTCTTTCTTTCGAGCAGTTAATCACATCGACTACAGCGTCATCTATCGAGTTATGATCACTTATCGAGATAAAATGTAACCTATCTCTCAAGTTGGATCAAAGTGCACACACTGTACAAAATTTGGTTTAAATCTGTTCATTAGTTTCGGAGTTCATCGCGAACAAACGACGTGACACGAAATTTTTATATATAACGATATTTAAAAATTGCAAAAAAAAAGTATCCGGATATTTGGCCAACGCACATTGTCGTTTTACTTTTTGTTTGAAACGTTTTAATTGTCTCACTTGCTCGTAGCACGCAATGAATGCTAAACACCTATAATTAAGATTGAAGTTGTATCGAGTCCAAATGTATAAAATGTCTGCAGTGTAAATCTTGTTGGTGTTTAAATAATTGAATAGAAAAAGGATAAATCTGGAGAGACAGTAAGAGAGTACTCACAAACAACGTTGATAGCCCAGGAGGTTTCCATGGTTAGTGTGGTTACGTTCGGATTCTCAGCTCGACAGGTGATCGGCTTCCCGTCGTCGTCAAGCGTTGGAACAAAGCTCATAACGCTAACAGTCATGTTGTCTCGAAGCTCCTCCTGAAACAAAACAATTCAGAGCTCACATTTGAAACCGTCCCCTCAAAAATATTTGCGTCTAATTTACTAACAAACAATAATTTTTAAACCGTAATAGTTTAGCTTTAGGTCGCAATTACGTTGCAGCCCAAGTCTGTGGATACGTTAATTCTAATGCCTCTGTAATGCAACTTCCGGTACATGCCTATAGGTATATATAGCTAGTCAGATGGTAATTAGAAACAGCCCAACCAGTATTCTATTGTTTCATCACAATGTTTTCCCTCAGCGAAAGCTCATGCTCATTGTAGGGGGCAAAACTAATTAAGTATTTAAAGTTCTACGCTAACGAACCCGCAAGCACAACTAGTTGATACTATAACATAATCAATTTATTTAATAAGTAATAACGCATAGGCACT
Source organism: Actias luna (assembly GCA_039707435.1). Taxonomy (NCBI): domain Eukaryota; kingdom Metazoa; phylum Arthropoda; class Insecta; order Lepidoptera; family Saturniidae; genus Actias; species Actias luna. The sequence continues at coordinate 19,676,784 of JAZHAC010000016.1, read as the reverse complement.
TTGATTTAACCTTACATTGGAAGTGTAGGGTAAATTTAACCCGATATACCCAAACGTGTATGACCCTTAAAATTTATTCATATACGGTGTATAAATAAATTGTTTATTAGATAATTTAAGACGTAGTACACTGGTGTAGCTGCCAGCGATACGTCTAGACGTGATACCTTCGTCTAACGACACGAATGCGATGTTATATCAGGTAAGTAATAGATCGGACTGAATAATTCCCTGGAACACCGAGTACGAGATGTTGTACGCAGGAGAATATAAATTATTCAACGAGGCAATGTTCATTAAGGGCTTGTAACGAGGTTAAGCCGAATATATGAATTTGAAAACGTAATACTCGCGCCGCGCCCCGGAGGCTGATGCGCGCGCCCTCGCGTCTCTCTATCTGCCCCCACGTCTGTCTCCGTAGGTAATGCAAATATATTAATGTTTATTTGATATATTAAACTATAATTATGAATTAATGAATACTGTATTGCACTTCAAATAAGTGCGAGTGTACTGCCATAAGGCATTTTCTTATAACGAACAGTATTGTAGTGAGAAAAATCACTACCATTGCAGATTATAACTTGTTAAATAAGTCAATAGTAACGTATATACTATTATCATATTAGTAATTTATAACGAATAGCATAATGTATGAGACGTTATGTCCTTTTCAGTGCCCGCGCTGACACGACGTGTTTATAACATTTTATAATGATCAACTGAGTGGTTAAATTGTCTAAGTGTATTTAAAAAACTTTCTCTTACCGGCGATTATAATATTAATTAGGGCGAACATGAAATATAAATCGATAGAAACTTCTACATTTGTAACTAGCTATGTCCGCGACTTCGTTCGATTGTAATTAAAATTTTATTAATCATTTTGTCACTTATCTCAATTCCTCAATGATTTCTTTATCAGATACAAAAGAAGTTTTTGAAGTCCGACTGGTACTTCCTAAGAATAGCTCGTTCAAATAACAAACAAACTTATTTACCCTCTTTAAATTGTTAATAATATAGATTACACAAAATTACATATAATCATTTGGGATCGAATTGTATTCGGAAATTCATGTGGTATATAAATGATCGAAACAGAAATTCATGTGGTATATAAATGACTTTCGCAACTGTGAAACATTTCATTGAATATATACGAGTTATATATATAAAAGTGTCGTATCGAAATAAAAACGTATCTGATTGACCGCAAGCGAAGTGATGACAGGCCAGCGAGAGGGTGGTAGAGTCGCGGTACTATCGTCCTGGTGTGTGCATCGACACATTACCCGGCCGAAGCGTGTCGGTCCCATATCTATAACCTTTAATCCCTCATGGAATATTGAAGCGATCAACTGCGAATTTCGGACTCCGCATAATTTCTATTCATTCGTTTGTTAATAAATTTATACATTCGATAAAAGTTTAGCCGAGCCCAATCTGCATGTTACATCCCAACTAATATTATAAATGTGAATGTAAGTTTGTTTGTTACGCTTTCACGCGAAAACTACTGAACCGATCATCGTGAAACTTTGTACAAATATTCTTGGAGGTATTAGAAGACATATAGGATACTCTTTATGGAAAACAAAGAGTTTTTTTTTTCATGAAAGATAAAATAATTGTTTGTCAGAATAGCATTCCAGAGTATAGGTGATACGGAGTTCACGAGGTCAGCTAGTATTATATAAAAATTACAATCGAAATTTACTTTATATACAGAGGTCAGAGATACTTTGTAACGGTGATAGCTCAGTGGTAGAGTTTACGGATTCCGCGTCAAGTGATGTAGTTCGAATTCACCTACAATGAGCTTGAGCTTTAGGTGAATAGTGGTAGTAGGGCTTCTTCTATTGTCCGCGTGGCTGGCTACCACCCTCAAGTGTCTGCCGTTAAATACCAATAGGTGTGTTCCGGCAGCTGCACTTGAGAGACAGTTCCACCACAGTTTTAGCGTGTCTATCAACTTGGGCCGTAGCGTCACTTAAGATAAACTATAAAAAAAATCGGAAAAGAAACTCGACGAGGTTATATGTTTTGGTACATATTTCATAATAATGCATTTACAATAATCAATAGTGAATGCATAAATACGAGTGTAAATTCCAGGCATTATCAGCGTTCACGTATTGATTCACCTAATAATATCGGCATCAAACAATATAACATCAAAACCTGTTTTATATCGTACTTGAATTTACTTTCCGGGAAATTGAAAATGTGCTTTTGGACTATGTTATAAAACCTAATTCCAAACCTAAAAAAACTGATACTGCTGATGTAAAATATGGGGTGACCAGTTTGACATGATTTCTGGTATTTAAATCATGCCTGTCTTTCACGAAACGTAGCATTCCCAAGTTTTTGCGGGCATACGTTAACTTATCAAAATAACAAAAAAAACCTATTTCATTGATTCTCCGAATTGATTTTGATTTTTGAATTATAATTTAGCAAATAATCTAACCGCTCTCAGGTTAGCTAAATAGATGGCAAATCCTATAATATACTAGGATTCCTAATGACACGGACGCTTAAAAAAATAATTAAAACAATACTTTTGAACTAATTGCCTGTTTCCGTGAATAATGAAAAGCATTAAAGTGATGTTTGATTCAAAAAAATCGATTAAGATTTAGTTAGAGAGACATATTTGGCGTTGACACTAAAAATACCTTATTTATATATGTTACTCGGTCGCCTTGCTGAGAGAGTCGTTCGGTAATGAATGTATATGCTCGCGCTGGAAGGGCTCAGGTGCTGAAATGTCGATGCATAAACAAACCTTTTTACTCTAATGTAGGAAGCATCTACGATGCTCTGGCTTACGGGTTTACAGCTGTAATTTTACTTATACTAACAATAAATAACTATTGTTTAAGATTAGAGAAAAAAAAACATTAAATCAGTTGGTATATAAGGCAGCGTAACTGAGTAACTCACCCAAAATTTGAGTCAGCCTTTTGTTTCTTTGATTTTTTATAAATTATACGTCGTGTTCATATGCCTTCTTCTCTGTTTTTTGTTAGACACGCTCGTCACCGACTACTAGGTAGGGAGGGAGGTAGGTAGGCACAGTACAAACCAAATTTAGTTTCCAGATCCCGAAGTAAAGGGTTCAGTTAGTACATTTAGCTTTTTCGATTTTTATTAATAGCTAGTACCGCGTTCGATTTTCTCCTACGCGATTCGGCAACAGCCCAAGCCGAGGTTCAGTCACTAGTGACACCCTCGCCCCCCTAGTTCAAGTAAATCTGTAAAAGCCCCTCAATATAACAGTGTAGGTCCCATAAAAAAAAAAAAAGTAACTCGCCCATTTGCTCGAGAACCATCGGACCGTTAACACGTTCGTCTTAGCGACCGATATTTTCTGTTATTCTGTTAATTACTCATTCTAATAGTTTAGTTATAATTATTTAATTGTTCTGATTATATTTCTAAAGTTTACAGACGTTGTTATTTACTTTAAAAAAAATAACTTGCAAAGTAGCGTACAAGGTTATATTGTATTAACCTTTCCCAATGATGCTGAGATCAACAGACGAACTTTCGACAACTGTTCACATAGTTAGGAACAATCGAACTATATTCCCATTGTCTGGTATTGTGATAAAGAAAACATATCGCTACTATATAATCTAATTTTGCAAATAAATCAATAACGGTTTGCACGAACGTGAAACTCGACAGATCTGAAGAAAAGTAAGCGATGTGTACGTAACTGTCGCTTCAGTGTCTATATGTTGAATTTTATTACCTCTGTAGTGCAATGTTAGCGTGTTTTATTTTAGAAACGATTTGTTTCAGAGTGTAGGCATATGTAACTTAAAAAAATATACATGATAGCGAATAGAAGTTCAATAATTGGCTGCAGTATTATTATAGTTCTTGAAGAAGTCGAAAAACATCGTGTCGACTAGAATCTTGTTGTATGTTTTTTTTTTTAAGGTGAAGGTTTTGCGTTCTGGCCATAATCTCACCTGATCTTAAGATACGGCCTAAGATGGTAGACACGCTAAACCTGTGAAGGAACTGGCTCTCAAGTGCAACTGCCGGAACACACCTATTGGTATTAGGCGGCAGATTTAACTTGAGGGTGGTAGCTAGCTAGTCAGGCATCAGCAAAAGCCCTACCACCATGCTAAATATGCGTTCGCTGCGTAAATCATTATGGCTACATAAAAAATCTGTTACGTAACTTTTTCTCCGAAAAAAATCTACTAAAGTATAGTAAAGCTACATGTCTGTCTACTGTTATTAACGCAATGAAAGATACCGTGTTGTTACAATACAACATTTGACACGCACACACGTATATATACTCTTTTGTTAACTGTTAAAGTCTGTGGTCAAGTTGAGAATAGATTATAAATTAATATTGTTTGTCTTCACTGAATGTCAAACAGAACCATAATAAATTCAGTTATAACAATCTATTAGATATTTGTATATATATATATATATATATATATATATATATATATATATATGAATCTCTATTTCCCTTGGTCATCGCATCGCGCGCCAAAGGATGAAACAATTTCTCTAATTCTTTTTTTGTTAGGGTAATTATCGTCAGGACAAGGTTCTTCTGAATGAAAAAATGAGGGAAGTTGGCCAGCAAATTAAGGAAAATTTTAAACATTTAACGACAATATCAATTTTACATAACTACCTTTCAGGTGTCATAGAGCATTATAATAACTACTATAAATAAATAAATATAATGTTTTTGATTTTTTTTATAAATTATACCAAGTTGAATTTAATATTCATGGTTAAGGCAGGATAAGGTCTGCCGGGTCAGCTAGTCAGTGTTCAAACTTAAACATTAAAATAATTACGGTCGAATTTAGACCTCTGGGTGACCACTAGTAATATTTAATAAATAATTGGCAACTTTATCAATTTTATGAGGTTTCTAATTACCATTTTTACACGCTTTTTATTAACTTCACCTGTATTTTTGTTTGTATGTTTGTTTATATGTTTGTTTGTATGTCTGTAACCGACTCCTTTGGGCGCGATTTTGACCCACCTTAAACGGCCAGATTTCGTTCAAACTTTGTAGATTTATCAAGGACCGATGACAATATACTAATTTGATAAAATTATTCCTTTTTTCAATTTGCAAAATAAGATTTTTGTTAATTTATATAATTTTCATCTATAGTCGATAAGGCAAGAAATGTAATTTTAATTTTTTATAATTTTATTTAAAAAACAAGTTATTATAAATAAAGCAAACTAAAAACTAGAAAATAAGGTTTAATAAATTTAAATTAAGAATAGTGTTACAAATTTCAATAAACATAAATTAAGAATAGTGTTAAAAATTTAACAGTGTAAAAATTATGTTATGTAATGCACAAAACATTACTTTACTTGAGCTTCATAGTTCCTCGAATTTTACAGCAAGCATATCTGTTTTGCTAAATAAATAAATAAATATAAATAATAATAATAAATATATAGACGAAAAAAATGTCATTTATTTCTCGGATAATCGTATCATTTAACAAGATATTTTCGTCGATTACGTTTTTCACTCGATTATATATGAAACAAAGTATTCAAAAGTCTTTTGTCGTAACTTAAATTTAGAATCATAATTTTCATAAAGTTTAATTATTTTATTAACATTTTTGCAGTTAGAAGGAAGACATTTAACATGGTAATCTATTGTGTCTATAGTTAAATTAATTTTCGAACATAAATACTTAACGTAACCAAAATTATATTGACCAAAATAATTGTTACATTAAAGAAAATGCCAACTTTTAAATTTATTGAATACACATTTAATACAGTTATTAAGAATTTGGAACGTAGTTCCTATGGGTTACGTTAGCGTAAGATTTTTATATATAGTCTATGTATGATGGCTATACAGTGTCTAATGTATAGTCTACGTGAAGACTGTTAATAATATATATTTTTATAAATCATCATAAACCAAATTGAAATGTTAAGATTTTTTATCGATAAAAAAATTAGATTAAAAAATTAATACCCGAAGAATTATTTTATTCTTTCGATTAGAACTTGAAATTAATATTTTTATAATAAGAAACTTCGTTCCTATCGTGTGTCGCACGACGTCGCTCGTTTTTATTTTCATTTAGATGTCGTTTCCCAGAAACTGATAGCGATATAACAGTTGCTTTTGCTTGTTGTAATATGTTTACAGATCATAACCAACTTTCTGAGGATCTGAGTCTTCTTCTGCAACACATAACATCAGCTAGTCATGTCCATTTAGATGCAGAGTCTCATATGTACTAGAGAGAAGATAAAATAACCATTCCAACCATTTCATATTTATTGTGTATTCCATTTGTACCTTTATTCAAGTTGGCATAATTTATTATGTATATTCACTAGTTATTATGTGTAGCAATCACTGATTATCACCGTTTTACTCTGCTATTATTAAAATTATTATTATTAAAACAATATCTGTGTCCATTATGTGAAATTGTAAACTGATCCTTTAATACACTTTTAGGAGAAATAACACTGAGATAACCCTTGTGAATAGTTATTAGGCGAAATATTAACTTATTCTACTTTTTTACATTAAATAGGGTAAGATGATTTATACACACCCACTGTGGCGTATGGAAGGTATTTGAAAAAGTTTGGAGGGTTTTTTTTATATAATAGCGTATCGCCTGATAGTAAGTGATCACCGCCGCCCATGGACACCCACAACATTGGGGCAATTGTAGGTGCATTGCCGGCCTTTATTGCATGGACTGGGTCTTAAGTTTTAATTGTTTAATATGTCGTTTATTGTTTATTAATAATGTAAATAGTGCATCAGAACGTCTGTCACACCGACCAATAATGTAAAGGTTACGTGTTCGCGGCTACGGTTCGTTACGAACGCGGCTGTAATACCATTTTTCATCGAAACAATGTTCACGTGCGTCCCATAAATCCTTTGTACGAGTGTTGTGTGCTGCACTCGCGGAGCTAGAAACCTTCAGAATTACATAATCTATTGTTTAATATAATTAATACAGGATCTACGGAATTGCATTCGGTGAAGGAATACATCGTTTCTAACGTCCCCATGCTAGCTTCCACCCTCTTTGTTAATTCACTAAGATATATTTATCTTTTTCCCTTTCGCGTCTGCTTGGGCTGATGACAAGAGGGGAATATAGGACTTGCTATTAAAATCGCTATCCCATGATCGCGACTCTACATTTTCCTTCTACTTGCCAAAGTTTGGAAACCGCTTTTGCATAATATTCGGAACCACCACGTTTTAATGGAAAATTTCTCATCAAAGACCTATAGGTTTGAGACCCAGTAACTCCATTACGCTTAACGTATCCACCAACTTGGGTTACGTCGTGAGTTACTTAACATCTGGTGGGATTGTGGCTATATACATATAATAAAAATTTGATCCAAATCTCTACAAAAATTATATAATTTTTATGTATTGTGATTGGCATCGCTTCAAAATTACTTTGAAACGATTGAAGAGATTATGATGCGATATCATACTATTTTTTTTATACTTAAGGTTTAGCGTTATGGCCATAATCTCACCTGATCTTAAGTGACGATAGGGCCCAAGTTGGTAGACACACTAAGCCTGTGGAGGAACTGGCTCTCAAGTGCAGCTGCCGGAACACACTTATTGGTATTTGGCGGCAGGTTTACAACTTGAGGGTGGTAGCTACCCAGACGGGCATTAAAAGCCCTACCGCCATGCTATGGTTTCCTCACGATGTTTTCCTTCACCGAAAGCTCAAGCTCATTGTAGGTGCTAGGATTAGAACTCACGTCCCTTGACGCGAAGTTGTACACACTACCACTGAGCTATCATCGCTTCGACTAATAATAATCAATCAGCATTTTGAATAATTCAACCCCGAAAAATGAAAGGCGCACCATGTATGTATATTGTATATACCAACAGCATCTAAAAGATTTTTACCCGATCCCGGACGAGGTAAATGGCACTGCAGTCCAGTATTCACTACGATTTAGTATACAATAACGTTTGACGGTAAAATCATTTAGAATTATATTTCTAACAGTAATAAACTTAATGTAGACAGAGAGTTTTATAGAAATTTCGTATTTTTCTTGTATTTTTTTTCATATATGTTGTTCAAAATAGATTGTAACTTAACGTCTCTTGCATGATTATATTATAACGGGAAGAAACAATTAGAATTATTAAAAGAAAACCAGTTAGCTTAGCATTCGTATTTATTGAAGATAAAACAATGTCGGTCTCGTACTGCTCGACAATAGGAAACGAGTGCATTCCTCGCTTGGGTCACGTACGGTCACGATGTATGTTCTAGCGCCACGAATTATTTTCTATTCCCCCTTCCTTACGTTCTTATGTGACGGCTTCTTACATCGTCCCTCGACATGTTCCGTGGAACTGTGACGCAATACGCCCACTTCAACGATATAACTCTCGCAGCGATAGCAAAAAATCTTTTCCCAGCCCATTCTCTAAATACATATACTGTTGGTAGAGCTACACTTAGTTTGCTTACAGTAATGGTATTATATTTTATTATCTATGACTGGGACGACGTTTGTCTAGGTATTATAAAAAAGGTGTGTGTGTTTAAGATCAAATGACGGTAGTGAAACTTGCCTATTAGAGTGGCCCAATAAAAAAATCTATTTTTTTGTTTTTATCTCTTACGAAAATATGTTAGTTTAACATGTTTTAAGAGCCTTCTCTTAAGCGCAGTTGCAAAAAAATTAAGAGGTCGACCAATTTTTTTTTTGTTACTTGACTCTTTTCTACTATTAAAATGATTAGGATCCTGAAATTATCAAGTCGATATTTTTATAGTAAAAGTTCGCTTTAAGTTTTCAAGTAAATTAAACTTAGACCTTTTGAACTACTTCAGAACATGAATACGACTGACATTTTAATATTTATTTTAAGTTGACATACTAATGAACATAGATAAGGCTAAAGAGGTGAAAATAAAAATCTCCACATGATTTCCACTATTAAAATGTAAATGACGATAAATATTAATTTTATTTTAATTAAAAAAAATGCTGAGTGGACTCTTATTTTTTAAGCTGCGCTTTGTAGGTGACTCTTTTTTATAGTTTATATGCGTTATGGCCATAATCTCACCTGATCTTCAATGACGATACGGCTCAAGTTCGTGGACAAGCTAAACCTGTGGAGGAAGTGGCTCTCAAGTGCAGCTAACACACTAATTGGTATTTGGCAGCAGATTTTCAACTTGAGGGTGGTAGCTCGCCAAGCGGACATTAGAAAAAGCCCACCACTATGATACGGCTTCCATCACCGAAAGCTCAAGCTCTTTGTAGCTGGATTCTAACCCACATCCCTTGACGCGGCGCGACCGTACATACTACCACTGAGCTATCATCGCTTCAAACATCATAAACTAACATATCTTCGTAAGAGAAACGAAAGAAAAAAATATTCGTTATTTTTGGGCAACCCTAATAACTGTATTTCTCTCGCTTTTTAGTCACCTCGAGGCGACTTTACCTGAACGAGTGTCCTACAAAATGGTCGCGAAATAGGGTTTTAAAACCCCTCATAAGAAATCTGACTTCAAAAGTTTCACTTCCAAATAAATATTAACTACCAAAAATATGTTTAAACACAAGAAAAATCATCGTTGGGATATGATTTAAATCAACTTTGCTATGTACTGTCACTATTTTTTTGGGAGTCCGATATCATAGAGAAACCAAATGTAAAACTGTCAAGAAGTTATTTCACTTCAGTTTCCTATTTTTATCTCCTTTATTACCTCCGTCATCTAGGAACATATATATAGAAACAAGAGATACCGAGTGTTGGAATAGATGGTCATAGATAGACTAAGTGGATGTTTAGGAGATAATAATCGGGTCAATAATAATACCAGGATGATATACGAACTTCTTAGCAAACCACGGATTTACCGTGCGGGTATCGGGTCCAGCGTGTGACAGAGACAGGATAACACCGAGACAGACCGACCTTTTGATAATTGAACCTTCACCGCTCGTGTTTCTCTCTCCGCCCAGTGTAAATCATTCCCGATAATTATATATGACATGATGATACAAAACAGTAACAATAATGGAGAAATAATAACCCTACGTCCCGACATATATGCTCTAGTTACGTACGATGAATACGCCTCGAGTGCCTCGCTTAGACTGAAACCAAAGCCGCACCCTACACCTACCCAATGTAATATAATAATATGTATTATATATTATATAGTATATGTGTACTTCCACAAAATGCCAGAAAGCAAAACAGGTGAGTATACAAAACATTATACTTTGGAGCGTTAACAACAAGTTTCGAAAGAAAGAAATGCAGAAATCGTTGTGCTGTTGGTTGGATCATTTGATTATAATTAGTATACTAATTCAGGATAAACTGTGACAGACCGTTTAAAATGAGTTCCGTCGAGGCAGCAGTAAGGAATGAATCTAAAAACTTAATCACAGCTGAATGCGCTGTCGTGCAGGGATCATAACTTAGCTCGGTTGTGCTGGCGGAGCGCCAGAACTGTCGCTTATTAACCTACGCGATCGCATTCCACCACACAGCCAGATAAGGGCCTCGTGAATCGGTTACCAGGTAAACCCGCTTGAAAAACTGATCCGATTTTCACTAATCTCTTAATTCGAATTAACAGTATCTTAATACTTTATCTAACAATTAGTTGTGCCCGCGACTTCATTCGCGTGAAACTAAAAACTATTTAACATTTTTTCACCTTTTGTGCAATTGAAATGTTTATAATACAGCTTTACAATAAATCTTTGTCAATGATTACTCTATCAAACATAAAAGAGAGTTTTTGTAATCAGACTGTCGGTTTCTAAGATTAGCAGGTTCAAACAAACAGACAATTATTTCCGCTTTGTAATATTAATATAGATATAATGAAATCTTTTTTAGATCATTTTTTCAACTTACAATCGTCTGATTGACTGGTAAATTTTGCGCACTTTTACACAACGATGGCTCAGTAGTAGCTTATACGGACACCGTGTCGAAGGACGTTAGTTCGAATCCTTAGATGAAACCATAGCATGGTGGTAGGGCTTTTTCTAAAGCTCGCCTGACCAGCTACCACCATTTTTTATTAACATGGTCATGTAGTGACACATGGAGTGCTAATCACCCAACACTACCCACTAAAATACACCACGGCGACACTTCATACTCCCGTATTGCCAGAATTCAACGACTGTGCCCACAATTCTTCTAGTCTTCCTGTAAAAACCTGTAAGTATATTCCAGCAGTTGCACTTAAGAACCAGTGTTTCCCCTAAGTTAAGTGTTGCTACCGTCTTGGACCAAATTGTTATTTAACATCAGGTGAGATCGTGGCTATAGCGCTAAACATGTAAAATGAATTTCGCATTTAAAATATCAAGAATAGATGTTAGAAATATGAAAGTAGTAAAATTTGACTGCAAGTTCGAAGAGACAGGCCGTAAAGTGGCTTCGCTAACAGTTTTCAGTATCCTCGTGTAACATCACTGTACTATATATGTCAGGATCGTGCAGTGTGTGCGGTGTTCGTACCATAGTCGGTTACTTACGAGTGGGTCCAGCCGCACGGGCGCGGCGCGTCTCTCCGGGAATATTATCTTAACTTTATCACGGCTTTGCATAATCTTATTAGAGTTTTTCTCAGAATTTACTATAACGTATAATAACACGACCAGATTCAGGAGCCAGGGAAGGAGGTAACTCCATGATACAACCGGTTGGAACTGCATTTTTTAATTAAACATGTTTTTATTGTTACTAATCTTTATATACTACACTTAATACGTTGAAGATTAAACTCAATTCAATTCAGATAAATTTATTTCATAATACTTTGCATTTAAAGATTAACTGTTCTTTTTTTTTAAATGAACGCTTAGCGCTATTGCCATAATCTCACCTGACCTTATATGACGATACGGCCCAAGTTGGTAGATACGCTAAACCTGTGGAGGAACTGGCTCTCAAGTGTAACCACCGGAACATACCTATTGGTATTTAGCGGTAGATTTTCAACTTGAGGGTGGTAGCTAGCCAGGCGGGCATCAGAAAAAGCCCTACCACCAAGCAAAGTAAGTATGAGTCTTTATGAATTTAAAGTCTTAAATTAAATTCAAAATGGAGTTTTATTCAAACAGATTCCAGTCCACAAAAACGAAATATGTGACCTATACATTTTTTTTATTAGTCCTGTACGTTGAATTTCTCCATATTTTCGATACAGTGTTTTGGTGTTTAATGTTTTTAGAATAATGTAATTTTCATTTCAGTCTATAAGAAAATAGTTACCCATAATTTTTGGGAATTATAATCGGGCTGTACTTTGTTATTAATATACATAGTAACCAAAAAAGTATGGATTTTTGAATGTCTCCTTCTGTTCACTCATATGTTCATCACTTCAAAACTGTGGTACAACTTTTCATGAAATTTAAAACGGTGATAACTAATACGATAACTTAATATGTAGGATACTTTATTGTATCTTATAATATTATAATATCTTGACAATAAAAAAAAAACAAAACTGCGAAAGAAATCACAAGCACAGCTAGCTGATATATAAACGCTTCAATAATAATAGTATCAATTATGCTAATAATTAGAAGATTTTATAAAATTATTCATCTCCCCGTTTAAGTTAACATTAATGTAACCTTTTCTCCAATATTATAAACTATTAAGCAAACGTCATCACACAACATCGGCACAATAATTACTTTCAATCAGTTTATTGCAAATAACGTTGTTTACCTTCGTAGTGGGTCAGCGCGACGGCCGGGGCGGGCGGGCGGCGCGGCGCCGGGCGGGCGCGGGGGCGGAAGCAGCAGAGGGTGGAGTAGAGTGGGGCCATACGGGACCATTAACGAATATCTCCTTTTAATTAGCGCTTGTTTTGACGGTAATTGCGTTTTAAATTGTAAATTGTGCCTGTTATGTCCCCGGGCGGTGGAATGATTGCCGCCGTACAGCGCGAGTGGTCCGCGCGATGCAGCGGGTCGATGCGGGATGCACTGATTGGTTGTTGCGGTTTGAATTCCAATGCACGAGTATAATTAAACGGCATCTTAATTTCGATTATTAGGAAAATAAATTGCTCATATATAAAACAAACTACTATAGTTTTTAATCTTCTATATTGTGTTTTTGATTTTTTAATTCATAAACTTATGTTTTTTTATAGTTAAGGTTTAATAGCGTTATGGCCATAATCTCACCTGATCTTAAGTGATGATGCGGCCCAAGTTGGTAGACACGCTAAACCGGTGGAGGAACTGGCTCTCAAGTGCAACTGCCGGAACACATCTATTGGTATTTGGCTGCAAGTTTTTCAACTTGAAGGTGGTAGCTAGTCAGGCGGGTATCAGATAATGCCCTACCATCATGCTATGGTTTCCCCACGATGTTTTCCTTCACCGAAAGCTCAAGCTCATTGTAGGTGGTTAGATTCGAACTTACGTCCCTTGACGCAAAATCTCAAAATTGTTCTCAATACAGCTTTTATTGTATTAGTGGTAGCGTGATGCTAAATACCTTAAAACCCTGTTAATGGTTGCGCTATCTCATATAAAATAGTATTTGAAAATTAGCACATTCAAACAAACATAATTTTCCACTTTGTAATATTAATTAATTTATTTTATATCTTAGTAAAGTTAATTATAAATGAGAACTTGGGAAATGATATCATTAAGACCCCTCCGGACTCCCACTCTGGACACTTTACCAACAGAGTTCTCGTGTTTTTAAAACGTCATATGTACCCTCAACTCTTGTAAGTACCTTTCTATGTGCGATTTGCATAATTCTGTACAATAGGGTTACCAGTAAATTAGTATAAAAAGAATATCACATATCAGATAATATGATGTGAGATTGTATATATGATACAACTTTAAATAAACAGAGACGGCAGTAATAAGGTTATATTAAATATATCGCGAAGTAATTTAATTATAAACAATGGAGACCTTTTTTCACTACACGTAGGCTGGGCTAAGGTTGCCAAACTGCCAAAGCAATTGTCTCGTTGTAACCGCATATGAAAATTATTCATTTGATCCACAAATAATCGTTATAATTTTGGATTTTGTTTTATATTCGTTAGTTGTGGCTCTAAGGTATTTCACATTTGACATTGGCAAAATTACTTACATAGTCAGATGCCATATGAAAAAAAAAAAAAACAAATTATTATTTGGTATTTCTAGAACGTATGAATTGTGTAATTATCGGTTTGTAATTTATATTAAAAAATATATGAAAACATATACAAACTTAGATAGATTCTTGATAACAAATTATTACCTCAAATGCAATAATCGGTTACAGTAAACGGATCATTAATAAAACTGTTTACAATTAACGTATCGCTGAATATATTAGATCTGGCAATACATTATGATTTGCGCAAATAAATTAGTCTCCCGGCTGGGCTCGTCAATCCGTAAGTGCTTTGCGACCAATTATGTTGTATGTTAGATGGAAACCAAACATTACAGTAGGGTCATAGTATATGTTTTCGGCACTCGCATATTACGCTTTATACTTCAACTATATTTTTTATCTCTATAAGTTTGCATCAAATACTTTTATTCTATTTGGGGTTTAATTGTAACAAATACGTTCCGGAAATATCAATAATCTATCCTTAGTACTTTGGACTGAACAGTTAAAATGTTACGTTTTGGATAAACAAATATTATCTTTACTAATATTATAAATGCGAAAGTAAGTTGTTTGTTTGTTCGTTACGCTTTCACGCCTAAACAGCTGAATCGGTAATGACGAATTTTTGGTATAGAGATAAATGGGAACCAGAAGACAGTGATAGGATACTTTTTCGCAAGAAAACTTTTAATTAAAGTGAGACAAACTATGTATGGCATTTCTTATTGACTCATCTCATTTGTTTTACAAAATCAATATGAACGCGAGCGAAGCCGCATGTAAAAACTAGTAAGTAATATAGCCTGATATAAAGCTTATCAACTGAACATAAAATAATACACTTTGGATTGAAAAGCCCTAAAAGGCATACCCATAGTTAGACTAATATGAAGGTATATCGGTCGTAAATTAGTGACGTGACATTTACCGACAACCGGCTATGATGCCGGTCAACACTAGTTGTCGATATCTTGAGTGACATGCGCTTAATTACCAGCCGACGCACCGGGATTGCGTTTGATTAAGCACACACCTCGCTTACCGTGTTCTTAACTAATTGATCTATAGTTTGAGATACGCCATCTAAAGTCTGATATAAACTCATAAACTTCCACACATTGATCATTGGATTTTATTTAGGAGGAGCCCAGAACCAGACCAGGGTCTGAATTAGCAAAATATAATGCAATTATAAAATAAAATAAAATATAATTACAACAGCATTAGTGACAGGATTAAACCATATTAAAATTAAAATTCTATCACAATCTATATTTTTTAGTTATATTATCAGGTATTAAACAAATAAATTTATGTGAAAGTACTTCAAGAAATTCGGTGAATACAAAGTATCAATTAACTTTATCTTATATCCGACAGGAAGCCTTCTATTTATGGTTTTAAAAGTCCTTTGAATATTGATGCATAATGTTATTTTCCATAGTGTCAAATTTCATCCAAATCATCTTAATACACCCCTAATGTATATATACACAATTGAAGAAACAATTGAAGCGATGACAGCTCAGTGGTAGTGTGCACGACTTCGCGTCAAGGGACGTGGGTTCGAATCCAAGCACCTAAAATGAGCTTGAGCTTTCGGTGAAGGAAAACATCGTGAGGAAAACCATAGCATGGTGGTAAGGCTTTTTCTAATGCCCGCCTGGGTAGCTACCACCCTCAAGTTGTAAACCTGCCGCCAAATACCAATAGGTGTGTTCCGGCAGCAGCACTTGAGAGCCAGTTCCTCCACAGGTTTAGCGTGTCTACCAACTTGGGCCGTATCGTCACTTAAGATCAGATGAGATTATGGCTATAACGCTAAACCTTAAGTATAAAAAAATATATATATATTTTTCTTGACCGATAACAAAGTACACTATGTCTTTAATGTTTAAGCAAAATTATTAATCTTCAAATATATATAGCACGTAGAATGTACAATACAAAACAAGGGAACCCATAGCACGCAACACGGCGCGGCGTATTCCGAGAGAGTACCGAGCATTATGAGCCGAAGTGGTGCACAAACAAACGGAATCTGAGCTAATCGCACACATTGGACTCGATAATCGAGTTGTCCGGGTGCAGGCGGCGCTTGTGGCTCGCAATCAACTCACATTGAGCATCAGGAGCGACCAGCGCCCGCACGTACTACATAGACCCGGCACGCACACGACACTGATCACAGTATCTTTGATTATATACTTTTATGTTCTCATATTTATATCATCTTATAAAAAGAAAATTGGTGACGTGTTGTTTGAAGATTCATCTTAAGAAATTATGTAATTTTCTGAATTTTACTTTTGATTTTGTTTAATTTTATTGCCTTTTTTTTAATTCATATGCCTCTAGAATTAATTGTTACGATTTTTCTAGTTAAGTGGTGGAATTTAAATATATGGTACTATAGACCTATTAGTTTATAGTGTTGTGACATAAATAAATAAAAATTATACAACAAACACTTTAGTTGTAGTCTAACTAGTCAATAGACGTCTGTTCGACTCCACCTGTAATGAGTTTGAGTTTTGGTGAAGGCAAATATCGTGATAAAACCATAACACGGTGGTCGGTTTTCTAATGCTCGTCTAGCTAGTTATCACCGTAATGTTCAAAATATACCACAAAATACCAATAGGTGTGTTCTGGCAGTTGCACTTGAGAGCCAGTCCGTTCATTAACTAGACATAGCGTATTCACATTGGGCCACATAATCAACTAACATCATGTGAGATTATGGCTATAATACTGAACCAATTAAAAAACAAAAACAAATATGCTGATTTAAAGAATATAAAATTATAATTTTCAAGATTGAATAAATAAGATAACTTTGTGCTCAACTTGTTATTTTTAAAGCCATGTACCCTTGACACAAACATCCACTATAGTTTGTGATTTCGGTGTAGAACCAAATAATTAAAATAATTATAAAACTAGTTTTGTTCTACACTAGCTGAACCGGTGAACTTCGTGGCACATTACAGTTCTTTGAATTTTACTATAATATGTATGTACTAGACATATAAATAATTCTCGTGAATCAGTCTATCTATTGCTGATAACTGCATTAAAATCAGTTGAATTGTTTAAAAGATATAAGCGAACAGACAGCGGCAGCGAATTGTTTTATACTATGTAATAAAGATATCCATTGATATCTCTTGATAGAGTGTACCGATTACAATGAAATAAAAACTAAGTAATACTACACGTTACGTACAATTTTTACGTATAAAAGTTATCTACATTCTTTTTACACATTTTACGTGATACGAGCACAGACAAACAGACACTAACTCCAAAAATGCTGGAAATGGGTTCTGTTGGTTATCCCTTAATTGGCTATTTTTTTTATTGAAAATATTTTCAATTTACCAAAACTACTTTTCCACAGATTTATTATATTTATAGATTTATAAGAAAAATGATATACAATTCGATTATAATTGTAAAAGTGATTGAAAGTGTCTCTCCGCTGATTTATTACCACATAAAGTAGGAGTATTTACCTACATAATTGATATTGTCTAATATTGTCTATTGTCGGGGAAGCAAGGACACTTTTACATAAACCGACAGATCTCCAGTAAATTCATTATATTCACAAGCGCTATTCTTGTAGCTTGTTTACGTGCACATTCTGCCAATGTACGATACACATTCTCTACATTATTACATACCTTACGATTCAGCGGCGACTTCACGTTTGTTTAAGATCATTTTTAACAATGTAGGAATACGAACCGATATATATATTGCATACTATCGTTTGTAGGATAGCAAAAGTGTCTGTCTCCTGGCCTATATTCACGAGGATCCCGTATTAGGATTCTATGCGAAATGTAATCAGCGGGAAGTATTTACCGGAGTTGCAGCGTGTGCAGCACGCGTCCACTAAATCGGCGAGTTTCGAAGTGGTAACACCGGCTCGCGTCTCGCACGCCCCTATATTCAAACGGGCCGATTTCACACGCCAACACTTCCTAACTGGCTACGTTTCCTGGAAAATTACTTTGAGAATCGCCGCGATCGATTTTCCACAGTTTCCCTAAGCCTCTGCCACTACTATTACGTTATGCGTACATTAGTGAAGCGTGAATAGAGATATATTTGAAATGTTTTATACGTTTAGCGTAATGATCACAATCTTACCTGATCTTAAAATTAGATAGTAGACACACTAACACTTGAGGGAGTGGCTCTCAAGAGCATGGAACACCTTTAAGTATTTGGCAGATTGTCAACTTGAAGGTGGTAGCTAGCCAGTTGGGCATTAGAAAAAGCTCTGCCACCATGCTATGGTTTCCTCACGATGTTTGCCATCACCGAATGTTTAGGATTATTGTAGGTGAATTCGAACTCACATTCGTTGACGCGGCGTTCGTACAAACTACCAACTGAGCCATTATCACTCTTATCTAGTATTACCTGTAATTATTTATTTTTTTATAAAATTTATTCACATGTTATGAGAAAGGAAAGTTGTTTGTGAGTGGACAATTTGTTAACTTATAAAATATTTCCATCACTGATAATATTTCAAAGAAAATAATTCATGATTACATTTATATGAAATGTAAGCAGAAGAGCAAACAAATAAATATAGTTTTTAGAATACGACAGGCTACGTGCGGAAGCTGTTTTACGTGTGTATCTACGACCGTTCCGGGGTAATTTATTGCGTTTTAAATTGTTTCCAAAGGAGTTTCACGGCATCTGTACTTACAGAGTTGCAGCAATTTTCATTAAGAAGTGATAATAAATATTAGTTAATTATAAATTGCGAAAGTGAAAAGATCGAACCTTGTCACGACGGACTCGAGCACTCTCGGATTTGTTTCCGATCGGTGCTTGAATTTTATTTGTTATCGGATACGACTTTTTTACTATTTAATAAAAGAAAATCACTCACTTAAACTGTACGCTCGGTTGACTTAAAATTTGGTTTGGATGTTCCTCCGACAACGTAGATCAGACTAATATTAGAAATGCGAAAGTGAGTTTCTTTGTTTGTTACGCTTTCAGGCCTAAACCGCTGAGTCGATTGTGATGAATTTTGGTACAGAGATAAAAGGGGCCCTGGAGACAGAGATAGGCTACTCTATATCGCGAACCACTCATAGGAAGTGGGGTAAAGAGAGTAACAAACTTTGTATGAAACTTTTTATTGTGTCATCCGAATTATTTGATTAAATCAATATTAATACGAGCGAAGCGACACGAAAATCTAGTAACTGATAAGAATGGATTTCACTGAGCGGTTGAAGAGAAAATTTGGAAAACGCGGCCAAATACCATACCAATAGGTGTGTTCAGGCAGTTTCACTTGAGAGCCAGTCCCTCCAAAATAAAGGTCGGTAACGCACTTGCGATTCCTCTGGTGTTGTGTGTGTCAATGGGCGTCGGTGACCACTTACGGTCAAACAAAGAATGAAAGAAAAGAAATAAAAAAAAATTCGAACATCGGCTAGTATTCTTTTATAATTAAATTATATAACCTGGACTAACCACAATAGGAAACAACGCAAAATGACGTTCAGAATTTTAGAGCGTTTGCGACCTACTCGTCATTTGTTTTGTATACTCTACATATAATAAGCTAAAATTTACACTGCTAATAATCCTTTGGAATAGGTTATTATATTGTTATTCTAACTATATTAAACAATATATGTTTAATAGTAGATATACAAAATAATTTATACATAACTAAGATAATAAATAAGAACTCTGTATATCAAAAAAAGGATTATTCTAATATCACAACCTCCAGGCCTCACAGGCAAGGAAATTTGAAAACTTTTAACTTTTTTTTTTATATCGGCAAGAGTATTTCTTCCGATATCATACAGTCTTTGTAATAAATCTGAATGTTTCCAAAGGCGACAACTTAGTAAGTAATAATTACATTGTGGAACAAACAGTCAATGATTAATTATAACAAAGGTCACGTGAGTGTTCAGCATTGATAAGCGATTTGCAAGACACGAAAAACGTTGAATTTTTTCTTCAGTGGAAAATTTAAAAGCTTCGTCTAGAACAAGGTATCCCAACAAACGTAAACAATTTTTAAATTTGGTGCTAAACTGAAATATTTTTTTTATTGATATTATATCTTTAGAAATATTACAACATATATTAAAAAATCTATAAAAGTGTATGTTTTTAGGTACGCTGTAGCGTTATGGCCGTAATCTCACCTGACCTTAAGTGACGATACGCTCAATTTGGTAATAACGTTAAGCATGTTGAGAAAATGGCTCTCAAGTGCAACTGCCGGAGCACATCTATTAGTACTTGGCGACTGATTTTCAACTCAAGGGTGGTAGCTAGCCAGGTGGGCATTAGAAAAAGTCCCACCATCTCATATATTGTACTCGATTAATACTAACTATATGTTTTGGTTAACAAATATATTTGAATACTCAGCTAGCGTTCGGTGAGTTAATAAATATAAGGAGTAGACGGGAGAATACAATTTTCCAAGACCAATATATCGGGGGTAGCATAATTTGAAATAAAATGCCGCAGAAAATATCTTGTGCGGAGCGCGTGCGGTCTTCGCCGGTTATTAATGATGCAGAACAAATGTACAGTACGGTGGTGATATTCGATTATGTCGACGGTTGTAAAATATACGCCCATGAATACATAGTGGGACCGTTTGGCCGCGAGCCAGTGACGCCACACGCGCGACGCGCACCGACCGGCGCCCGTACGAGCTGCCTTCACATCGCGCACTGTACTGGAACGATTACTGTCTAACAACATAAACTAAATACTAACACAAGCAATTTTGAAATAACTAATGCTTCACGTTCACATGAAAGAGAAGATAATAATACCGTGGAGCAAAACAGACAGAGATCTATAGAATTTATATCTAACACGCATTTTAGGATATCCGCGTCTCTCTTTCATGCAGTATTTTATATAAGTTTTATTTATATTATGTATACTGAACTGAACGATCGCAAAGAGATAAGCGATTCATTAAGAATCGTGAATCTTAACAGGTCGCAAATCTCCTATGAATTTGATATATACAAGGTTTGCGGTCCAGTCGAAGACAATCTTTTGGACACTACTCCGTGATTATTTTTTACTATCGTTTTGCATACACTTTTAGTATCTGATAAATCGTTTTATGAATTATATAATTCAAAATTTTAGTTTAAGTGTGTATGCAAGAGGAAAAAAGTTTGGATAATCCAAAAGGGCACGACTCATAATCTCATTTTTTTTCCTTTTTGTTTATTTAATAACAACTAAACCACATTGAATCAGACCGTGAAAAGTAATAGGTTATAAGTAATAAGTAGTATTCCTGATATACTAAACCGTAAGAAAAAAAAACTCGATTAGTAAAGTATTTCGGTCGTTATCGTGATAACATACAGGATCCGCTCATACAGACACACGGACGTCCAAGACAGAACTTTTTTAACCAGTTTAAATAACAAATATGTCATTAAAAATATTATGAGAGTTAAAAATATTGTATTTTTTATATGCGTGTATATATTATTATACAAGTGTAATGTATGATAAATGGAGACATTTTAAATTTGGAAAGTTAGTTGTTTTGCGTGAAGTGACGGTAGTTCTCACCTCAACGCTTTACTTATGAGCCGTACAATTGTTCTTATGCACCTATAAGAATACTAACTTGATTTAACTTGACACAGTTGGATTTTGTATAACTAATTGTTGTTTATTGTAATATTAGCAAAAAGGAGGTTCTCGTACTGTTGAATCATATTTAACACAATATTAGACCAATTTTTCATGATGGCATTGTTACGCTCGGAATACATGTGACAATAACAAACTTTTTTACTATAAGCTAAGACTAAAACTCAATCAACTTGTTATAATATTACTAAATCATGTGCGTTTATTAAAATATTTTAATTTTTATCGACTGTCCCAAAGGATATCTACCGTAAAATTTGTACATATTAATTCAAAAAGTTATAATTTTTTCACTCCGAATATCAAAACCGTATCGTTGTTCAAAGCGATGATAGTTTGAAGCGACAATAGCGCAGTTGGTAGTGTGTACCGACGCCGCGTCAAGGGAAGCAGGTTCGAATCCACCTCGTGAAAACTTCGTGATGAAAACATTGCACGGCGGCAGGGCTTTTTCTAATGTCCACCTGGTAGCTACCGACCTCAGGTGGAAAATCTGCCTCCAAATATCTATAGATTTATTCCGGCAGTTACACTTACGTGTCAGTCTTTCCACTAAGCTTATCGTGTCCACCATTTTGGGGCACATTTTCACCTTAACATCAGGTAAGATTGTGGCCATAACGCTAAACAATAAATATTAAAAACAAAACACTCGTGTGCTTGTTTACGTATAAGCTATCCCTTCCTCCCAAATACGTTCCCTTTCCCGCGTGTGTATAAAAAATAAATTGTTCGCGACAGTTGTCTGCCTAACGCCAGCGGCTCAAACGAGGCACGGGTTTGAAGTCAAGTCAACACATCCTGTTACGCAACCCGAATCGAATAGCTTAAGATATTCGGCTCTTGATGTACGGCGCTACCATTCCTATTATCTAACCGCAAACTCCGCGTACTGCTTCAGCTAGTGTGTAGGGGTGGATTCAAACACGTCGACGTCCATCAATGCGCTATCGATATATCCGTGTAACGCCTTTATAGCGATTAAGTAAGAATTAAAGCAGTAACAGCTTACTGGTAGAGCACTCGGATGCTGCGACATTGAGCGCGTTTTCAAATCCCTACAATGATTTTGAGCTTTCGGTGACTGGAGCTTGGTAATAGGGCTTTAACCCCCTGGCTAGCTGCCATCTGAAAGGTGAAAATCTACCGCCAAATACTTGCAGGTGTGTTCCGGTTGATGCATTTGACAGCCAGTCCCTCCACTAGGTTTAGCGTGTCCCCTGTCTTTGGTAACATAGTAACTTCACATTAGGCTAGAATGTGACCGTAACTCCTAAGCTTATAAAGTATACGGCTTAAGTTAGCGGACACGCTAAACTTATGGAGGGTCTGGCTCTCAAGTGCAACTGCCGGAACACACCTATCGGTATTTTGAGGCAGATTTTCAAGGCAGTTTTCGTTTGATGTTTCTCTCACTGAAAGCTCAAGCTCAATGCAGGTGAATTTGAAATCACGTCTATTGACGCGGCGTCCGTATACTCTACCAACTGAGCTTTTATCGCTTCACAGTGCGAATATAATGTGTCCGTAATGTAGTGTTAAATAATCGACGTTAATGTAGGAACGTTCCCGGCCCTAGCGCGCGAGGGGTCGCGTCTGAGCGCCCCGCACTCACTACCTGGGATCTAAGATTTAATTAATCGCCCGACACGTTCAAAAGCAAAGCGATGTCTGCTCTTACATCTAATTTCATTCGCATTTAATTCTAATCTTGATCCTAATAAAGGTTTTCTCACGAAACTAGCTGACGCGCACGAGTACGGTCGTGATTTTGTTTCATAGTAACAGCGTGCTTATCGTCAAACCCTTTGTTGTTGGATGTTTTTATTTATAAATAAGGAGAAAGTGCAATTTTCATATTCATAATTTAAGTATATTTATTTGTGCTCTGCTGATAAGTATGTGAAAACCTCCTAAATAGAATAACTTGCTAAAATTAATATTGAAGGAAAGGTTTTATTCATGCAAACTTAATAGGGGAGATAAATAATTTTACAAAACATTCTAATTATCAGTGGAATTCATACTATTATCTCTAAGGTGTTTATATATCAGCTAGCTTGACTTGGTAAGCGTGAAATTAAAAATTATTTAATATTTTATTTCATGTTTTTGAATCTTATTTCAATACAGCTTTGTTTCTATTGATGGTAGCATGATGTTGAATAGCCTACAGCCTTATTTTGTTGTACCTGAGATTAGCGCGTTCAAACAAACAAGAAAACTGTTCCACTTTATAATATAAATAAAATAATTCATCAGGATTGCGAGTGGTTATTCACATTTATTTTAATTCAAAACGATAAAGCATTTCATGAATATTATTGTATAAGTTAATTGCCTTTTGTTATTCCACTTAGAGTACTTTTAACAGCGATTTCTAAAATAACTTTAGATAGAAAATGAAATATATTATTATAGATTTATATATATGTCTATATATCAACTACTTTTTTTTCTGAAAATTACACGCTAAAATACAATAACATCACCGAAAAAAAAAAATCACATAGATAATGATAATAAAAGTGTAATACATATTACAGCTTTGGATTGAAATTGTGAGTAATTATTTTTACTTTCGTATTTGCTCCACGTCGAAGATAAATTACGAAACCGTTTTTTAGCAATACAGATTATTGTTTTTAATCTCTTTCATGTGAAAATATATAACATTTTTTTTAATAGTTGTACTTATTACGTACGTATTAGTACGTAGTTGGACTTATCAAACATCATGTTTATATTTTGAATTATAAATATCACACGGCGTTTTATCACGTACACATTTGATTAAAAATAATTATTAGTTTGTATCGGTAACTTATCGTTGTGTTCCTGAATTGGTGCAATGAAAAATATTAAATATTTTGCAATCTACAAATTTTAAATTGTAAATAAATTAGCTAGATTTTGATTTACAACCCCACTGTAGAGATAACGACACGTCACACTTCTCTCATTCATCCCTTAGCGGATACGTTAAGACTACAACGTGTAGGAGCCCCACAGGAAGTCGGTGGACTTATGTGTATACGGTCAGTGATGTTTCAGTAGTAGTGTGTATGAACGTTGATTGACGTGGGTTCGAATCTCTGCTGTAAACCTGAGTTTTTTTTTAATAGTTAAAGTTTAGCGTTATGGCCATAATCTCACCTGATCTTATCTGACGATACGACCCAAGTTGGTAGACACGCTACACCTGTGGAGGAACTGGCCCTCAATTGCAACTGCCGGACACACCTATTAGTATTAGGTGGCTGACTTTCAACTTGAGGGTGGTAGTTAGCCAGACGAACATAACAAAAGCCCAACCACCATGCTATGGCTTCCTCACGGTGTTTACCTTCACCGAAAGCCCAAGCTCATTGTAGGTGGTTGGATTCGAACTCACATCAATGACGCAAAGTCATGCACACTACCACTGAGCTATTATCACTTAAAAATACTAATACAGTCTATAGTATACAGGACTAGCCGATGCTATAGCTTCGATCGCCTTTTACCGCCAACCGCACCTGATCTTAAAAAGAACCGGTGTCTACGAGGTGAAAGGAATATCCTTGAAAAATTTCAAGCCTACATATATGTCTAATAACTTTAGAGATATCGTAATAGTAAATCGCTTATATGTACAAAGATAGATATAACTTTAAAGTAAGAAAGCATTCAATATAAATATTGTTGAATAAACAAATCGCGAAAAGTGATTACCCAAGAGAGATGTGGTCGCCATTGCAGACGTCTGTCTCGCAAACAAACTCTCAAGGAAAATATTATCCAAACGCTTTCGTTGTATACGCAGTACCTTAATGCCCTTCGATGGGAACACTATTTCTCCCAAGAGTTTCCTGCAAATATTTACCAGTGCAGTGACGAAGCCTCCTTCAGCTCATTCGAGTGATACAGCCGGTGATACAGTCACGTAAGAGTGCTGGTAAGAAAGGTTTTCTTTACAATTTATAGTCCACCGTTTATAACTGATCTTAATAAATAAACGTATGCTGTTAGCCTTAGGGGCTTTGATAGCTTCACCGAACTTTTTGGGGCGACTGCTGAAGGCACTCAGCTCCGGGGCAGTAAGCACAAAGGTGCCAGGATGGCCGAACCTCCGTTTGGGCTGCTGCCGGAAAATGGACAAGGATTCGTGATACTAACTAACCAACAGGACCTAACGTACTTTTTTTTATAGTTAAGGTTTTGCGTTATGGCCATAATCTCACCTCATCTTAAGTGACGATACGGTCCTAGTTGGTAGACACGCTAAACCTGTGTAGGAACTGGCTCTCAAGTGCAGCTGCCGGAACACACCTATTGGTATTTGGCGGCAGCTTTTTAACTTGAGGGTGGTTGCTAGCCAGGCGGGCATTGGAAAAAGCCCTACCACAATGCAATGGTTTCCTCACGATGTTTTCCTTCACCGAAGGCTCAAACTCATTGTAGGTGTTTGGATTCGAACTCACGTCCCTTGACGTGAAGTCGTACACACTACCACTGAGCTATCATCGCTTCAAGAGTGATCCTGACACGACCTTATCGATAGTGTGCATGGATGGTATGGGGTGTGATGATGTAGTTTCAGTGATGTAGAGTGTCACTGTATCGCGCGATGGTGAACACACACACAGATTTTCAATTTGAGAGTGGTAACTTTCGATTAAAAGGAGTGTGGGCGCTGTTCCTGGACTCTGGAAAAATGGGTGCGTTTCTAGGGCAGTGCTGGGTGTTTATCAGCCCGGTATATCGTTTTGATTTGAACCCGGGTAATGCGTTCTCGCGTCACGGTCTAGGAGTTCGTACAGAAAGAGATTTTAAACAGCTAGTAGCTAGTTATGCGGCCATTGCCATAATCACTTTAAATTGGTTCTGAACTTAAGTGATAATAATCAACCTCAGTATATAATACAACTAAAATTAATATTAATATTTATTTACTAACTGTACCCCGTGACTTCATTTACGTATTTAACGTATGTTTTTTTTAAATAGTTATTAAAAAAGTTAGGTTTCTAAAACTTAATTATGATAGCTCAGTTGGTACTTCATACGGATGCCGCGTAAAGGGAAGTAAGTTCGTATTCAATCGTGATGGAAATGAACCTATAACGTGGAGGTAGGGCTTTTTTTAATGCTTACATGGCTAGCAACCATCCTCAAGGTGCCGCTAAATACCAATAGATGTGTTCCGGTTGTTGTCCACTGTCTTAAGCTACAGCATCTCTTATCATCAAGTAAGATTGTGGCCACACAGCTTCAAACTTACAAATACCTAAAAATCTAATATCAGACAAATATAGCTTAAATTTTTAATTTTGTTGTTAGCTACGTAGGTAAATGGCATCGAAAATAAATAACAGATTAAGTTGCTAAAAAGTTTGAAAAGCTTACTGTAATAAAGTTAAATATATATGATAACATTTTTTGCCTCTTCGATTATTTCCCCTTTCCGGTTAGTTATAACTCTACCTCAACTCCAACTATCTTCTCGAAGATTAATACAAAAACTATATTAAATATTTAGTTATATTGTTAGCTATTGATTATTATTTATATTGAATAAAGTTTGGAAAATCCGAAAGCGCACGCCTCATAATCTCATTTTTTTTTGTTCATTTAATAACAATTAAACCACATCGAATCAGACCGTGAAAAGTAATAAGGTTCTATTCCTAATTATACTGAAGCGTAAGAAAAAAAGACTCGATTAGTAAAGTATTTCAGTCGTTATCGTGATAACATACAGGATCCGCACATACAGACACACGGACGTCCGAGACAGAACTTTTTTGAAACAGTTTTTTAACTAGTTTAAATAACAAAAATGGCGTCAAATATATCATGACTGTTAAAAATTGTGTTTTTTTTTATATGCGTGTGTATATATTATTTTACAAGTGCAATACATGATAAATAGAAACATTTTAAGTT
Source organism: Actias luna (assembly GCA_039707435.1). Classification (NCBI taxonomy): domain Eukaryota; kingdom Metazoa; phylum Arthropoda; class Insecta; order Lepidoptera; family Saturniidae; genus Actias; species Actias luna. The sequence goes on along the minus strand of JAZHAC010000016.1, from coordinate 19,648,928 downwards.
TGAATAATCAATTGTTTTGCGTGCAGTGACAGTAGTACCCACCTCAACGCTTTGTTCATGAAAAGATTAAACATATCCTAACCCTGGCAGGATGGTCATGAGATGCGGCAGGTTTGGGTTTTAAATGAGCACACGTGCTTAGTGGTTGGCAACCTTCTAAAGACAAAATCATGTCACGGATTCGAGTACATCGTGACCGTTAGCACACTACAAATCCATTGTATTAGCTTTCACGGTATCAAATTTCACCAATATTAAAGCCTGCAATTTCAGAGTGATACGCGTACAAAGGGACAGACTGATAACTATCCTAAATAAAATAATATTGACATCTATATATCGAAGATATATTAAAATAAATGTGCAGATTTAGGTCAGCTGAAGTTTTAATATATGTATACATAGTTGAGTTTAGTATAAGCGATGGGTATATGCCCTTTGTAAGGGAGAGTCGGCTGCAGATCGTTAGGAGAGTCGCTCCAGGGCTGCAGCCCCCGTGGAGAGTACTCGAGTCCTGCCAGTAACGCACTCGGGCGAAATTGCCCGGCGAGTGCGATGCGCATCTCTACATGTAGGTACCTACTTGATTTAATATTTAAAAACGTAGTTCTTATGTTGTGTATCATACAGGTTTAATCTATATATATATATATTCATACAATAAAAAGGTGAATTTTTGTTAGTTTGTTTCTGGCTTTAGGCTATTTAACACCATGTTGCCATTAATAGGACGAACGCTGTATTGAAAAAACGTTACAAAACACCGGAAATAATTATATAATATATTTCAGTTCCACGCGAAGTCGCCGGCACAGCTTGTATGCACTATCCATATAGTTCTATACTTATTTCCTCTTTCATATTACACATATATTTAATTATATTAATTTATTTATATGTTTATTATCAAATTCAAATAACTTGTCGATTTTGATGTAATTGTGACGGAGTGTTGCATTTTCACTGGTAGAATTAGCTCAGTGGTAGTGTGTTGGATCACTGCGACATTAGACGTGAGTTCGAATGTAACACCTACAATGAGCTTGAGCTTTCGGTGACGGTAAACATCGTGAGGAAACCATAGCATGTTGGTAGGACTTTTCTAATGCCCGCCTGGTTAGCTACCACCCTCAAGTTGAAAACCTGCCGCGAAATATCAATAGGTGTGTTCCCGCAGTTTCACTTAAGAGCCAGTTCCGCCACAGGTTCAGCGTGTCTACTAACTTGAGCCGTATCGTCACTTCAGATCAGGTGAGATTATGGCCATTACGCTAAGCCTTAACTATATAAAAAAAATAGTTAAGACAGGATCACGTCTGCCGGGTCAGCTAGTGTTAACATAGATCTTTGGAACATATCATTTTTACCATGTGTATGGTGTTTTACAAAAAAAATTACATTATAATTCCATATTCAAATTGTCAAAGAGATACACCGGTTGAATGAATATTCCAGCCGTTGAAAGTAGGTCGAGGAATTCAACAGTATGTAAGAAATTTCTCATCATTTACTGTTTTGTATTGTCACAAATGTAATTTGTTTGTAATTTGTCCCTCTGCCTACGCAGGCTCTTCAATATTAGCGCTCTGTTTGATGAAGTTTCTATGAAGAGACGCGTCCAGTGTCCCGGAAGTCCAGGACAATAGTAACGCTCGGCCGTGATTGTTTGCCTCGAGGAATTAACTGCAGTTGTTTGCGTTGCGCGTCAGGTAGGTACTCTACGACAGTACAATGCTTAGCAAACGGTATTGTAAGGCGTTCAAATGTTTTCAACGGTATTATGAATATGTAACTTAGTCCGTTGTGTTTGTTGATTACTTATTTATCTGCGATGTAAGTATCCTCCGCTTCAGTAACGAATTTTCGGATTTTTGATACTTGTAGCGTTATGGTTACGATTTCATCTGATATTAAATGAAGATTTGGTCCAGGATCGTGGTGCTCTGGGTGTGCTAAGCTAAGGGGAGGTACTGGCTCTCAGATGCAAACGACGAAAGAAATCTATTGGTATTTGGTGGCAGGTTTCAAACTTGAGGTTAGTAGCTGCCAGTTGGCCATTAGAAAAAGGTCTACCATCGGAGTTCACTGAAAACTCAAGTTCATTGGAGGTTGATTCGAACTCACGTCTATTGACGCGATGTCAGTACACACTACTAAATGATTCATTATCGCTGTAAATGTTTTTAATGCGACATTTATCACACTTAAATGCTTGTATTCTTTTTTAGGCTATCGACCAACGTTCAAAAGGTTTATATCAACAAAGTCGAGATCCAAGTCAAGTGGTTGTACTCGTGAGGGTACTATGCATAGCCATGGATTCAAATCTATAATCACTTTGTAATAAAGTCTTAATTGCTTTGTGATCGAAGGAAATTTATAAATCTACTAGCTGCGCCCGCGACTTCGTTCGCGTGGAATTTAGAATTATTTAATACTTTTTGCCCGTTTTTGTAACTTTTCTCAATACAGCTTTCTTTCTATTAGTGGCAGGGTGATGTTAAATAGTGTAAAGCGTTTCTAAATGATTACTCTATGAAATTCAAAAATACAGACAGTGGTTCCGAAGATTAACACTTTCAAACAAATAAAAAAAGTGAGAAAAGAAATCGTAAACACAGGAAATCACAATAATAAAATATTACAAGATTCAACTCGTCAAAATGACTAACATTAAGTATATCATCAGGGAATAGCTTTTATTTTGACTGAGTAGCGAGAACAGTAAGACACTTATTAAAAGGCAATATGTAAAATAAATGAATAGAGTGAGAAGTAGAGTCAAAGTTGGAATTGTTATCCAGAGAGACAGTTGATTAGGAAGGGCCAATGTAGAACGTGGTGCGAGCGCATTCCGCGCGACGCGCTGGCCTCCTGCCAGCTGACTCGAGCAGAGCAACACTGCATTACCAGCCACATTCAACACAATTCACGTCTCAACAGAATGATTAATCTGTTCTCTCAACGAATTCATTTGTATTCTGCTAATTGAATCCGGTAATGACGTATTATTATATCGAAATGCGCTGCCATTTATTAAACTTTTTATGTAAGGTTACATGAATTGACGTTATTGCTTACGTTGAATATTAAAGTCCTTACTAAAGATAATAAATAAATAATACAGTCTAAGTTTAGAAGGCAAGTTTACTAGAAATCGAATGCATTTAACAGGACATGTTGATTCGTGCTTGGTAATGTGTTTTATTTATGTGTTCGAATGGTTATTCTTATATAGAGTAAATAACCAAAGGTAAAGGAATTCAATTCGTTAATTCCATATTTCAACCTTTCTTTATATTTTTATTACAGAATCATCAAAATGAATGGTTACCTAAATTCTTAACATTCCGTTACATCATAATATACTACTTGAGGCCCTCGATTTCGTTCGCGATTTACCATTACTCGTGCTGATCGTTAAGTCCATTATCTGGGTATCTACTTTGTAGATGGAATATCTATGCAATCATATCTATATCTATTATCTATGGAATGATAGTGATGCTACATTCAGAGTGGTATTTTATGCATGTATATAATTTTTTTCTTCAATGTTTTTTTTTCTTTTTTGTAGAAAAGGCCATATATAATTTAATTATTTGTCAAAAGTAATGATTTAAAATTGGATTTAAAGTTTTTGAGCTTGTTGTAGAGAAATAGGAAAATGATTCAAAACCAATGTTTTCATTAAAGAATAATATATAAAAAACCGTACTTCCGGTTAGAACCACTTCAAGATGTTGATTATGTCATCTAATTTAATTAATATGACAGCCATTACATTACTTTGTATTTGCAAAAGTCATCTATATAATCTTGCATGGTGGTAGGGATTTTTCTAATGCCCGTATAGCTAGCTATCACCCTCAAGTTGAAAATCTGCCTCCTAATACTAATAAGTGCGTTTCGGCAGTTGCACTTGAGAGCCAGTCCTTCCACAGGCTTAGCGTGTCTACCAACTTGGGCCGTATCACTTAAGATCAAGTGAAATTATGGCCATAACGCTAAACCTTACGTAATAAAAAAAAATTACTACTTGATGTTTGATTACAATTAAATTAAGTAATAATAGTTCGGTACCAGCGTGTACGTAGTTAGCGTCGATAGTCGTGGGTTCGAATTCAGCGATAACGTTGAGCTTCCGGAACAGATATAATTGTGATGAAATCTGCTATCATTTTCTAATGCTCGCCTGGCTATGTCCGACCCTCAAGTTGGAAGCCTGCAGTCAAATACTTATAGGTATGTTCCGGTAGATGTATTTGAGAGCCTCTTCGTTCAGTTGGCTTAGTGCATCCACTTTCTTGGGTAGATAGTCAAATGACTATATTGAATATATTGTAAATAAAAAACAACAAATCTTTGAGCGCATGTTTTGAAATGTGCACATAGTGAATAATCTGTAATATGATTTGATTATGTAAAGACGCATGGAGTATCTCCCCCGCCCCCGTTTCCACCCCTAACGCCTGATTGTGTGAATCTCGGCTATTTCCTCTCCGATAAGCGCCGCGAAAGAAAACAATATTCCCGTTAAATTTCGCTTCACAGCTCAGGGAAGTTCTAACGTTTACGAATATTTCGCTTTTCCCTTTACTCGGTTCTCACTTGAATGCCTTTAATGAACAGTTAGTAAGGAAATAGATTTTCATTGACATGATTGAAGAGAAAAGTTTAAAGGGTCAGTTTATAAAACCGTTATATACTGGTCGTAATGTATGGATCTGAAAGTTCGGTAACGAAAGAGACGAATGCAAGAGTATTACGCGTAGCAGAGAGTGAGAGAGTGGAGTTACTAGAATGGGTAAACTTTAATGATATATATAACCGAGGAAGCATGAAAATAGAACCAACGACAGAAAAGTTTAGGAGTAATGGATAGGCGTGGTATGGGGAAACCTTGAGAAAACATGAAAGTTGTATTTCTAGAATAAGAGGGAGTATATATAGAGATGGAGGGGTGTAAGAGTAGAAAAATACCGTAGAAGATATGGATGGACTGTGTGAGATATGATACATGTATAAAAATGGACATACTGAGATGAGAGCTGATAATGAAACATATTGCGCAAACTCAACCAAAGGGGATAAGGTTTTTTTCTATAATTAATAGGTTAAGCGATACGGCAACAATCTCACCTGATGTTAAGTGTCTATGTGCCTCAAGAGGGTGCACACGCTAAGCCTAGTGGAAGGACTTTGACAGCTGGTATTTGACGGCAGATCCTTAAATCATCACGGTGTATTTCTTCGTTAAAAGTATTAAAAGTGTTGTAAAACATTTAAAAGAAACAGTAAGATTACAAGTTTCCTAACTGCAAAACTTGCGTAGGCCATAACAGTCGGTTTGTTAATAAATTGTTTATAGTATTCGAGTCCTTTATGAGTTCCCAACAACCGCTCGTATGAGCGGTGAGCGTCGAAGCGTCGTTCCACTCCGTGTGTGCATTTAAAACTTGTTCATATAAATCGCAGCGGGAACTATAATGCGGTATGGCCCGTGGATACTTCTCGAAGCCATTCACAAGTTCCATCGGATAAAGTTCTCAGTTGTGTATAGTGCTTCGACTGGCCGCAAAAGACTCGGAGTTTGTACTATAGCAGATATTTTATTCGAAAAAAAAAAATGTATTAACCGTATGTTACATACATATATGATATATTTTAATAATGTTTTGCATCACAGATGTTTGTGAAATACTTATATTATAAATACCAATATGTGATCGTTACAATTACCAATCGTATGTAAGTCTACATATATGATATCTTTATAAATAAAAATTTCTTGTCACGATGTTTGTTCGCGACGAATTCCTAAACTACTGAACCGATTTTGATAAAATTTGCACACTTTGTGCAGTTTGCTCCGACTTGAGAGATAGGATACATTTTGTCTCGATAACAGATCATTAAACGGTAGGTGACGCTGTAGTCGATGTGACGTAATACTCGCAATGGCAGGCCAAGGTTAGCCAAGTCAACTCGTAGTATATTAATATTGCATACTATAGATCTTTGTATATACAATAATCTCACCTGATCTTAAGTGAAGATATGGTCTAAGTTGGTAGAGACGTTAAACTGTAGAGGGACTGATTCTCAAGAGAACTACCGGTACACATATAGGTATTAGTCGACAGATTTTTAACTAGTGGGTTAACTCGAGGGCATTTGAAAAAGCCCAACTTCCGTGCTACGTTTTCCTCACCTCATTTTCCTTCATCTTATGCTCAGGCTCACTGCACGTGGATTCGAAATTACGTCCACTGACGCGCCGTCCGTACACACTACCATTGAACCAACATTGCTTCAAAATGTTCAACTTTACGTCTTTATATATAAAAATCAAACGTCACGATGTTCATCAACACAAATCTCGGAATCATTTCAACTGATTCCACTTAATTGCGTATCGCTTGATCCACCTTTGACAGATAGAATAGTTTCATCATGATAAGTGACTCTGTTCCTAAATGGGAAGCGCTGTGCTCGAATTATTACGTACTGGAAAGGGCAGAATAAAAATCTATATACAATTCACTCCCTAGCAATATGTAAGCAGATTTTTGTATAGACATATCTTGTCACAGAAAATATCTACAAAGTATACAAAGTCGCGGAACGTGCAAGTTCTAGAATGGCCCGGTAATAAGGTTAAAAATATTTAGTCAGCAGTACTAAAGGCAATCACGTTAGAAGCTGCGACGAGTTGTGATGCTTCAGTGTAAGAGTGTAAACACTCGGCGCGGAGACGCTCGCGACGGCGTCTCTCTCTCTACATACAAATATTATATTAAAATGCATTATATTTAATATTTAGCTTTTCAAAAACCCACTAAAACCTATTTACGAAGTCTTGACGGTCTTCCATGAAATTGTTATTACAAGATATTTCTCAGACTTTATTCGCGTTGTCTTATTGTTTGAGGTAATTTAAGGACACAGTATTTGTTTTATTAAATAAAACATAACATAACAACAAAGTATATGTATTTTGGTATACATACTGAGGCTGAATCATATCGCCATAATCTATTTAGAAGTTCATTTGCAACTAAGTTTAAACATTTTTTTTAAATACATAATTTTTTATATGTGTCAGATTTCGTCAAAATCTGTTGAGTAGATTAAGGGGGATGCAAGGGAGATATTTTTTGGCTTGTGATTATTATTATTAATATATTGAATATTACTATAAGTTTTAATAAGAAAGTACACTACGATTAGAAATTTTCAAAAACTACTTTACACGTAGATTTGTTCCAGTTTCATTTTTATCTGTGTATTGTGTACAAATAAATTCATACATATTTATTACTGAATCTATAGTAATGGAGTCAGTCGCAGATATAAACTTTTATTTATTTTTTATGATCCTAACGTATATGTTTTATAACACTTCGATAAAACTAACTCCGGATTTACTACTGTTATTAATATTAATTGCTTACTGTATATCTAACGTTTAAGTTAATAGAACAAAATGATTTCCATATTATTAGTTTTCACAATTCACTGCAGTCTGATCCTATTTATTTCTCGCAGAAGCTTATTAATTAAAAAATATGCTATAAATACCTTTCAAAAACACCTTTCAAACCTTTGAAAAGTGATTATGTGGTCAAAGTTTGTGCTCAGTGTAAGTCTGCCTGGACGGACTGGCTCTCAAGTGCAACTGCCGGAACACACTAATAGATATTTGGCAGCAGATTTTCAACTTGACGGTGGCAGCTGGCCAGGCCGGTGTTAGAAAAACCCCCACCAGCATGCTATGGATTCACCACGATGTTTTTACTTCCGTTTATTGACGCCGCGTCCGTACACACTTGCAACTGAGTTATCAGCACTTAATTATTAAGTAATTAATATATATATATATAAAATTAAAAACTAACAATAAAAACTAATAACTTCATGTATGTAAAAAAAAGAATATGGAAATAAAAAGGCTTATTATTATTATTATTATCTTATTTGAAACAAGTATTCTTTATACAATATTCCAATATTGTCTACAATTTCGGAAGCGCGTTTTAACAAGGCGAACTTTTAATTTGCCTCCGCCCACTCTTGTAGGTACTTTAGAATATGACAATAACACCAAATATAACTTGGCTGTTTAAGAATTTCAGACATACATGTAATTATGTTATTTTCGGATTCACTTCTAAATATAAATTTATACTAACAAATATTACTTTGTCCAAATTTCACAATAAGCTAGTGCCCGGGAAATATCGATAAGGGAATCAGATTTTTTCTATGGAATATCATATCTCTTTGTTGTGTAACTTAGTAACTTGAGTATTCTGTTGACATTTTGTAATCATAATACTGAAACTTTATTTTACTGACCACATATTTCATCACGTTTTCCTTCACCGAAATCGATGCTTACACTTGAAGCGATGATAGCTCAGTGGTAATGTGTACGACTTCACGTTAAGGGACGTGAATTCGAATCCAAACACCTACAATGAGCTGGAGCTTTCAGTGAAGGAAAACATCGTGAGGAAACCATAGAATGGTGGTAGGGCTTTTTCTAATGCCCGCCTGGCTGGCAACCACCCTCAAGTTGTAAACCTGCCGCCAAATACCAATAGGTGTGTTCCGGCAGCTGCACTTGAGAGCCAGTTTCTCCACAGGTTTAGCGTGGCTACCAACTTGGGTCGTATAACTTAAGCTCAGGTGAGATTATGGCCATAACGATAAACTTTAAGTATTAAAAAAACTTTTGTTTACAGCAGGGATTCGAACCCACGTCAATCAATGCGATGTTCATACACACTACTACTGAAACATCACTGACCGTATACACATAAGTCCACCGACTTCCTGTGGGGCTCCTACACGTTGTAGTCTTAACGTATCCGCTAAGGGATGCGTGAGAAAAGTGTGACATGTCGTTATCTCTACAGTGGGGTTGTAAATCAAAATCTAGCTAATTCAAATTAATAAAACAACTTCCATGAAATCATAAATTTACAATTTAAAATTTGTAGATTGCAAAATATTTAATATTTTTCATTGCACCAATTCAGGAACACAACGATAAGTTACGATACAAACTAATAATTATTTTTAATCAAATGTGTACGTGATAAAACGCCGTGTGATATTTATAATTCAAAATATAAACATGATGTTTGATAAATCCAACTAAAAGCTAAAAATGATTGTATATAATTATGATAACAATGCGCGATACTCGAGCTCGAGAACTTGAGCCTCTACTTCCCCGGATACAGCTCTGAATATTCACTGAATGCATTAGAAGTAGTTGTTACGAGCTAAACGCGGGAACTTGCCGGATTTGCACGAGTTTCTAATTTGAGCTGCGGTTTCATTACTCCACTTATTACGTGAAGTTACCTACTGTCTTCCGGCTCCGGTGGTATTTCCGCTTTGAGACGTACGTAGCTTATACGTATACATTATGCACGCAATGCAGCTTAGTCTATAACTTTTAGTTTTAGTGTGAACAAGGTTCCTCGGAAAGTTTTTAACAAATATACTTTATATACCGAATATTTGTACATTTTCGTTCCAAAATTACTCTCGATCAAACTTAACGTTGTATTTTATTTAAGTCTTAACATTAGGAAAAATGCCTAAAGATAAAGAAACGGCTGACGAATACACGATTTTTTTTTTCTAGCAGGCGTTTCCCCTGTTGGTAAGTGAACACCGACGCCCATGCACACCTACAACATCTGAGGCATCGCAGGTGTGTTGTTGGCATTTATAGGAGGCACCGGCTCACAAATACAACAGCGGGAACACACCTATTGGTATTTGGCGGCAGATTTTCCACTTGAGGGTGGTAGCTAGCCAGGCGGGTATTGAAAATACCACCATGCTATAGTTTCCACACGATGTCTTTCGTCACCGAAAGCTCAAGCTCATTGTAGGTGGTTGGATTCCAACTCACGCCCCTTGATGCAAGGTCGTACACACTACGACTGAGCTATCAACGCACCAAAAAACCACACAAACTACGTTGCGGGTATAGTAAATTTATATATACATACACGAAGAAAAATTCGACAAAATTCTCATTTTTCGTACTTTTCGTTTAAATTTCCTTTTTTTATTATCAAAATAATAGAAGCTCATGTAATAATATTATTGTCAGTAATTTCACCTACAAATATGTCTCTTCCATATATTATCCTATATATCAACGCAGGATAGAGGTTATTTCATATAACAGCCTCCAGGCCTAATAGATGTATTGCCTGAATTATATATGATACAAGTTGTTACTGATAGTTCAGTATTGTGAACTTGAATCATGTTTTGTGTTAAACTTTCACGGTACTTTGTTATTACTATGCTAAGTATAATTGTTTTTATCACCGACCCGATAGGAGCGAAATTGTATTGAAATAATTATAAAATAAATAAATAAATAATGTGCCTTGTTATTATACTTTTTAATCTATTATAAAATCATGGTATATTATTTTATTTATTTTATTTCAATATCACTTTCTTCGTTTTAGGGTTAGGCGAATGAAATTTTTATATATTCTGTTCATCCGTCATGTCTTTAGTTACCTCTTTTCGTTCTTACTTCTTCTTTATTCACATTTTCATGCATAGTCATCCACTTAAAAACTATAGTCCAAATGTATCTAGATCTTCGGGAAATTAGTTGACAATCAATTATAGAATTCCTTCCGGACAGACATACAAGAAAGCGATTTAAATACAGTGAGGAAACCATAGCATGGTTGTAAGGCTTTTTCTAAAGCCCGCCTCGCTAGCTATCGTCAAATACCTATAGGCGTGTTCCGGCAGTGTCACTTGAGAGCCAGTCCCTCCACTAGGATCAGCGTGGCCGCCATCTTGCGCCACATCGTCACTAAACATCACGTGAGATTGTAGCCATTATCCTAAACGTATTAAAAAAAAAACACTCTTTTTTATTACCATGAGGGTGTTTCGCAAAATCCTAGAATACAACTTCTTTCCAAAGTAATTGATTATGTTTGATAAATATTGTGTTTTTGTACAAACTTTCAGCCCTTATTATACTATAGATTTTATTTTCACGATAATAGGTAACCTATCTACATTTTTAAAGTCGAATATAGCTAAATACCAAAATTTGTCTAAACTGGTCGAGTGGTTTAGGCTTGAAAACATAGATAAATACACAGTTAGCAGTCTATTTTGCACGCGTAATAAGCGAAGCGTTGAGGTGGGTACTACTGTCACTTCGCGCAAAACAACTGATTATCTAAACTTAAACTGTCTCTATTTATCATATATTGCACTTGTAAAATAATATATACACACACACGTATCAAAAAAATACACTATTTTTAACACTCATGATATTTTTGATGCCATTTTTGTTATTTAAACTAGTTAAAAAAACTGTTTCAAAAAGTTCTGTCTCGGACGTCCGTGTGTCTGTATGTGCGGATCCTGTATGTTATCACGATAACGACCGAAATACTTTACTAATCACGTGTTTTTTTCTTACGCTTCAGTATAATTAGGAATAGAACCCTATTACTTTTCACGGTCTGATTCGATGTGTTTTAACGGTTATTCAAATAAAAAAAATATTATGCGGCGTGCATTTTTGGATCTTCCAAACTTTTTATAATATTTCTTTGAGTAGCAGTTTTGAGCGTTTTTTTATACTTAAGATTTAGCGTTATGGCCATAATCTCACCTGACCTTAAGTGACGGTATGGCCCAAATTGGCAGACACGCTAAACCTGTGGAGGAACTGGCTCTCAAGTGCAGCTGCCGGAACACACCTATTTGGTATTTGACGGCAAGTTTACAACTTGATGGTGGTAGCTAGCCAGGTAGGCTTTAGAAAAAGCCCTACCACCATGCTATGGTTTCCTCACGATGTTTTCCTTCACCGAAAGCTCAAGCTCATTGTAGGTGGTTGGATTCGAACTCACGTCCCTTGACGCGAAGTCGTACACACTACCACTGAGCTATCATCGCTTCACTAAGCAGCTTTAGCAGCTTATATGTTTATGCTTTAATTAAACGCAGTACCATTAGTAAATGAGTCCTAGTTCCCAGACGCTATTGGCGGAATTGTTACATGTAATGTGTGATTGCTATATGTATACTGAGGTGAGTGGACTATAGGCTGATACCGAGTCGACCCGAAACAACACCAATCGAGGTAAATTTTATTTTATTTTCATTGGTAAAAAGTGGGTTTACAGCGGCCGGTTTTCAGATTCGAAGGGAAATCGGAGGGAAATTAAAACGGGCCCATATCGGTCCCCGGGGAGGATCGCAAGGAGGCCCGGTCTACCGATAAATTGACCCCGGGACCGCCCCGCCGTTGTCCGGCGACTTTTTTATAGCGCAACTGTGGCGGTCTAATTTGTAATACCTTTTACGCTCCCTTTTTGATTACGTTATTATTTATCGCTCCGTTTCAAAATGGAATTACTTTTTTTTATTTATTTACATTATAGCTCAGTGAAAAGTCCGCAGCGAAGGTAGAGTAAGGTGTACAGCGGTTTAAAATATAGGAAAATCTAGTTATTTTTTATTAGTGCATCTCCCCCCATTCCCATCATCATTTCCCCAAAGTCAAGTAAATACTTTATAAAGACAATTAACGGGCAAAAGATGTTATCGCCGGTTTGTTTTTAAAGCTTAGCGTTATGGCTACAGTCTCACCTGATGTGGCCGATGTTGGTAGACACGCTAAGCCTAGTGAAGGGGCTGGGTCTTAAGTGCAACTGCCGGAACACGCCTTTTGATATTTGGCCTCAGTTTTCCAACATGAGGGTGGTAGCTAGCCAGGCGGGCATTTGAAAAATGCTATGGTTTCCTTGCGATGTTTTCCTTCACCAAAAATTCAAGCTAATTTTACGTGGTTTGATTCGGACTCACGTCCCTTGACGCAAAGTCGTACACACTACCACTGAACTACCATCGCTTTAGATAAATAAAGGAAGTTAATATTATATACAACTTGGTTCGTGCATAAACTATTACCTTCCATTCAAAGTTTATCCCATTGTTATAACGATAAATTACGATTTACAATAGATTTTGTTTTTATTCTAAAAACACATTTACATTGAATACATAATCTACGCATGTAATAAAACTGTAACTGATTCAAACCTGTACAAGAACCATTATTCAGAACTTTAATTTGATTTGTTTATTGTATTAACTAGCTTTTACCAGCGGCTCCGCTGTCGATAATAACGATTTTGCCAACCAATTATAGTTCTCGATCGAAATAGATATACGTTTTCTATAAAATGCTTTTAAAGTATTTATTACAGGATGTGCATCAATAAAATGAAAATTTTCCTCCAAGACACAATGAAATTTACATTTGTATAGAAAATAAACTGCTTGAAAGATTTTGATGCATTTTCTCTACTCTATAGTTTACAATGTAGCTTAAAACTTTATTTGTATTTTGGTTTATAGTTTAATAATTACTTTATAATAGCTCTTAACACGGGAACAATGTTTCAGAGACGGCTATTGGTTAAACGAGACTTTTACAAAATCTACATATAATTTAAATTGGTATTACGGATACATCAAATTCACCGAATATTCATAATCATCTCGTTCTGTTCCCAAGTTATTTGGAGTCGGCGCAATACATTTTCCTCTTCTATACATCTCTGTCAGCTGCCATGTCTTTGTTCACTCCTTATTATCATCTCATTCCACACACACTCTATCCATCTTTTCTCTGATCTTCCTCTTTCTCTTTCCATATTCGTTTCCTCTTTTCTCGTGACATGTTCATACCAAACGATTCCCTTCTTCCAACTTCTCTACCACGAGAACCACTTTAAAACCACCTCTCACATATTCGTTTCTGACTTTGTTCCACACAATACGGCTAATAATGGACCATACAATTTTACTGAATATTATTAGACGTTAATTCGTTGAGATATTCGGGTTTATAATGTGATAGTGGGACATATTACAGATTTGCCGCACGAGTGCTTGCGAAACGATCGGTCGCGCATACAATTACGCGGCCGAGTGAATTCGATGCGTCTCACACACGCGCACCGTGGAAATGCACAGTGCAAACTATTACAGTGATATGAATTCATTACCGTTATAATTTAATTATAACAATTACTTGTTGATAATTATTCACCAACAGCTACTTACATTTATAGATACGACATAGAATCTGTATTTATATTATAAAGTGGAATTGTTTGTTTGTTTGAACGCGCTGATCTTAGAAACTACCAGTTGGAATCCAGAAATCTTTCTTTTATATGGTAGAGCAACAATTGCGTATGACTTTATACTGTCTATTATCACGCTACCACCAATAGGGGCAAAGTTGTATTGAAAAATGTACACACGCGAGCAAAAATAATAAAATAGTATTTATTTCCTCGCGAACTAAAATAAAAAAAGTAATTTACATAAATGGACAAAAATAAAACATTTTTTTTTATTTAATATATCCATATATTAATATTTCAATAATTTTTATGATTAAATTTTAAAGCAGTTCGTATACCACTTAGATATAAGTGATTAAAACTATCATTCTATACTTCAATGTGACTTTACGTTACTTGATAGGTGACTGATTTCAACCAATTTCAGTTACATATACTTTACAATAAATAAGTTATCTTACTAAAAACCTATCATAGTGTGACGTAAAACACTGTTACTTACAGTTATTCCCGACTTGTGACACTATTGTTTATTGAACTATACGTACAGGACTCTCGGGGACCGGCGCTTGCGGTTACGTCGAACAGCTATTAAATTACAGGATATTACCAGGTATTTTCAGGTTATTGCCGGTATCAATTCGAAAATTCAAGGGTTGGATGCGCAGCAACCCTCCCCGCCCTAGCCCGACCTAGTAACTTAGGTCACGACAAACTGAATTTCGTCCGAGAATTCGTCGCCTTGATCACGGTTATTTTCGACAAATGATTGAATAAAGTGTTTCAATATCGGATCCTAGTTGAAAAGTCGAGAATCAGTTATTTTCGTACGTTTCTGTCAGCATTAATTATATATAAACATTAGGGTGGTATTTATTCAGGGTTCGTCCAATTTCTTTTTCACGATAGTTCTAAATCGTTTCTAAATCTATTAAAAAAAAACATACCACTTTAACTTTAATGTTAACCCGGCCCCCTCCCGATAACCAAACTTTTAAATGGAAATAACAGGGGAAAAATCTGTTATTACTTTAGAATTTTTTTCGTTAAACAGAACAGATCATATCGGCAAATAATAATTCCTGTAGAAAATTTAACGCTCTACAAAAAAGGTCTCCTATGATTCTATACTAACTCTAGCGGTTTCTGAGTTATTTAAGGTCATAGTTGCAGCTTAAGTCAATTTTAAGAATTTTCTATCTCTACCGTCGTTTAATGATTTGAAAAGAAAAAAAGGATTGTAATACATAATTTAGACGACTTTTTGTACCTTCACGCATGCTCTGAAAGCAAAAGTATATTTTTTTTACATTAGGTTGCATTTTATAACATAAATCTGAACATTCAATACATTGCGATTGAATAAAATATAAAATCCCTTTAATCCATCAAAATACAACCGATGAACGATGTTACAATAGGCACATTGTGTGTTGCGTATTGGAGCACAGAAATAAAATGTTATATAAAGCAAATTTCAACATACAACTTGTGGTCCTTCGAGCCGGATATGCACTTTTTTTAGGACATTTATGTCATTTACTATCGCGACTCACATTGTCAACTAATTGCTCTATTCCAATTGACTGTCAAGTAGTTTTGACGTCAAAATGCTAAAATTATGAAGTAAATAAAAGAGTAATGAAAGCAGCCATTTTCCTCTCGAGTTAGTGGTTGCGATGAAGAAAGTTTCTGCGCTAGTTTCTCAGGCAGTTCGTCGGGTTTAGTTCTAAAGCTTGGTAGCGCAGTGGACGTTTATCGGTCGTACACCCGCGCCGAGGCCCGAGTCACCGAAATTATGCATTAACTTTGAAATATTTTATGAAGCTGGAAGAAAAACTACACCGGACGGCGTTATCTTATTGAAGGGTCGAGACCGCACACCTTCAATGTTTTATACCTATATCGTGCAAACGGTTGTACCTCCGGCACCGTTCATGCGTGGCCTATTAAATAAATTCAGAGGTGGGACTTTTTCTATGAATAAAGTCCGCAGTGGGATACTTTATAGATTATAATAAATAATATGTTGAACTCATTTTTACAGTTATGCACAATCGTGTTAAATATAAAAACGTTGGATGCGATCTATTTTTATATTATATTATATTGTATTATATTATATTATATTATATTATATTATATTATATTATATTATATTATATTATATTATATTATATTATATTATATTATATTATATTATATTATATTATATTATATTATATTATATTATATTATATTATATTATATTATATTATATTATATTATATTATATTATATTATATTATATTATATTATATTATATTATATTATATTATATTATATTATATTATATTATATTATATTATATTATATTATATCTATTTAAAGTACTTATTTTAAGATAACAACAGGATATTACAAAAAAATCTAATTAGCAAGTTATTGGAAAACAATTTTCAATTGGATTATCTTAAATTTGCATATTTTCACAGCCTGTCATTCTATACATCCGTTTGGAAGAAAGAACTACATATTCTGAAATTATACAATGCTATTGAATTGAAGTTAGCAATTGTGGCGTCAGTCTTCAGGGAAAACTCGACTTGCAGTCGAATGTACAGCAACAGGTTTACGTCTTGCATAAATAACTGAGTATTTCAAAGAATTCAATATCACGATTGAGAAATGAGTCTCCGCAGTACTTTAATTTCCCTTTTTACATCAAGACCAATATTCAAGACTCAAGGGCAATATTAACTTAACTGAACAGTTATTATCTATACAAAACATAACTCAAGAATATGTACGCGGAAACAAAAGCGCGAATAGGTATATATACTGTAAAATAAGTTTGATTCCAAGCTCTGGTTTGTATTGTTGATATAATAAGGTTTTTATATTTTACTACCTTATTTTTCAATTTACTGTTTCCAGTGTTTTCGAGTGAGCGAATTTAAAAACAATAAATTTTTAACGTACAAAAATTCGGAGCTAAGTAAATGTTTTTCGTTGTAACTAGAAAAATAGCTAAAAATATATATACGTTGACTATTTTTAATATTTTTTTTAAGATTTAAGATTGGGATATGTTTAAAGGCAATTAACAATTGTTATATCAGTCCTATCGTAACTGAATTATACCAAAATTAAAGTACTTCGTAAATACATGTACGAAAAGTGAAGATACGGCCCAAGTTGGTAGACACGCTAAACCTGTGGTGGAACTGGCTCTCAAGTGCAACTGCCGGAACACACCTATTAGTATTTGGCGGCAGATTTTCAACTTAAGGGTGGTAGCTAGCTTGGTAGGCATTAGAAAAAGCCCTACCACCAGACTGACGAAGGATATTTGCCCCCACGGCAGTCGCTACTTACCATCGGGTGAAGTACAGTTAATTTGCCGAGTGCTAATAAAAAAATCGAGTTACTTTGACTATCATTTGCTTTGTTACGGTTTAGGATCGTTCTTAGTATACCCAGCTGCGACGAAACCCAAAGGGGTGTTTCTTTTTCTCTTGAAAGTCACTCTTAGCATCGCCTGATACGGCACTTTGTCATTATCAGTATATAGAACTATTTAAAAACATTATATTAAAACGATTTGTATATACGGTGTACTTGTCAATCAAAACCGTTTCAAAAAAATATCTTTTGATTATATCAAAGTTTTCAATTATAACAATCTAATTAGAAGGCAAGGCCTTAGGCAAGGCAATACATTAATTTGAAAACAAGAAACATTACTGATTAATGATTTAGTTATGAAACAATTATTATTCTAAAGTAGGCTACACTGCGTTACACCGAAGTCTATGTGACACTTTTTTTTTAATGGTAAACCTTTTTGTCTTAACATTATTATTATTTTAATCAAAAAGCAACTTTAATACAGTTATGGGACAATTGACAATAACATATTCGAAAAATACTACTCGCATATATCATACTCATTGACTACTGCGATTATTTGAACTGTTGATAATTAGCAACTGCACGATAATCGCTCTATTGTGTTGTATGTCTAAATCTACGATTATAAACAGTTTAATATCTTCGGGTAGAAGTTAATTAGAAAAGCGGGTCACGCGGCGCACGCGCCTGTATCTGCAGGGCGGGCGGGCGCTCGGGCGCTCGGGCGGGCGGCCTCGGTCACGTACGGGACATCTGCGAGGCTGGCTCGTTCCCGACCCAAAACGTTAGCTGCGACAAATCTCTTTACTAAGTATTGTAACAACTTAATTAAAAACTGTATCTAAGTATCTTTTTTGTAATATTGTAAAAAAAAACTCAATTTTCTGCTTAAAGTTGTCAAGAAAAGTAACGCGATATCTACATTCAATAAAACTGTAAAAAAATCATCTTTGTATCATTACAAATATTATAAATGCGAAAGTGGGTATATTTATTTGTTTGTTATGCTTTCACACCAAAACCAGTGAATCGGTTACGATGAGTTTTGGTATAGAGATAGATGGGAATCTGGAGACGGTGAGAGGCTCCTTTTTCTCGTGGAAATCTTATTGGAAGTGGGGTAGAAATAGGAATAAACTTTGTATTGTGCCATCCGATTTATTGGACAAAATATAACGCGAGCAAAGCTGCTGGTAAAAGATAGTATTTTATAATCGAGGTGTACTTTGATATCGACATACAAGCTAAAACTTTTTTTTATCCATATGGATGTTCCTCTATACGCGTATCACTCGTAAGCTACTTGATAAGTTTCCCGGAATTTGACTCGGCGTTAACGGATCCAAAAAGTAAATAAAAAATATGTATTTCTACATTACACATGATGTTTGAAAAAGTTGTTCCATTCGTTTATATTTCGATGGAAGTTGTCGACATAAATGACGAAACATTAAAATATACATGAAAAAAAAAACTGATAGCGTGTTCTACCTCTAAGCCTAAAATTTTAAAGGTCATAAAATGAAGCTATGTTTATCTTTATAGCTTTAGAGAGATGAGCAGTAATAGCCGACGCAGTGGAAGTACTCCTTTATGTGCCTTGTTCAATAATACTTTCCTAATATATTACTAGAATAAACTCACTTTTATGAACATACTAGATTTCACGTGCGTCTTCGCTCGCGTTAATAACGATCACGTCGAACAAATCGAATGACGCAATAAAAAGTTTCATACACAGTTTATGCCTCCATTTACCCTTCTTTCAATAAAGATTTCGCGAGAAAAAGTAGCCTATATCCGTCTCCTGGGTCCCATCTGTACCAAAATTCATCACAATCGATTCAGCGGTTTAGACGTGTAAGCGTAACAGACAAACAAACTCTGGACTGGTGATAATTTTTTATAATTATTTTTATACTCATAGGGTTCATGTCAAGTTATAATCGCACATGATGATAAGTGACTATTTGGCCTAAATCACTACGAAAACACTATGAGCGTTGTGCAGCGACTAGCTATTAAGTACAACTTCCGGAAGAGGTATAGATATCCGGAAACAGAGGAAATACCTTACCAGCCTGAAAATGAATGTATGCTTAGTTGTGTCGCGTTCCAGGATCAGTCAGTATTATATTCATTAATCAAACAGACAAGCAAGGAGACGAATTCGACTGTTACGCGACTACCATAATGGCGATAAATTTTCCATTTATCGCGTTCCGAGATCAACGATTATATATCTAGTTTTAAATTCTTTCAGGTCGGCCACCTATCACATCTCTTTTTTATTTTTTATTTCTATATAATTAAGATTTAGCATATGGTCATAATCTCACCTGATCTTAACTGACAAAACGGCCCAATTTGGTAAACACGCTAAACCTGTGGAGGAACTGACTCTCAAATACAGCTGCCGGAACACACCTATTGGAATTTGGCGCAAGATTTTTTAACTTGAGGGTGGTTGTTAGCCACGTGGGCATCATAAAACGCCCTACCACCATTAGATACTGACTCGTCGACGGTAGAATTCGTTTTAGTAGTTCATAGGTTTAGCTATATGACCTAAATCTCGACTGAAGTAAAGTGAAGATATGACTCAAAATGATTAACGTGCTAAGTCTGGTGAAGAGGCTGCCAGGTTGGCATTAAGAAAGCCCTACCGCTATACATTACTCAATTGCAGTCATTACTCGAACAAAATTGCGCCCTGATTTGAAAAACAATTGTTAAACGCAATCTTATGAAGATAAGCGACTAAACAACACGTTACGTGCAGCCGATACCGCGTGAAAAGTTACGTAACTGTACAGGGAAACTCGGCTCAAGAACTCCGAGGAAGTAGAAACCGGTGTCTTTTCCTTTGATCTCATATCGTTTCTCGAGTTCACTAAATATGAAATCGGATAAATGGAGGACGACTTATAATATTTGCATAAATATTTATCAGAATATCAAAGTTCTTATGTAAGAGGTTATGTTATTATTTCCGTGTGTCGTGTTTTGAAACGATGATAGCTCAACGATACTATGTACGATTTTGGGTCAGGGGATGTGAGTTCGAATTCAACCACCTACAATGAGCTTTCGGTGAAGGAAAACATTGTGAGGAAACCATAGCACGGTGGTAGGACTTTTTCTGATGCCCGCCTGGTTAGCTACCACCCTCAAGTTGAAAATGTACCGCTAAATACCAACAGGTGTGTTCCGGCAGCTGCACTTGAGAACCACTTCCTCCACAGGTTTAGCGTGTCTACCAACTTGGGCGGTATCGTCATTTAAGATTAAGTGAGATTATGGCCATAACTCTAAGCACAAACTATATATATAAAAAAAAAACAGAGAATTTCTTTGTAAAAGCTGTCACTTGGGATATGACGCACTGCGTCCAATTCATCGCTCTAAGTCAGTTTTTGTATTGAAGTACCTACATAGCCAGCTTTTTTATTTGATAAAGGTACTGTGAGAAAATATATCAAGAGATTTTATATCCTATCACATAAGTTTAAGATTTATTTTTAAATGTATAAGGATGGTATTATTATGTTTATTATTTAAATATCACTACACAAACTTTTTATGTACCTATAGAATATTTCATATCGTACAAAAGTATTAATCTATTTCCACGTCAATTTTCTATTCCGAAGAAAACGTTTACTTTAAGAGAAAAATATTCTATAATCTAATTTAAAAAAAAGTTAGTACTGTGTAAAATTTCTTCGAAATATATTGTGTAGTTTTACAATGAAATCTTCAAATAAAAATTTAATATTTTCATAATTATATCGAATGGTAAAAATATATTATAAATTTCAAAAGACATTTTATATGAAGAACAAACTCCATTTCAGTCTTATTATATGTATTTATACTATATATATATATATACTAATCGATATAACGTTCACATAAATAGGTGATATGTTTGAATTAATTAGTTAATTACATCATCGACACTTTTCGTCTTGCATACACAAGTTTTTAATGTTTTAGTTCTTTAAAATTTAAGGCACCTATATACAGGTTAGGATAGGTTAGGAATAGTCAGTTAGTATAAGAAATTGCTAAATAATCCGTATGTAGTTGACTACGTCGAGTTTCACGAAAAAGTATATAAAGATATTATCGATAGCATGATACGAATATCGCAGGCCTCGAATAGTTTGTTAGCACGACAACGCTCGTTAATACAAGGGAGATGCCTGATAATGTAGTTTGTTAAGACATCGCTCGAGGGAAATCGAAGCGCTCTCATGATCTGTTATAGTTTGTGATCATACGTTTCATTGTACTAACTCGCTTATAAATATTACAGAAACTATATTCTTTACTAGCATATTTTTAGATACTTATGCTGTTGATAATTAAAACTTTACTCGCAAATTAAAAAAAATACACTTTTAAGAATGTGATTTTTCAGTGGTCGGGTTTTAGTTTTTGAAATTATTTTTACTCCTTCATCGAAAGCCAAGCTCATTGTAGGTGGATTCGAACTGACGTCTCTTGACGCCGAGTGCGTACACAGTACCACTGAGCCATGAAAAAAAAACGTATCAATGGAATTGAATTTTTCTTATTTATGTATGTATTGATAATAAAATTATAACTGAACCAAATATGCCGTTGAAATGTTTTTATTAAAAATTATTATCGCAGTGTACTTTGTTATCGACGTCACAGCCAAACATTTATTTCAGAAGTTTCTATCCCACTATACATCTGGTCCCATGCAGACACATTACTTTAAAACCAATAGATATACATTGTGTATTAATATTTAATATCCGTTTTATTCGATAAAAGGAAATGGAGAGAGGACAAAAGGTATCGTAGCAGACCATTAACTACAAGGCTTTACTGGCGACAACTCTGTATCAATATTGATATTATAAAGTGAAAAAGTTTGCTTGTTTGAACGCACTAACCTTAGAAATTAATAGTAGAGATTTCAAAAACTGTTTTAGTATTTGATAGAGAGATATCCGAGGAAGGCTTTAGGCTATATAACATCACGCTACCACCAATAGAAGCCAAGCAGTATTGAAGAAAGTTACAAAAACGGGCAAAAATAATTAATAGCCAGCACAGGTTTTGCAAGAATTAGTTAAATTGCCATCTCAGTGAGTTTTTTTCTCACTTTTTAATAATCGTTACTGTTTGTTTATTATTTAATACCTATTCTTTACAATAATTAACATAAAAGTTTGTAGGAACGCCGCGTATTAGGGCGTGTGTTCGAATCTAACCACCTACAATGAGTTTGAGCTTTCGGTGAAGGAAAACATTGGGAGTAAACCATAGCATGGAGGTAGGTAACTACCAATAGGTATGTTCCAGCAGAGGCACTTGAGAGCCAGTCCCGCCTAAAAAGTCGCCCACGCACGTGCAATTCTTCCGGTGTTATGAGTTTCCATGGGCGGCAGTGATCACTTACGATCATGTGTCACGCTAGCTCGTTTACCCGCTATTACATTAAATAAATTAAATTCAAAAATCATGTTTAATGTCTGTTTGTTTGTATACTGTACAGCAGTTGTGAAGGAAACATTTTTAATTCGCCACGTCTGATTGCATAGTGCCTACAGCACGACGTGACGTGCTAGCATCTACGATATGTATGTAATGTAAGCGTCTGACATTCTGTTATAATTAAATCCATTACCCGGCGTCTGAGAAGACATATTTCCCGGGAGGACGTCCGCCCAGGGTCGGCGCGGTGGAACGTTATTCGAAGAAATAGACGTGATTTGCGGTTTACGAGGCCGGTTATTGAGAGCGATTTCCCGCACCTTCATATCCGCCGTTTCGATACAGTGGCGCTAGGTAACTAGGGGTCATGGTCTCTAGGTGAAAATTGCCTTTTATAGTTTCATTACTCGTACAAACTATTATTATACTAGATTTTACCCGTGGCTTCGCTCGCGTTAATATTGATTTTGTCGAGCAAATGGGATGACGCACAAAGAAATTTCATACAAAGTTACACATCTCTCTTTTTACCCCACATTCAATAAGATTTACGCGAGAATAGTAGCCCACCACCGTCTCCAGGTTTCTATGTATATCTATACTAAAATTCATCATATTCGATTTAGCGGTTTAGGTGTGAAAGCGTAAGAAACGAACTCACTTTGAGGTACAAGAATAAATAATTTTGGGACGGGATTTCTCTGTTCATGGTCAATTCCTGAATGCTTGGATTTTTACTAGACTTATAACATACCTAATAAAAACCTTTTTAGGTACCCCTTTTGTATCTTTACTGATATTGCTTGAAAAACAATCTTAAATAACGTTTTACTTGATGAAGACATAAATTTTAAATTTGTCATTTCTGAAAAACATTTTAAAAACTATTTAATTTACGTATAAAAAAAACAGAATACTCTTTACGTGTAAGTTATAATACTTCGTATGTCTGATAGTTTGTATTCATTTTCAAAAAAACAGTTTTCATTGGTTTTACATTTTCTTGCATTGTCATCCACTTTTGACCTATGGTGTATGCTGTATGGTGGTTCCAAGTATCTAACTCACCGGGAATTCAGCAGACAGGCATACAAGAATGTGGGATTATAAAAATATTGTAATAAAATTTCTCCAACTTTTCACATATATATAGTATCAAAAGTGCCTACAAACCGCATTGATCCATTGTACTAGTTAAGAGTATTAAACGAATAATAAAGTTTTAATCACTTTTGTACTACTGTCGTTATTAATAGAGTGTTTAACGAAAAAAAACCCCTAAATATAACTCATATACGTTTGTAATTTAACACTACTATTACATTAAGGAAGGACGTGAAGGTTCTACCAAGATATCTGTCGATAGCGGCGCCGGTCAATATTTAATCACATAATGAGGGGTTCCGATAAAGCAAGCCGCTAGGGCTGTGCTTGCGCGCTATGTCGATATCTCTAAACCGATTCTATTATCGAAATAATATAACAGGGTAAGCTAAACGTATAGTAAGACGTATATTCTTTTTTATTTATCTTTGCCCTTTCAAAGTTAAATATCAAGAATATTTTTCAAATTACGACCTATACTCGCGACATTGCATGAGTTTATTGCTCAGTAATTGCTTCCTTTTCAATGCTTTACATTGAAATTGAAAAGCTAGCTGCGTCCGTGGTTTCACCCGTATGGAACTAACTATAAAATATTACTATTGCATAAAATTACATTAAAAAAATTAGATAAATAAAATATATACCAACTGAAGTACGAATTATTGATGAAGTGTATTCCACTGAGAACACACTTTTTTATGTAGAAGGGGGAAAACGAATAAGCGTGTCACCTGATGATCAGTGATCATCACCGCCCATGGACACCCACAACATCAGCGGAATTGTGAGTGCGTTATCGGCCTTTATTGGATAGACTGGCTCTCAAGCGCAGTTGCCGGAACACACCTATTGGTATTTGGCGGCAGATTTTAACTTGAATGTGGTAGATAGCCTGGCGGGTATTAAAAAAGCCTTACTACCATGCAATGGTTTTCTCACGATATTTTCCTTCACCGGAAACTCAAGCTCATTGTTGGTGATTGGATTCGAAATCACGTCCTATGACAACGCGGCGTTACTACATAGTAAATCTAAGCTATTATCGCTCACAATTTCGGCTAAGAAAGCTTACAATGCACTTGACCAAAATTAAGGCATGTTAGTTAATATTGACCCTAAGTTAAGTGCACAAACAAGAGTCAGTCCCTCCACAAGGCTCTGTCATCTTAGTCCAAATTATCACTTAGTATCAAGTGAGATAATACCTATAAAGCTGAACCTATCCATACGAATATTACAAATGCGAAAGTAAGTCTGTTTGCTTGTTACTCTTTCATGCCTAAACCGCTGAATCGATTGTAATGAAATTTCATATAGAGATAGATGGAACCTTAGAGACGGTGATAGACTATTTTTCCCGCAAAAAACTTATTGATAGTAGAGTCTAAAGCGAAGTAATCTTTATATAAAACTTTTATAGCGTCATCCCATTTGTTTGACAAAATCAATATTAACGCGATCGATGCCGCAGGTAAAAGCTAGTAAACTGTAGAAACGATACTATAAAATGAGTTTGTAACAAATGAAGAGGAAAAAAAGGGGTTATCTACGATCGGTGACCTGGTTAATAAATGAAATGAAAATATATTCTTATTTCTTTTTTTTTTATCTTTATCGATAAAGGAAATTCGCAGCCCTAAAACGATTGGGTAATAACGGGTCAAGGTTGGCGCTACCCACCGGTATTAATTGGGATTGAAATCGACCCCTGTTGCGGTGAGTGACCTCCCAGCGAAGGGGTACAAACGCCGGGCCGAGTCGTAGTGTACTGATTTGATAGTTAACTGTCCTGTTTGCCTCTTTGATAACGCTTCCAGTTATTATTTGACTAGTCGACGCACACCTATTTTGTGTATATCGATTAAACATGAAATCATACGAATTTATAAATGCGACATTAAGTCTATTTGCTTGTTACGCTTTCACGTCTAAACCGCTGAATCGATTGTAATGAATTTTGGTATAGAGATAGATCGGACCTCAGAGACGGTGATGGACTATTTTTATCCGCAAAAAAACTTATTGGAAGTAGAGTA
Source organism: Actias luna (assembly GCA_039707435.1). Classification (NCBI taxonomy): domain Eukaryota; kingdom Metazoa; phylum Arthropoda; class Insecta; order Lepidoptera; family Saturniidae; genus Actias; species Actias luna. The sequence continues at coordinate 19,622,731 of JAZHAC010000016.1, read as the reverse complement.
TAAAGAGGAATAAAATGTCTATAAATCTTTTTATTGTGTCATCCAATTTGCTTGACAAAATCGTTTTTACCGCGAGAGAAGCCGCATTTAAAATACAGTAAATTATAACAAAAATAAACCAATGCGGCCGTGAACAGTTTGACGTATTGAACATCGGAAAAAGTAGGTAACTTTAAGGCAATTGTCCAAATTGAATCACAGACACGACATACGAAAATATATGCAGCAAATGGCCACGTACGCGGTCCAACTCGAGCGTTTAATGGCCAATTGACCATCGATACTAAAATAAAATCATTCGGTCGAACTCCAGCGTATTCGCGACGCGGCAGTCGTTTCGTTCGAGGGTCGCTTCCCCGCCGGCCTCTATATCCCACCTGGCTCTATGATTATTTGAATATCGGAGATTTCTGATATTCAGGCGATCATATCGCTTCGATTCAGTTTCAATAGCGCTATGAGCTTACATACGACCGGATAGACGTCAACCGATACGTAATCTATGCTTGTGAAAATAATTGAACTAAATCTGTACATGCATCGTGTCTTTTATAATAAGAAGCGATGATGACTTCCTAGTCAGCTAGTCCGCTAGTAATACGTATGGACGCTGCCTCAATGGACGTGAGTTCGAATCCGTGCAATGAACCTTATTGGTAAATGATGTGATGAAACCACAGCGTCGTAGTAGGGCTTTTTCTAATTGCCACCCGACTAGGTTTGTCGTGTTCACCATCATGGACCCAATCGTCACTTAACATCAGGTGAGATTGTGGCTATAATGCTGAGCTTATAAACTCAAAAAAAAAAAAAAAAACGATTTTGTATTTCTGTCTGCCTGTTTGTCCCATAGTACGAGCATCGTTCTGAAACTATCAGATTTTAAAACTATAAAAACAATACATTGTTAATTTTGGATATCCAAAGTTTTTGGTCTTAAATGAACTTGTGAAACAAAATTATTAACAGCGCAATAAGTTATACTAATAAAAACCCGATATAGTACATACGTAAACACGTCACATGACCATGTCGATGACGATTTACATGAATTTACTCCCAATAGAACCTTCCTATAGAAGTTTTCTCTTCAAAAAGACCCATAAAAATGTTTGTACGCGATAGGTGGCAGAATACACTAGTTATTTATCTACTAGAATGTACAAGGCAACCTCTTCCGGAGTTAACCAATAAAAGGAAAGAGTTTCTCTGAGATAAGGAGTAAAAGTTATAATTTTAATACTGTGCATAACATGCCCGCCTGGCTAGCGACCACCCTCAAGTTGAAAATCTGCCGCCAAATACCAATAAGTGTGTTCCGGAAGTTGCACTCAAGAGCCAGTTCCTACACAGTTTTAGCGTATCAACCAACTTGGGTCGTATCGTCACTTAAGATCAGATGAGATTATGGCCATAATGCTTAGCCTCAACTATAAAAAAAAACTGTTTGACCAATCTCTATAAAATTTGTCACATATGTATATGACATTCGAGGTGGCTTTGTATTTAAGTTCCGAATAATTATAGCAGACAGAACAAAGTATATCGGAGCTGTTACTTTCATATGGACCGTTTATTTTGAAAGTGGTGTAGGTCCATTTTTGAGAAAAATGAGCTATCACGTAATTCATGCTTAATTTAATGATTTTTTTTTATATATAACTAGTCCGTGATTAATATCTCAAAAAAATCCCATGTTTTGTACAACTTAAAAACGGTCGGTAAATTAAATTGCAATATAATATAGTAACCTTTAATTTTCTCGAAACAAAAGAAAATGGACTTACATCACTTTCAAAATGAACGGTCCATATAACAATTGATCTTAATATCTCAGTTTTTATATAGTGGAAAAATGTCAAAACTGTCCACCCCCCGCTTCCCGGTACTAGTTTGAGCTGTCGCGAACAGGGATTCGAGTTCTGAATCAATACTGGACGAACTAGTTCAGAACTTAGTCTTGCGAAACTATTTGCGCTGAAACGTCGGTCTGCAACGCGCAGTCTTGAGAAGCAGTAACGACTCTCTCCGGGTCGGCTTTCAATATCGCCTTAGATGCTTTATCTGAGTTTTATACATATACATCAAGCTTTAATATAATATAGTACATTTCTTCATATCTAAATATATAAATACTTCTATATACAGAGATCTTTATATACTATGAAGCGATAACAGCCTCGTTAGTGGTCTGTACGGACGACGCGTCGATGGACGTGAGTTCGAATCCACCTACAAACAGCTTGAGCTTTCGATGAGGGGAAGCAACGTTACGAAACTATAGCATGGTGGTGGAGTTCTTTGTAATACCCAACTGGTTAGTTCACACCGTCAAGTTTAAAACCTGTGGAGGAACTGGATCTCAAGTGCAACTGCCGGAACACACCTATTCCAACTTGAGGGTGGTAGCTAGCTAGGTGGGCATAAGAAAAAGTCCTACCACCATACTAAGATTTCCTCACGACGTTTTCCTTCACCGAAAGCTCAAGCTCGTGTAGGTGGATTTGAACTCACGTCTATGACGCGAAGTCGTACAGACTACCACTGAGCTATCATTGCTTCAAAAACATAACACTAAATCTATAAGGTATTAGGAAGTACATATATAACATAAGAATCGGACAATTTACAGAGTATTTTTTTCATTATTTTAAGGGCTATTTTTCTATTTTTGTTATATCATCCCCATGGTAACCTAATAATAATGAAACTACACGATTTCTTAGACACTCGTTTGATACTACATTTGAGTGATCTCATCTTAAGGGTTAACTAAAATGCTATGAAACAAACCCATTAATCTAGTTTATTAAAGCTTTGTAATTACTTTTATTGTAACATCTATTTACCGAGTTATTACAAACAAAATTAACCTTTCTGCGAAGGTCTTTCTTGTATATTTTTTTATGCATATATAAAGGGAATTATACACCAGCTGTCGCCGTTGGAGCCCGCTGTCGCAAGAACCGATCCAACTTTCGGATCGATATCGTATTTGTTCCGAACTAGTGCATCAAAACTTGTGGCGCGGTCTCATCGCAGCACCAGACACGGAAGAACGGTACGACGACATTACAGCCATGTTAAATAAATAAATAAATTGTATTGTAACTAATATTGTATACTAGCTATTTCCGAGACTTCGTTAACGTGGAACTGAAATTTTATTTAATCATATTTTCCGTTTTTGTAACTTTTTAAGAACAGCTTAGCTTCTGTTGGTGGTTGTGTGACATTTTCAGAGTTCAGTTTCAGTTTCGATTTTAGTTTCGATCATTTATAGACTATTGTATACAATTTTAGAATTATTAATAGAGAATGTCAATAAATAAAGATTAAACTTTAATATCATTCCATTTTGTCACATTCACGATTAGAAATAGTTTTTACAAATATCTCGAATTACTATTTATTACAGCAACTGAATATTTTACATTTGTATAGTATCTTACTCCGGATGAATGAATCGACTGTAATCTACGTCAACTGTCATACTGTCTGCATTCACAACACTGCGGCGTGAAGTATGCAAATCGTTGAAATGCCGCGATCGGATAGCGGCTCGGGATGCGTCAAGCGAAACTATACAAAGTCATTCATTAGCTCGTGGATAATGCATCGGCGCGGCGCTCACACAATGCAGGTGTAAGCACCGAATGCAAATACCAAACTGCATGCAAACTCTTAGTCGCTCACAGTGTAATTAATTATATGGTTTCTAATTGATAGAAATTTTAAAATCCCAGTGGTAGTTTTTAACATCAGCATGTTCAAACAAATCTACAATAAATTCCGCGTCGAACGGTTACAGTCCCATCCCGATATGTTCAGTAGTTTTATGGTGATTGAGCATCAGAGGGTCTGTGCACTTTTGAATTTTCCAAACTTTTTAAATTGTATTATCCTTATATTCTTTTTTTTTTGGTTTTCCTATTAATATACATTGAACGGCAATTGTTTTCTTCAGCAAATTTTATTGAGGCTTATAAATACGTCTCACCTTACGGGCGAGTAACAGCTTAGTATAATATATAAATCTACTATTCGTATCAGACAACCATCCACTATAGTCCTGTCCTAAAAAGTTTAATAGTTTGGACGTGATTAACAGTTAAAGGAATTCTTTTTTCCGTTCATACATTTATAGAAGAGATAATGTTAATACTCGGAAGTAATATATTGCCTGAATTTAGTTCAAAGAAATTCCAGAAAGTTCCCATAAGATATCGCATCTCATTAAACCGATGTCAATAGATTTTCCGATAAATTTACATGATACATAATGGGGTCATAGCTTGTACACTTTTTATTGGGAAAAGGAACTAAAAATCTTAAGTTACAGTTAAACTTGTTACTCACGTAAATCACGAATTTGTCATGCAAATTAAATTTGCTCTATCGCTACTAATTCATGTTAAGAGTATTTGATTTTGACTTAATGTATCTCATCAAACTTTATCCCAACTCACAGTTTGTTTTGAAGTCAATTAAGCGCTCCCTTATAAAAATGTATCTCCGAGAACGTTAATATCGGATTCCGCTCAGGAGCCGGGAAACCGATAAACTTTCGGCGTGAGTGTTTATTACCGGGCTATTTGTAACGTTTCGCGCTAAATCAGCGATTTTCGGATCGCGGCCGAGGGTTCGCTTCGACCAGCAATTAGCGACTACTCAGACACCTTCTACGGGAAAACTTTCAGATCGCTGATTTCCTATTGACCCTCCATTTGTACGTACGTCCGATGTGTACCGTTTGATTGGGCAACAGTTAGTGGTGTAATCTAATTAAATTTGATTTATTTATAAGCGCACTGCAACTGTAATACAAGTAGCATGTTAGTACCATTTCAAAGTTGAGTAATTTTCGAGACTTACATGATCATTATTTTATATATTTTGTAATTTTACGGAAATGCAAAAGTTTTATTATCCATAGAAATACTCTCACTATCGCACTAGATGATTATTATGTTCATGTATTTCAATAAAAAAAAAAAACATGCGTGCGTACAAAGTACACATGTCAGAAGTGAAACTTCTTTGGCGAACTAATTTATAAATCTTGTTCGCTCTGTCTCACTTTTTCTCTCAATCTTTCTCACTCGCTTGCTCCCTACTCTCACTCCACGGCTAGTTGCTCATGCTACGTTCGCCCTGTCTTACTCTCTCTCAATCGGTCTCGATCACTCTCTCTCTCTTTTCCGACACTTCCGTTGCATACCGGCGTGACGTTTCATCTGTAAAAATTTTACCCTCATGCGCCTAAAGAAGTTTCACTTCAAAAAAACAAAGAAAAATTTTTACGTAGATGTCTGGATCTCTGTATATATGAAATGTGTAACGATTCCGTCCAAAAATCTTATTAAACATTTCTTTTTTAAAAGCTCTAGAATGGTATCTGATTACTTCCTATATAATGTGAATGCTTAAATCTATGTCATTTAATTATAATGACAGTATGAGGCGTGTACTTTAGGATTTTCTAAACTATTTTTTTATAATTAAGGTTTAGCGCTATGGCCACAATATCAACTGATTTGTGTATGCTGTGTGGTTTAAGATGGTAGACTCGCTAAGCATAGTGGAGGAACTGGCTCTTAAGTGCAACTGCTGAAACACAAGTACAGGTTGGTGACAGATTTTCAACTTGAGAGTGGTAGCTAGCCAAGCGAGCATTAGAAAAAGCTCTACCACCAGGCCATGGTTTCATCACGATGTTTTCCTTCACCGAAAGCTCAAACTCATCGTAGATTGATTCGAACTCATGCCCCTCGACGCGACATCCGTCCACACTACCAACTGAGCTATCATCGCTTCATTACGATCAATAGTGTTTTTTTTTTAAATACTTATGGTTTAGCGTTATGGTCATAATCTCACCTGATCTTAAGTGACGATACGGCCTAAGTTGGTAGACACGCTAAACCTGTGGAGGAACTGGCTCTCAAGTGCTGCTGCCGGAACACACCTATTGGTATTTGGCGACAGATTTTCAACTAGAGGGTGGTAGCTAGCCAGGCGGGCATCAGAAAAAGCCCTACCACCATGCTATGGTTTCCTCACGATGTTTTCCTTCACCGAAAGCTCAAGCTCATTGTAGGTGCTTGGGTTCGAACCCAAGTCCCTTGACGCGAAGTCGTCCACACTACCACTGAGCTATTATCGCTTCGAATTGAATGTAAAATTATTCTTGTTGAGAACTAAACCTTCTTGCGCACGTTTTAATTTCAAATGGTTAATGTTATATTACAACTTGCCTTCTTTCAAGTATAGTCCAGCTATTTCGCAGGATCAGCGTTGTAAAAATAAAGCAGTTCAAGAAAATACCGAATGCGCATTTCGCAGGCGGTGGAAACGGCAAACAGACCAAAGCGAAAGTTACAATGGAACTAATGTTTGTGTGATAGGGAAGCCGGCGCTAAGCGAGCTCGGGGTCACGGCTCAGTGGGCGCTAATTGCTGGCTGTGGGTCCCCGGAGCCGCCAGCGCTGTCGGATTACCGACACAAGCTCGGTGTTCCACCACGCGCGAGCAGCCTAAGCCGTCTCTAATTCTAATTATTTACCGATTAGTTGGCTTATGTTGTATATCATACGTGTTCGTGTTGGTATGTCTTGAGAATACCTAACAGTGCGATAATCGATACAAGTGTACGCGAGTTTGAGGAAATTCTTGTTAAGGTAACTGTTTCCAAAATGCTTTTATTTGATACCATTGAAGAGATGTTAAGCGAAAAAAAAAAAGTTTAGAGAAAAAGGCGTTCTTGTCCGATTGTAATTTTTCCCAAAGTTAGGAGACGATAAAGTTATCTACTGGCGACAAGAACCTTACCTTAAGGCAGAGTTGTAATTTTTTCCATATCTAACGTCAAGTATAAAAATAACAAAATATCGTTCATTTAAAATATATAAGTGAGAATTAAAAAAAAAAATATATATTCGTATGCAGTTTTATAAGCTAACTAGCTTTTATCCACGGCTTCTTTCGCATAGAAGCCATTAAATAAGTATCAGAAACATATTTTATTTTTCGTACCAATTTTTTTTTTCCAATAAAAGGTTATTCTATGTTACTTCTAATACCTCCAAAAATATGTGTACAAAGTTTCACGATGATAGGTTAAGTAGTTTTCGCGTGAAAGCGTAACAAACAAACTTACATTCACATTTATAATATTAGTAGAGATGCCTTATACAACGTCAAAACAGAACCGAACCTCAGCACATGCTACAGCGCTGGTTTTCGCTTATACACTAATTAGCCAGAAATCGTCTAGTACTTCCGCCAGAAAATAAGAAGGAAGAATTTAAAAATGTAACAATGTTACTCTAAAAGGTTAAATACATGAAATTTTGTATTACTTTCTAGGCACCTACCGTTATTCTCTTCAGTTGTCGCTTCCCCTTGAACCATGTGATGAGGGCGGGCGGCCGACTGCCGGCCGATTCGCACGACACCTCGTACCGTCTCTCTGCAGTGAGCACGCCGCCTTCTCCCATCTCTAATGGCTTTTTGATCTCCACCGTGAGGGGCCTCACTGTCAACATTCATAGCATCATTTCCACAAACATTTGGATAATGTTATTCAATGAAACTGCTTTTCCTATGTCGATCTTATGGAAGCGGCTTAACGTTTGCAGGTTTGTCACACCTATTTCACCACGTTTCACGTTTTCACCACATTTTAACACGATTTGACCTGTTATCAGAGGCTTCAATTAAAACTGAGATTCTATTTGAGGTTTGTTATTGGTTGCAGTATTCTTTTTTTTTGCCTTTTTAATGTCAACCTCTTTATTTACAATTATATTAACACCATGAAGAATGTTATGTAAATCTTCATGGTTCGTTGAATGATGACAAATCGATGTTAGCTTACTTGGACTACCAACACATTAGTGTACTGCTGACGCCGCGTGAACACACGTGAGTTCTAACCCACCTGCAATAAGCCCGAGCTTCCGGTGAAGGAAACATCGCAACGAAACTATAGCCTGGTGGTAAGCCTTTTCCAAATGCCTAACTGGCTAGCTACAATCCTCAAGTTGAAAAACTACCACCAAACTTGAGAGCCAGTTCCTTCACAGGTTTAGCGTGTCTACCATCTTGGGCCGTATCGTCACTTAAGATCAGGTGAGATTATGGCCATAAAGCTAAACCTCAACTATACGAAAAAAATAATTAAGTTGATTGAATTCAATTCTGCTCACTTTTTAATTACTTCATATTCACTCTTTTCATTCAAATGACTATATTGCTAGTTATTCTGAATCTATAAATATTAAGTTTTTTTTTTTAATAGTATAGGCATCGATCGAGCAAGCGTGTCACACGATAGTTAGTGATCGCCCCCGTTCATTGACACTCACAACTCCAGGAGAATCGCAGATGTTTTACCGACCTTTATTGGAGAGACTATCAATCGATCATTCAGCAGATTACTCTTCATATTATAATAGTATTTAATATTCCTTATGTCCTATACCTGATTAAACATTATAACAAGAGGCATCAATTTAAAAGGAGTCAAATTCTTAAGAATATAAACCGGAGCCTCTGGTTTTAAACAAGAAAGTCATAAAATTCACCTATTTTAAGGACTTATCTTTACGATACTTTTACAGTCTAGGTCTAGTTACAGTTTAAGTACATGTAATAAAAACTTAATGCCTCCATCATCTCACGAGACAGACGCGATGTCCACTTCACTCGTTATATCAAAGAACATTATTATTAAAGATATATAATATTAGGGTTATTTTAAAAGTAATTTCTTTTTCTATATTGTACCACAGTACAATGTCTGCATTATTCATTATTTACAGTTTATAGGTTCAGCGTTATGGTCTCATACCTACCTGATATATGTGGGACAAGATAGTGGACACACTAAGCCAAGTGGAGGGGCTGGTTCTCAAGTGTAACTGCCGGAACACACCTAGATTTATATAGCAGGAGATTTTCAATTCGAGGGTGGTAGCCAGCCAGGTTGGCATTTGAATCAATCACCACGCAAACTTACGAAATATGCAAAACATTTCGTTTCGATTTAACTCTATGTATGTCTTTAGATTTAAATAAGAATTAAAGACAACTAACATAGCGGATGGGTGACAGTTAGTAATATGTAATGCGTATTAATAATGTTTTTTGCATTATAAGTTTGCGCTTGATCTCAAACATGACTGGTGGTAACCATAGGTAAGGATGGAGCGTGAAAACTTAAAATATGCCTGTTCACTCCTCTCTTGAAACTATCCAGATTATAAGTTGATGGGACGACAGACGTTGATGGGAAGTCAGACACACGTGAGTTTGAATCCAAGCACCTACAATGAGCTCGAGCTTTCGGTGAAGGAAAACATCGTGAGGAAACCTTAATATGGTGGTAGGGCTTTTTCAAAATGCCCGCCTGGCTAGCAACCACCCTCAAGTTGTGCAGTGCAAGTTCGGCAGCTGCACTTGAGAACCAGTTCCTCCACAGGCTTAGCGTGTCTACTAACTTGGGCAGTATCGTCAATAAAGGATCAGGTGAGATTATGACCATAACGCCAAACTTTAACTAAATCAAAAGACGCCGGGGCAGAGGTCCACTCCTTTGCTGTTCGTATGATAAATGCAGACGCAAATCGCTTCGTACGAATCATGGGCACTTCTACCATACGAGGGTGGAAACTCACGCGGCGTCTGGTCATCCTGTGGTGAAGTGTAGTGCATAGGTCGCTGAGGCCTCTTAAAACAAATCAATTACGTGTTATCCGGTACGTAGAACTCCTCTATAAAAGTAAAAATAAAAACATAGTTGTATCTCAGAGGTTTGATAGAAAACAACTCACAGAACATATCAAGTACAAGTGAGACTTCCTTGGGCGGGACGAGGTGCGAGTTAGCTGCTTGACAGGTGAACACGGCGGCATAGTCCCCGCGTCGTATCGCCGGCCACATCAACCGGTTCTCTATCACATCGCCGGTATTGTGCTCGTACTCCTCGTCGACGAGAACTCCGTTCACCAGCCACCGTACCGATGGCTCCGGCCGACCTACGGACAACACAGTATCTCTCAATCAATTACTAGGGTTATGGCTGGCCCAAGTTTGTAGACACGCTAAACCTGTGCAGGAACTGGCTCTTAAGTGCAACTGCCGATACACTTCTATTGGTATTTGGCGGCAGATTTTCAACTTGAGGGTGGTAGCTAGCCAGGCGGGCATCAGAAAAAGCGCTACCACCATGCTACGGTGTCCTCACGATGTTTTCCATCACCGAGAACTCGAGCTTATTGTAGTTGGTTAGATTCGAACTCAGGTTCCTTGATGCAAGGTCGTACACACTACCACTGAGCTATCATCGCATTTGTCATTAGTAAAGAATATAAACTTGAAAATGTTTTTTTTAATTATTATATTTTTTAAGAGAACTAATGGAGATATGACTTCACAAGATACATCTTAATGAAGCTAATATTTTTTCATGAGGTGTATTAAATTACTCTTGCATTCATAATTATTACTTATAAATTTATCTGCATTCAATATACATAAATTATTTATATATATCTTCATCCATACAGGAGATTTCTATTCATTAATTTCTACAAAGCTTACAAAATTATGTATATTCCTTTCACCCATAAAGAATTGGGTTTTATGATCGCGCAGGGTTCATGGCAAAAACGCTATATAAGTTGGGAATATTTAGGCACCAGTTTGCAACGGATGCAATGGAATGTGCAAAACAACAAAGAATCCTGATGAACCTGCTGGAAGTGAACAAACAAACACGTGTATACAAACAGAAACACCGGCTGGAGCGTTTCCAGATTCCATCACATTTGTTTGTTTCTTTGTTGTCGTTGGTTTATTTATTTGTATTTCTTTTTTTTTTTTTTTTTGAATGATCACTTGTTAAAGTAACATTTTCATTTGTCCGTCCACTTTGTAAACATGGAGATTAAACGAAACCCACTTCTGTGGAGTAGCCGGTCTCTTTCAACAGTAGCCCTTTGTTACGTTGTTTGCTCATTCCGGTCCGTGTGCTTTTGTCGGGTGTCTCTGGCTTCACTTCGGACAAATTGAATCAGTACAAGATTAGACACAATTCTAGATCTCAAATGGATTTAATTTAGATGTAGCCAGTTCCGCTTTTGGATTGCTTCAGTACACGGGAGACGTTTGTTCGAAATAGAATACGACGTTTTAGTGAAATCGTCGTCGAAATTTAGTATTTACAAGGTAAATACGCCAGGTTTATTAATTCGAGAGTCTTTTGACATTTTACTCCGGATATAGACTAGTGAGGTGCTTTAATTTATTTTATTGGATTATTTGATCAAAATGTAATCTATTTTTAATTAATATATTATAGGAAAGAAAAGAGTATTCAGCCTTTAATAGGAATCGCAGTTCGAATCCACCCACAATGAGCTTGAGCTTTCGGTGAAGGAATACATCGTGAGGAAACCATAGCATGGTGGTAGAGCTTTTTCTAATGCTCGCCTGGCTAGCGACCACCCTCAGGTTGAAAATCTGCCGCCAAATACCATAGGTGTGTTCCGGCAGTTGAACTTGAGAGCCAGTTCCTTTACAGGTTTAGTGTGTCTACGAACTTGGGCCGTACTGTCACTTAAGATCAGCGGAGACAATGGGCTTAAACACTAAACTAATTACAAATAATTCTATTTGTAGCTGTACTGCCGATAGTACTTATTTTTATAGCTCGCATATCAAGAGATAGTTATTAAAAAATAAACAGAATCTATTAAAGGAAAACAGCCTCTGATGTATAATTAAACACATCTTTGATATTGTCTAATTACAGGTTCGCCGAAGTGTTGTTTTCGAGATACAATTCCTGAGCACTTCGGCTTGGATTTTTAATTAAGGTATCAGTTACTGAATAGACAGAGAGAATGTCAGTATAACCGAGCCAAATTTCATCGATATCTAAGTTGTAGTTCAAGAGTGACTCACGTACAATAAAACAGACAGTAATTAAAAACATTACAAAAGTAAAGTGCACGTTGATTGTACACCTACCTACTATTTTTTTTATAGTTAAGGAACTGGCTTTCAAGTGCAGCTGCCAGAACACACCTATCGGTATTTGGCGGCAGATTTTCAACTTGAGGGTGGTCGCTAGCCAGTCGGGCATCAGAAAAAGCCCTACCACCATGCTATGGTTTCCTAACGATGTTTTCCTTCACCGAAAGCTCATTGTAGGTGGTTGGATTCGAACTCACGTCTCTTGACCTAAATTCGTACACGCTACCACTGAGCTATCATCGCTTCATTTCATATACGTATAGATGAAGATACATCAATGATGAGAATTTATAATATAGTAAATTAGAAAAGCAACATCATCCCGAACATTGAAATAAAACTAATATGAACGGATTTTATCGCGGTTATTTATTAATTTTGATCCCGACGTTTCGAAAACTTTTCAACCTTCGTGGTCAAACGCGTGGTGAAAAGCTTTCGAAACGTCGGGATCAAAATTAATAAATAACCGCGATAAAATCCGTTTAAATTAGTTTAATTTCAATGAATAATATTCGCGTAAACATAAGAAACCATCATCCCGAACGATATACCAACAATACTGTAAGTTTTTTATAGGATGTAACATTAAGTGACGATGTGCCCCAAAACATAAAACACTAAGCCTACTAGAGGGACTGATTCAAGTGCAAATACCGGGACACACCTATAGGTAGTAAATTTTCAACACGAGGGTGACAGTAAGCGAGGTGTCTGTTGGTAAAAGCTGACACTACTTGCTGGTGGATTCGAACTCACGTTCATTGATGCGGTGTGTATACACTTTACCAACTGCACCATCATCCCTCCGAGGATGTAGCGAAAACAAGAATTGAGAGCTCTATAATGACACACGGCAAGAATGATTCAAGGAAAATCCCGGAGGTTTTATTTGTAAGGTTTTTCATTTATTATTACTTTTAAATACCTGTTTTGAGACAAATAACTCATATTAAACAATTAGCAGCGTGTTTCTCTTTTTTTTTTAAATTATGGATTAGGGGGCCGACGAGCTAGGGGTCATCTGATGTTGAAGTGATCACAAACATCATAAACACCCATAATACCAGAGGAATCGCAGGTGCGTTGCCGGCCTTAAAGGTAAGAGTAAACTCTCTTCTTGAAGGTCCCCATGTCGAATCGGTCCAGAAACACTGTCAAAGCAAGTTTGTTCCATAAGGGTATGAAATTTGAATGTTGTACGGTAGTGGAATCCAGCTGCAGCTTAGTTCGTCTAATTCCTCGGAACACTCCTCATGATAAATGCGATAGAAAATACAAATACATAGTTTATATAGTTCACACACATATCATCTCTCGTACTCTGATTAAGTTTGTCTATTGATATTTACCCTGTTTATATTCTGCTGATAAATGCTTTCAACATTTATTTATGTTCTTAAAATAAAATTGTTCCCCAAATAGTGTTGTAAATAAAGTCAAGCACAGTATGGAGGCGATACAATCAATAATCTGGTACTTTTTGTTTCACACTGACTTCGCCATTGCAGTGTCGAAATTGCTCTTCTGTAAATATTTCAATTAAGTAATTTCACATAAATTAGTCTTATTGCATGTGCTAATAAAATACATGTCCTATCTTAATGAATTCATGAATTGGTATCGTGTGCTGACATAGCGTCAATGGACGCGAGTTCGAACCCTGCAATGAGCGTAAGCTTTCGGTAAAGGATAACGTCGTGAGGAAACTAAGGCATGGTGGTATTGCTCTTTCTAATACCCGCCTCGCTAGCTACCACTCTTAAGTTAAAAGTCTGCTGCCAAATACCTATAGATGTGTTCAAACAGTTACACTTGTGTGACATTTTCTCCACTCAGGTTGGCGTGTCCACGATCAAAGACCACAATTTCACTTAACATCAAGCGTGATTAGAGCCATAACGTTATAAGTATAGACGATAAAAAATATATGAAATATATGTCGGCACTAAATGTAGTTCGAAACGCCAGCGCCACCAAGCGGCATTCGATGGAATTAGCGGGACGGTGTCGGAAAGACTCAGTGTTTGCTTGACCGGCGGCGCGTGCGGACCTCACAAAAACTATTGTGCGTTCTGAGCGACGTACCCTAGTAATCTTACATATCTACCTACATATTTTTTGTAAACAAATTGATTTAGTAACTGTTACCTAATCTGTGATACGAGTTTGTTCTATGCAACTACCCACCGACGCCCACGGTAAATGAAAATGAATCTCGATGAAGAAGCGCCTTCTCTGTCATATATATATATATATATATACTTTTAAATATATCTACAACTTAAATAATAATTAAATAAAATAAAAAATACTATGTATTTATAACGGAGTAAAAAGTAGAAAATATATTTTCCGCTTTTAAAGGTTATGTGAATGAAAATTTGTTATATCGTCCACCTATCAGTTACATTTGAACTCTACTCATGTATATAGCTGAATGGGGAATTAGTTATAAATCAATTATAGCATTTTTATCAAAAACAAACAAATCAATTTTTCACATATTCATGCAATGTCATCCACTTCTGAGCTATTGTCCAAGTTACACGTATCTAGCTCATCGGAAAGTTAGTTTAAAACCAATTACAAAAACAAATTAATGAAATAAAACATGGTAAACAAAGGAGAAATTTTAATGGTTAAAAAAATGTGCATTCAGGAATGTATACATGAATATTTCCATGTGAGAAAGAGCATGCCGTCCTCGAAGCTCGTGATCGAGTACAGCGCGTTGTCTATTCAGTTCAGTGTCTGCAGAAAATTGATCCGATATTCGTTCCACCTCCTCATATTTGCAAAACGGGGTCAGGAAGGTTATTGTGTGGCCGCGGCCTGATTCATCGTACGCGACACGACGCCGATGTCTGGTGCGCAGTGCTTACTACATACGACACGATATACATCACCCTAAAGTAAGTAATTTAAACATTCAAGAAGTTAGGTTTGATAAGAAAATGACTTGGATCACTCTTGTAAATAAATTGAAAGCCTAATGTTACAGTAGGTTAAATTTAATAAAAGCCTTATCATCAACATAATGGGGATCTGACAGAGAGTGCCTAAAAACACATATTGCACCCTGATAAGGCAAAAACTGAAGTGTAGCTCGTTTGCATATGACTGTGCAAAGATACGTACGTTAAATTTTATCGAGACTATATGAAACACTTCTTCGATTTAGTATTGCTGCATTTAAGACTAGTCCAAGAAATAGTATTTTAGCTGAAGCAGGAGAAGTACCGTTACATATTAAAAGGAAAGAACTGGCATTGGGCGCTACCGGGTTGCCTAGGCGACGAAGTAAAACGAAACACAAAACGTTCACCACGACTTATTTCAATTTGAACACTCCACAATAATCCTTGTATAATGCATTTATTTCAAGTGTACTTAATAAAAATTGGTAGATATCCACGCGGTCACAGGCAAATCCTCCAGTCCACGTCTTGCTATGACCGAGTTTAAAGACTCATTCCCCAATATTCCAAGCAAGATGTATCAGCCACGGCTTTCTCCAGAGGTCGAAATCTGCATTTCCGCGTTTAACTAACATTAAAAATATCAAATCAATGTCTTATTACACTCGAATGACAACTGACTTTAAGACGGAAGTAGCTAAACGGAAATTAATGTCTTATTTTCGAAAGAACAATCACATTAATTTCTTATAGCATTAAAAGAAAACAGAAAATAAATTGAGATAAAGTACGGAATATTTAGAGTCAATTAATTGTAATTTAAATTTCTATTTCCGACATTTATATACATAAAAATGCATATCTATTTTCCTTGGTCATCGCATCACGCGTGAACGGATAGAATAATTTCGCTAATTCTTTTTTCGTTGCGTTATTTATTGTCAGAAAGTTCTTATGAAAAAAAAATTAAGGAAGTTGAGCGGAACATTAGAAAATAAAAACCTAACGACAATAAAAAATTTACATATCTCTCAGTTGTAATAGAGTATTACAATAATAAACACTATACTTTTAAAGCATATATTTTTTTAAATTAATTATACCAAATGGAATTCAATATTCATAGGTAAGACAGGACAACGTCTATCGGGTCAGCTAGTATATAAATAAATGCTATACTAAAGTAATGCGGAATACCAGTTCCGTCCCAAATTGCCAAAACCTTGTGTTGCCAGATATTTATTGGAACTAGACCTCAACATACCGTTAATTTCAAATAAGAAACTTCTTACCTGTGATGCTTGGGAAGATTGTAAATTTCCCATTAATCTTAAATTAACCAAGTATTCTTTAAAAAAAATTATAAACATATTTATACTGAGGTTCCGTAATGAATAAAAATCAGACACAGACTCTCAGATTTTAACTCAGTCTTTAGTTGTCAAGCAATTGCATTACTCAAAACTTTAGACCTAGTTGAAAACAGAACTAATTTAATAAGTTATAAAATATATTGTCGGGGCAGGTCTGTACGAGTAAAAATATCTTGTACAATATAATAATCACTGCACTCTTTATTCAACGCTTAGTCCAACGTTTCAACATCGACTGACTTTTTCCACCGCGGAGTCCACCGCGTTACATTTAACGATTGGCGTACTAATATTATTTACATTTATTAATAATTAATTAATCTTTACACAACATACTAAAAATACATCTTAATAAATTTACTCAATTCCTCGAGTATTAATTAATAGTATTTATTAACCATTTCATTAATCAGCCCTATTCCCAAATTCCAATTTCCGGTCACAATCAATTCCACTACAATCCGTATATAAATAAATTAAGGCTTATAAATGTATATAAATAAGATATTCTCTAATGAACCAAACAATAAACGGATTCGAAATCGTGTTTAGCAGCATTGCAAAATGTCATAAATAAAAATACACTCATTGTTGAAATTAAACGAAGAATGATATACCTGTGAAAGTTTTTTTTTTTTATGATACAGATGGTAAAGAGCAAGCGCGTCACCTAATGGTAAGTGATCACCGCCGCCCGTGGACGCTCACAACACCAGAGGAATCGCAGGTTCGTTGCCGGCCTTTATAGGAGAGACTGGCTCTCAAGTGGCAGTGCTGGAACATACCTAATGGTATTTGGTGGCAAATTTTCAACTTGAGGATGGCAGCTAGAGCCCTACCACCATTCTATGGTTTCCTTTACCGAAAGCTCAAGCTCATTATAGGTGGTTGGATTCGAACTCACGTCCCATGACGCGGCGTTCCTACACGCTACCGCTGAGCTATCATCGCTTCATTACATTCGTATCATTTTATAGTAATCCATCATTTTTAAGAACAACAACGTATTATTTTCACTTAAAGCTTAGCTTAGCTTAAGTTTTTTTGGGATCTAATTAGGCTAAATTAATAAATTAATCAATCTAATTAATTGTAATGTATATTCATTGTTTTAGATGATGAATTATTTTAGATGATGAATGCGAAAGCGCACCATCAATCTTGGTGGAAGGTACAGAGGCCGTAAGATTATATTCAGTAAGAATCTGACATATCCCATACTTTTGCTGCCCGGCGGAAGGTGGGTATTTTATGTAAGATCTTCTTACGAAAAAAAAAAAAAAAACAGGCTCATTAAAACAAGCCTGGAGAGGAAATTTCTAAACATAAAAAAATAACATGCAGAGCGGCAGGAAAAGGTTATAAAAAATTAGTTTTCGATCTCATTTATATGGATAATTATTGAAATTTATTAGCGCAATGGGTCTAAATATTAACAGAGAGAGCTTATAAATGGTTCAGAACTTTTTTTTTTATGTTAGACTACAAGATTATCCGATTGCACTTAAACAATGAAAACATTACTCTACAATGAAGAACCCTAAAGGACTTCAGTGATGTTCAAACTTCAAATTATTTGTGTATCGATTTCGCTAGTCAGTTATTCCTTCTTTTAAAACCAATCTAACTCTTTTATATATAAACTTTCGCATATTTCCAACGGCTCTAACGATTTAGATGAAATTTGGTATTTAGGTGGACATTTGTTTTTTAAATTAACCTACACAGTTGTTTTCTTCGTAAACATATATTTCTTTTTTTAAATCTATAACATAAATAAAAAAAATGTAATTTAAAATCACATAAAATTATACTTGTTTTTTTTTTGTTTTTTTTATTTCAATTTCCATTAATATTGTAATATATAAATGTTTATTAAGAATGTGATTCATATCTAAATATGTTTTGAAATAAATACATTTTGAAGCGATGATAGCTCAGCGGTAGTATGTACGACTTTGCGTCAAAGGACGTGAGTTCGAATCCAACCACCTACCATGAGCTTGAGCTTTCGGTGAAGGAAAAAATCGTGAGGAAACCATAGCATGGTGGTAGGGCTTTTTCTGACCGTCAAATTGAAAATCTGCCGCCTAATACCAATAAGTATGTTCCGGCGGTTGCACTTGAGAGCCAGTTCCTTCAAAGGTCAGAAATATCGGAGAGAAGAAAGGTCAGAACAGAAAAGAAAAAAGAACAAAAAAAAAAAAAAAATTCCGAGCTACGTTCAGCCCTGCAAGTACGAGATAATTAAATGAAAAATATACTATCTTGCAAAGCAACAGGCTGCTTTGAAACCCTTGAATCCTTGAGCCGTGGTCATTAAGGAGACGTCTCTTGGAGAGAGCTGATCGTCATTTACCGGGTGTTCGCTTCAATCAATTCAACGTTTATGTAAATCCGGCGGCCCTGACCTCCGACCCTCGCTGCGTCCTCGCTGCCGCCCACCTAATCTTTATAAGGATGATCCTACCGACGCTGTGTTCCAACTAGACGATATCATTGTCCGATCAGAATCAATGAGGTGATTTGATGAAACTGATTTTGATCTTTTAAATATATTAAGTCTTGTTTTTGATAAACTAAGTTTAAAAAAAAACGAGTTCAATAGCTGAAAAGTATAAAATAACCTAATAAAGATTTAATTTAATACACCTCTTATGGAAACCTAATACCTTTAATATTAATAAAATACTTTTATTTATATATGTTACCTTCTATGTGTACGAAACACTACAGGAAATGCAACGGTTCAGACAGTTCGATAGCTCAGTGGTAGTGTGTACGACTTCGCGTCAAGGGACGTAAGTTCGAATCCAATCAGCTACAATGAACTTGAGCTTACGGTGAAGGAAAACATCATGAGGAAACCATAGTATGGTGGTAGGGCTTTTTCTAATGACCAACTGGCTAGCTACCACCCTCAAGTTGTAAACCTGCCGCCAAATACTAAATAGGTGTGTTCCAGCAGCTGCACTTGAGAGCCAGTTCCTCCACAGTTTTAGCGTATCAACCATCTTGGGCCGTATCGTCACTTAAGATCAGGTGAGATTATAACCATAATGCTAAATCTTAACTATAATCGAGCATCAGAAAAAGCCCTACCACCATACCATGGTTTTCTCACAAGCTCATTGTAGGTGGTTGGGTTCGAACACACGCCCCTTGACGCAAAGTCGTACACACTAACCACTGAGCTATCACGGAAAATGATATGCTCTTTTTAGAAACGAAAGCGATACGAAATATTATAGTTACAACGTGTTATATCAGGTGTCGATGAATTACGTGTCAAGTTACTCCGAAAGGGAGGTCAGGGGCCGTCCGATCTCATATGTTTCTATTAAGACCTATATATTATCTTACGGCAGCCTGACAAGCATCATTTAGATAGAAAGAAGATAACTTGTTAAAACAAAAAAGATACGAATTATATGAAATATTAGACACTCGCTGTGTCTGCGACTTAGTTCGCGCGGAACTTAATTTATTTAAACTCGCTCCGTCACTAAAATTACAATAACTTTAGATAGAGTTAACTGATTTAAATGAAACAAAAACTAAATATTACTTGAGGATACGCTTCATGATTTCCTTGGTGACGTTTTATCAAACACATTGTACTTTAGCAGTGACACAAACAGACATACAGACGTTTCTAAATATTATGTAAATGTATCTGATTGGTATTTCTCAGTCAATTGCAAATTTTTTCTTCATATAAATCTGAAAAGTACAGACACATTAAATTTACATTCTTTATGTACAGATAAACAAAGTAAAATACATATATGTGACACTAAGATTTGGAATTGGCACTTTTGTAATTTATGACCTACATCAATAAAAATAATAGTTTGAAAAAAACTAAAAAAAACGCTTTTATAGAAAATTTAACTAAAAAATAGATAATCGTTTAAAAAAAAACACTTTTATAGAAAATCCAACTAGAAAATAAATTTTAATAAATTTGAATGAAAAATAGTGTAAGAAAAAATGATTTCATTGTAATAAAAGCGTAGAGTGCATGATATCAATAGTTATAAATATTTTATGAACATATATGAGTAGAAGGGTTATTTTGATGATATACTGAAAAGGCTTTTTTTACCCCACGCTTTTTTTACAATAAAATCATTTTTGTTACTCTATTTTTAATTGAAATTTATTAAAATTTATTTCTATATTGTAGTTGGATTTTCTATAAAAGCGTATTTTTTAGTTTTTTTTTAAACTATTATTTATTTTTAATTTTATAGTGATTATTTAGCAATGGCTTTATGGTATTTACATCTCTATTAGCTATTGCATAGAAGAGCGGTGTTGCACCTTGACGGTCTCTGCAATAGTCATATGCTAAAATCGCTAATCCTGATTATCCTAGTAAGGATAATGGATCAATCTGTTTAAAATATTAAATTGTCATCGGTCCTTAATAAGTATGCCAAATTTCGAGTTAATCCGACGTTATGAAGGGGGTCAAAATCATGTTCAAAGATTCCGTTACATACTAAGATATGTATGAAGCTAATAGAAGCGTATTAAAAATGACTGTTTTCTCGCTCCGATGTATTTATAATTCTGTCATTTTTGAGATAACAGGAAGAATGAAAAAGAAAGGAAACATAGATTCATACACATACATAGAAACAAAGCAGTTTTAAAATTATTTATAAAAAAAAATGTGGTTTCTCCTTTCGAATCTATTTATTTTAAGACGTCTCTCCTAAAAGAAATTTGTTTAAAATTTTACTTAAATACAATAACTATGTGTATTTTAATTCTACCAACTTCACAGTCATCATTCTCTCCACGGAATCTCTGTAAGATTTCTTCTCTTAAGATATATGACATATATATACGAGAGTCAATTCCTCCACAGGCCGTATCGTCACTTAAGATCAAGTGAAATTATGACCATTACGCTAAGCCTTAACTATATAAAATATATGTATTTAAGTAAATATATCAAGCTTCGATTAATAATATACGTGGAAGGTTGTCACAGCTAGGGGCGCCCGCTAACGCAGTCGGTGGATATTGTATTTTGTCAGGGTAAAAGCATTTCTATGTCTGTCGGAATCTAGAGGGAAGGAGGAGGGATGTTGTTAGAGGGAAGGAGTAATATCACGACTTGGTTACTTCACAACAATAACATGATTTCTACTGCACAAGTGTTTTATATCGATACTAGCTGTGACTACGATTTATTACAATTTATTTAATAGTACTTGACCGTTTATGACAATTTTTTTCAATACAGCTTTCCTCCTATTGGTGATAGCGTGACGTTAAATATCCTTGAACCTTCCGCAATAATTGCTGAATCAAATACAGTAAAGACAAACTTATATGTTCCATTTTTTATTTAATCACTCGTACTATGTTATCGATTAAAATTTCTATATAATTTATTGATCACGATTACCTTTTTATATGCCTAGCGTTATGGCGACAACCCCATTTGATGATAAGTGATGATGTGGCCCAAAATGGTGGGCACAGTAAGTCTAATGGAGTTAATGGCTCTAAAGTGCAACTGCCGGAACACGCCTATAGATATTTGGTGGCAAATTTCTCAACTTCAGGGTGGTAACCTAGTCGGTCATTAGAGGAAGCCCTAACACCATGCTATGGTTAGTTCATGATGTTTTTCTTCACCGAAAGCCCAGGCTCATTGGAGGTGAATTCGAATTCACATCCATCGACGCAGTGTCCGTGCAGCCTACCAACTGAGCTATCATCGCTTCAAACATAATAAGACAATTCTTAAGCCATATCAGCAGTCTAAAATCAGTGAAATACTATCTATAATTTAATTCGGTTACAGCTTAGTGAGTTATGTCTCCCATTGTATAGTGGGTACATATTCATTAGTACACATCCACAATAGGATGAGCGGCTTGCTTATTATTAAAAAAAAAAACTTTTTCCTTCAGCACTCGTTTTTTAATTACCTTTAATCAACGTATTACAATTCGATGCGAGTACCACCACTTATTTTTTAACGACCTTATCCCTCGACTGTTGATCAAGAACTGACCATATTGTCGACGATATTCAAAACGAGTACAATGCATTTCCGGTAACAGATAAATTGAGATACCTAACAAATACTATAAGTGACAACAGGAAGTTCACTGAGTCAGTTAAAATCATCATTGCAATATCATTTTAATTAAATTAAAAATTAATTACAAAATTACACTAATAATAATTAAAAAAATAGAAATGATGACATGCTCGTTTAATTAATTATTACTTAGACATTTGTAAATCCTTTTTAAATTAAAACCAAATATGGAATCGTATAAAATTCATGCGGTCTCTATCATGAGAAAGAACGTTCGAATTCGGAGAAAGATAAAAGCCTTCTCGTGTTGAGTCGACAAACTCGACGCGTGCTAACAAACTGCAAGGAGCGACAAGAAGAAAGATGAACTCCGTAGCTATCGACCCTACGATCTTGTTTTAAAGGCGCCTGTCAAAATAAATACAGCCTTCGAGACATTCGTAATGTAGTTCTTTCTCTTCGAATGGTACAATGTTTTCTCGGGAAATTACGTTGCAATGAAACTTTACGTTTGTCCAAAGAATTCTCGATTCATATACTTATTTCATATGTAACCGTGCTCGATTATTCCGTACCAATGGAGGTTCTTTGAAACATTTTTTTTAATAATATATATGAATTCGAACGTTTGAAAAATGTTCATTGTTTTAATAATAGCTACCAGTGTTTATTGTAGTTTGAATGGCGGCACGAGTTGAATACATCAGATAAAACGTATATACAATGTCACTAGGTAGAAAAAAGGATTTCAGTGAAATCCAAAAATCAGGGTATTTTATAGAATATATATAATTTAGCAAGAAAGAAAATTCATTGATTTGTTACACGCGGTCACATTAATTGTATAAGCAAAGAAACAAAACAAAACATTTTTGATTTTTTAAAATAAAATTTATTCTTATTTGAAAAGTATTTCAATATTTGAGATTACTAAGAATTACTTTATGTTGTTAAGAATAATATCCGCACACTTAAAAAATATTCGATATAATACATTTTTAATAAGAATTAACTGGAGACGTATTCTTGTATACTACGTATGTCATGACATATTCCTGTAGTTCCTTTATGTCATACACATCAGATATGTCATATACATCAGAGGCGAATCACAGTTCAACCAGATACTTTAATCAGAATTGGCATATAGGCAGGCTATAATAATGACTATAGCCAAGATCCGGTCGCTCTCATTACGAACAAAGTGAAATATGATTTGACAGACGTAGCACAAACTCCTGAGAGTACACAATCAACGAGATTGAAACCACTGAACTAAGCGGTTTTGGTAAATTTGTACGGATCTAATAAATTATAACCGCTGGTAAGTACAATAGATTCAGTCTGATTTAATGTAGGTACCTGGTTCCAGATGCCTCGACGAATTCGTAATAAATTGCTTCGCACAATTCGGCTGTAAACGTTCTAAATATATATATAACTATAGGTATTGTATCGTATTCTGTATATCTTTATAAATATTTTACTACCTCATATATTCTGTATTGTTAAGGATTAGAAAATTTTTAAATCAGTTGGTATATAAGGCAGCGCAAGTGGGAAACTCGCCCATCTTGCCTCGCCTGCCATGGCACAGTACAAACCGAAATAAGTTTTTTCAGATCCCGAAGGGGATCTGTTAGTTTCGATTTTTCCTTATTTTACAATTAATAACGTATCTATTTTTTCTCATTATTAGCTAGGACCGCGTTTGATCTTCTCTTACGCGATTCGGCAACAGCCCAAGCCGAGGTTCGGTCACTAGTGACACCCTTGTGCGAGTTGCCCCGCGGGCTCGAGCACCTTCCGCGCTCGCCCTTCTAGTCCAGTGAAGCTGTAAAAGCCCTTCAGGCTAACAGTGTAGGTCCCTTTGAAAAAAAAAAAAATGGAAACTCGCCCATTTGCTCGAGAACCATCGGACCGTCAACACGTTCGTCTTAGCGACCGATATTTTTTTGTTATTTATTTAATTGTTCAGATTATATTTTTAACGTTCACCGCGGTTGTTATTTTCTTTAAAAAAAAATAACTTGTAATCTAGTTTACAAGAGTATATTAATTTTATGTACAGTGCCAACAAATTGTTGAGATGTTGAAGGCAAATCAATCCTTGTAAGCCGTACAGAGTCGTGGTTTTTTGTCAGTAAGAATCTGAAATAACACATGCTTTTGCTGTCCGGCGGAAGTTAGGTATCTTATAAAAAATAGGGTGGACACGGTAAGCCTTGTTGAGGGGCTGTCTCTCAACTGCAACTGCCTAAACACATTCACAGATATTTGCCGGAACGTTTTTAACTTGACAGTGGTCGCTAGCCAGTTCTTCATCACGATGTTTTTCCCCACCGAAATTTCAGGATAATTGCAGGGAATGCAAAAGCGATGATAGCGCAGTGGTAGTGTGTACTACTTCGTGTCAAGTGACGTGAGTTCAAATCCAACCACCTACAATGAGCTTGAGCTTTCGGTGAAGGAAAAAACTATAGCATGGTGGTAGGGCTAATTCTAATGTCCGCCTGGCTAGCAACCACTCTCAAGTTGAAAAACTACCGGCAAACACCAATAGGTGTGTTCCGGCAGTAGCACTTGAGAGCCAGTTCATCCACAGGTTTAGCGTGTCTTCCAACTTGGGCCGTATTGTCACTTAAGATCAGGTGAGAATATGGCCATAACGCTAAACCTTAAGTATAACAAAAAAAAATCACGTTAATATCTCCTTTTTATATTGAATTCGGTACACCGTTTAACTGACTCAAGTTATAAATATAGTTAAATAAGTCCTGCTAAACTTACATTTGTGCTATATTAATATGCGACATGGAGAATCCGTGTCACGATAGGTTATGTATAGTAAAACTTAAGCAATAGGCTTACCTCCGAGCACTCGGCAAGTTAGAAGAACGTCGTCACCCTCCTCGTGGGGTCCCAGGGTTGTGGTGTTGATCACTCTGCCCCAGCGGTCAACTACCACTGGCTTCTCAGGAGGCACTGGAACAATTTATCTTCCTTTTATTTATTTTCTACACAAGATTACATTAACGGAATCACACCACCACGCAACAATAGAATTATATAGTTACATATTAATATTTTATAGTTAACAATGTTTTAATTTTGTATTATAAACTTTTTAAAGACAGAGTCAGACAACAATGAATTACATAAACCAACGTGGAACGAAGCGAATGTATTCATGCCCTAGAATAATACGTCCGCTTCGAATACATTCTGACAATATGTGGTACCCATTGTCATTGAGTCTGCAACTCTGGCAAAGTGGAGATGGTACTTAGTGCATCATAAATGCAAACTTATTTAATGGTGAATGACCTGAGCGTGATCTCATTTCCGCTACTGCTTCTCGATGGGTAACAACGATTACATCAATCCAGGGAGACTTTAAGGGATGTGGCTGATTCGGTTTCGTACCATATTCCTTTTGTTTTGGAACGTTCATCAAAGTACTCATAACCAAGTAAGTTGGGCTTATATTCACAGGGACAACATCAGAAGTTCCTTCTCTAGCTAGAAGTCCAGCTCTTTCATTTCCGGCAATATTTATATGTGATGGGATCATTGCAGAACAATTGCTTGTTTTGTTTTGTTCTAGTCAAAAGATGTTAAAATATTAAATACATATTCGTAGGATATTTTAAAAGATAAAGCCCTTTATTGAAGTATTTCTTATGTTAAGAAAACATAGTTTTTTAATCAGAGCTTCTAAGGTACTGTAGAGCTTCCAAGTGTTTTATATAAAATCAAATCCCTCCTGATTGCATTGAGACTGTGTACTGATCGGTCTTCCCGGAAGCGTCGGTTGATGTTAAGCTGCAGTCTGCGCCGAGGTACCGCATAACGGGGACCAACAGCGCGTTACAGATACTTCGGATGAACCTGTAGCTTTTAACTAAGTATCAACAGAAAGCTAAGTGGATTGAGTTCTCAAGTAGGTTTTATTTTTGATACACGAACGGGAAAATTCAATTACTTCACAAAGAGGTACATATACCTATTTATATCAAGAACGGAAAAGACATTTAAGGGAATTATATCTAAAACTTTAATTTATTGCTTCAGTATGATTAATTATTACTTTTTATTCTATCTGTCATAATCCTACAAGCTTTTGCTGTGGCGTGTATAAAAAAAAAATCTTTTATCTGATTTAATAAAGCTTTAAGTTTTTCTTCATCTTATACGTCATAGCAATTAAACGTACACTTTATTTCTCTACTTACATTAATTTAACTTTATTTGCGCAATAGCCATTTATATTAGATGACAAGCAAAATACTTAAAACGTGCCCTATAGTAAAAGTAAAAAGGGTATACAAAATCAAACAAAAAAAAAAATGGACAGATCATTCGATACCGTGTCTGACTCAAAAGGCTAATCCAATTAAGGGGAGCATGTTCGAAAACGGTTTATATGATGCCGCAGAAGTAAAACCTACAATATAAAATGAATTTCTATTTTCATTCGCTGTAAGGTAACACAGTACTTTAGAGATTTTAAATCAGTCATGGACAACGACGTACGAAAGATAATTAAAATGTCCAAATTTAAAACAACAATTTTATAACAATTAAATTGAGCACTTTACAGAGCCAATAATTGCCAAAGGGTCTTTCTTTCAATTATATTAAAAAGAGGTTTCGAATTCTCTTCCTCATCAGAACAATATTACATCACAATACATACATTACAAGAATCATCATTCACAAATACTTTTAATGAAATAAACTATATATGAAATAGAAAGATCTCAAGTACACTTATATAAGAAAAGCCAACAGCTCTATATACGACATTAAGGGGCACATAAATTTGCTTGTATTAATTTTATATTATGTGCGTTAGATAATTGTAATTGTAAAATTTACGTTTGAGGGAACTGCTCAAATTGCCCCATTACACAGTATTAGTTTACAGTATTTTGGTTTTATCAGCATGATATAATCACTTATAGATTACTATCTACAGAAGCGTTTACGTTTTTCGAAACCGTTCAACGAGTTTCATCATCTCCCACTAAATTAAATTGTACAACACGATAAAACGCCTTCAATTTCCTCTTCAATCTGTCAACAGAATGTATTTCGGCAGACAATTCGGTGAACATAACGCGAGGTGCGATATCATCGGTCGATTTCACGGCAAGTTTAGCAGCGGCTGTTGGTCCGCACGTCGACGGGCTACGAGCGACCTTCACAGCGAACGTGTCATCTGCCTTGTTGGACACGATCCTTTTAGAATTCACTTTTAAACTTTCCACTTTCAAGTTGGAATCACTTTGACGCGATGCCGTATCGGATCTCGATATTAGGTTACCTTGTTGTCTTTCTATTAACGTTTCGAGAGAGATCCCTTTTCAAAATTTCTATGCATTTCAATTTTCATTATTCCGTTTATCTTTTGCCGAGTTTAAATTGAATATAAACTCTTCGAGCGTTGATATCCTTTAATTTTGATTACATTAATACTTTGGCAAATTTAGACAGACACCTGTGTTGAAAGCTTCGGCAGCGTTGTAGCGATCCTCAATAAGCGTCTTAGTAAAACTGGATCACTATCCTATTAGCATCTCAATTGGTTCTTATTACGTTACATTATTGTTGTTAAATATTCAACACGATCTCTACCTTATCAATAATTCTTCATTGATCAAAATAATGTTTGTACTCAAATTATATTTACCACAAAATTTCATAATAAATGCCTTGTATCTGCTATATGAATAAGAATTTGCATTTTTTTTTAATTTGAACACATATGTATATATAAAATGATGCCCATAGTTAAGATGCAAATAAATATTCATTCCGTCTCGATCAAAGCTCCTGTGATAATATTTAAAAATTTCAGTCGACTTTTATGTATCAATACAGACGACCAAATTCAGCAGCTGCCGCTCCACCTTGGTTTAGTATTAGAGGGTAAAGTTAGATTGGGCGAACCTCTGCGTCGGATGTAAAACCCAATTGGGTCGTGATGCTTTAAGCGAAGCCGACTGAAATAACCTACCATTGCGGCGTCGCGCACGAGATGCACAGCGATCCGTTTCAACCAATTTCTACCCTATCCCTTCGCCTCAGAGACTGGCAGATGGCACGTTAATATTCCCTAGTCCTCTACGGTTTAGGCTTGATGTTAATCGGACAGAGCCGTTGGCAATCACCTGCGATGTATCGAGCTGATTAATTGCTATCAGTTTCGGGCGCTCCGTCCCTTGGATATTGTTTTACTATTGATTTAATTAAACGCAACCATTTTACATTTAAGATAATTCCATTCCGATGTTATGTACTGTAAACATAATGAATTGTCTATACATTTATTAACTGGAATGAATTTATTAGAGGTATTATTCAATCATGCTGAAGACGCGCAAGGCGTCGCTGTTTATGTATAAATAATATAACTGACATTTTTATGTGAACTTCTCGCTTCCAACGATAGTGCGAGGAACGGAAGCGATTAGCATTTCCCTGGCATTTGAATCTAATGTCGCACGTATTAGTATATATAAAACGTAACGCTCTCCTGTGATTTATGTCCGTTAGTTCGCACCTAACATTACTTCAAGACACCTAATAATAACAACACTGAATAGCTCCATAAACATGTATACACACATGATTCAATAATCATGAAATATTCCCATGATATTCTAAATTCAACAATAAACGAGGCGGATCATACAAATCGTATCATTTCGAACTTTCATTAAACTCTGTGATGTGAAACTTAATTGCAAATTAAATTAATTGCTCAACCGTGATCCAGCAGTTTTTGGTGTAACGAGGAACATTCATTGGACATTCCGTTCTAGTTGGGAATTGATTGCGCTGTATTAAAACACTGTATACGCACATTGTGAATTCTCTTGAAGTAATTTGATTTCGTAAGGTACCATATGATATTATATTATTTTTGTGTTATGCGGGTTGCATGTTTGAGTCCAAACCTAGTTAATACAATTAATCATTATAAAATTAAGCGAATATGTAGGTACTTCTACTTCGAGATTTTTAAGAAAAATCGAGTAAAGATCCCGATATAGCAAATCGATACTTCCCAGTGGTAAAAACTCCTTTATACGTAACAAGGAATTACTAGGACGTTATGAGAGATGTCAAAAGCTATAAAGGTTCAATTCTTCGAGTTGACTACCACCCCGCATATTGAGATAAATGCAACATATCGTGATGTAACTTCAACTCCTATCCAGTGTCAACTCTTTCGCATTTTCCCTAGATGCGTAAAACAATAAATAAATAAAGTAGTGAATCCGCTGGAGTGATTAGTTTTTTTTATCATAGTACGCTAAATTACTCGCGCCGTGTCTGATAGAAAGCGATGTAATACAAAAACCACTTCCATCATTGCGAGATAATCAATAATACACCAGGGACCGTAACTGTCATACAGCTTAGTAAACTTCTTGGCAATCAATACTGGACGATACAGAGTCGTGACAAACTAAGAGATATGAGTCCGCCCTGTGACCGCGAAAGCTGAAAAGCTTTCGAAAAGTCGGGATCAAAATTAATAAATAACCGCGATAAAATCCGTTTAAACTAGTTTTATTTCAATGATAATATTCGCATAAACATAAGAAATCATTAAACTTAGAGATAGCAAGCTAGAAGCTGTTTATAAGTACGGTGGTAGAGTAACCCGGTCCAATACAGATTTTTACAAGCTCTGTATTTTTTATCTGTATATGTGACAGTGTCAAATGGTTAAGAAATATATATAAAAAAAAAAGAAATTTTAGTGTAGGGCTTCTTTATATACAATTCTAGTTTATTATCCGGATTACAAGTGGTGGTGATATTTAAAAAAATATGTAAAACCGAACCTCATATATATATATATATATATATTTATAGTTAAAGTTTAACGTAATGGCTACAATTTGACTTGATCTTAAGTGATAATACGGCCCAAGTTGGTAGACACGCTAAACCTGTGGAAAAACCGGCTCTCAAGTGCAGAAATTTGCAGGGATGCAAAAGTATACATAGGATATTTTATATCCAGCCAAAAGTAATACTATTCTTAAAGAACGAGGAACAAGGTAACAGAAATAACTAGCCGCGATATAATCCGCAATTATCTGCGAAACTTAACACACACAGAGAGAGATTAAGGTATTTACGAAGCGAAGATCGCACTACAAGTTACGGGAAACGTAATAAACCGTAGGCGGCAAGTCACGAGCCTCCAGCGATCCTGACTGAAACCGAACAATTAAGAGGACGTTGTTCTTGAATATTTGCAGGCTCCCGTAAACCTCGCCGATTTATTGTGTCGAGTAAACAGCCTTTATTTAGACGTTTGAGGAGATAATAGTTTAGCAACGCCGCATTGTGAGTTTCAGTTTGTGAATTTGTTATACAACATAGTGTGCTGTATGACAGAGAATGTCTACAGTGACCTTACGATATACGATTTTGAAAGACTAATTCTCCGGCGACTGTGTTTAATATAACAGCCCAATCCATTTGATCACAGCGTCAACTTCATTCAACTTTATTGTTCATAGAAATGAAACTAATTTAAACGGATTTACTAGCGGGTATTTATTAATTTTGATCCCGACGTTTCGAAAGCTTTTCAGCCTTCGTGGTCACGGGGCGGACTGAGGTGTAGGTTGTCCAGAAAAGTTCATGTCATTGTGTCTACCATCAATTTAAATAAACTGAATTGAACTGAACCTTCAATTAAATTGAAAGTAGACACAGTAACATGATTTTTTATGAACAAATTTTATTTTTTATTTATTTAAATTAGTTTTATTTCGATGAATAAGATTCGCGTAAACATAAGAAATCAAAACATTATTATTGTTAGTTCATCTTACTGTTCATACAAATATATCGTTTCTCGATTTAAATAGATCAATTAACAAACAATAAAATGTGCAGGCCCTTATCTGTCATTGTATAGAGTATATTCTTCGGGTAAAAACTACAACAACATTGTTATTAAATGGCTTACCGACTACAGTGAGGTTATATCGAAAGCTGGTTGTCTGGGTGTTTCTAAAGTCGACCCGACACCTGTATACGCCTTCGTCTCGCCGCTTGACGTCGCGCACCAGTAGCGCTGCCGGTGGAGGCGACGTCGCAAAGTGCGCTCTGGGTCCGAACACTTCCGGTGCTGACCAGTGTCGAGCCTCAGAGAGATGCTTCCCCCGGACGTCGAAGCTGTAACAAAACCCCACCGTTAGAAATGTACCGGAAGATCTATAAGAGGACTTATAGATTGCGTGAGATGCATCATCGAAACTGTCTGAAGTCCTAGTTTTCACAACTTCTGATCACTGTTAGATGCTATTGTCACGCACTTTGTAATGTTTAATAGTTTAATCACTGTGCCACTTAGCACACTCAGGAAGCACATTATAACTCCAGGAAGAGTATACAAATAGGTCAATTTTCATCGTAATGGCTTTACGATGTTAAAAATTTGAATGTTACTCTTTATGCCGAAGAAACTCGGTTTTAGAAGGTCCTATTCATTGATCTATGATATTAGTTATCACCGCATCAAGTATCATTCAATCTTGTTATGCGGTTACAGAGTGATACGTGAATAAGGGAAAGAGATGGACAAAAATGAGAAACGAAATAGTTTTGGTCCTTACATCGAGGACAAAGTACGCTCTAATAATCTACACTATATTATAATATATTTCAAATTCCATTCCTTTCAAATTTACCTAATGATGTCTTTGAAATTACTCTCGCTTCATTATAAATGTCACGACTAATTAGGTATCTATTGAAAGGCCCTTTTATTTAAGCCAGCAGTCGGTGTAAAAGCGACATGAAATGGACGAAAAAAAAAAAGACTACAATAAAATGCGTAGTTTAATCAAACCGAACCTGGTCGGTGGGGCCAATAAAAGGCACGATACCGGGCGCACGGGTCGAAAACAAACCGAACACTTTTGTTTTCGGGAAACAAAAACACCGGGAATATATTGTCAGCGTCAGGGCTCGTATCGCGGCGCACGATCTCTCCGCAAAACCGCACGTCAGTTGTTAGCCACAGTAGCTTGTGTCACAGGTTTGCCAGAACTTTTACAGGTAAATAATAGTTTTTTTTGTAATGTAATAGCGGGCTAACGAACTAGCGTATCACCTGGTGATAAGTGATAACCGCCGCCCATGGACACGGGGGAGTTGCAGATGCATTATCACAGGAGGAACTGGTTCTCAAGTACAACTTCCGGAACACACCTATTGGTTTTTTGCTTCAGATTTGAAACTTGAGGGTGGTAGCTAGCCACGTGGGTATCAGAAAAAGCCCTACCATCATGAAAAATAGTTCTACTATCTATTTTTTTTCACATATGTAATCATATGAAACCGCAAAATGTAAACTGAATATATTGAGGTCAACGACGAACTTCTTAGCAAACCATGGATTCACCAACCCAAGCTGAAGTTTGGCCGTTCTGGCATCCTGGCACCCGCTGCCTCGAGGCTGAGTGCCCTCAGCACTCGCCCCAAAAAGTTCGGTGAAGCTGTCAAAGCCCTTACGGCTAACAGCGTATGTCAGGTCGAAAAAAAAAACCCGTGCGAATATACAAGTTATATTGAAATCCTAGACAGTTCAAGCTCAAGAGAGGATAATGAAATAACATTTATGTTGATTTAAATTATAGAACGCTAGCGTTTACCCGCGACTTAAAGATCAAAGATATGTTATAAATTTATACGAAAAATAATTAACGTCGACTCGAACGATTATGAGATTAAATATTTGTCACTTAGTTAAGATAATGCAAGTGTTTTTTATTTAACGTGAATAACATACGGGTTAATTCTTTTAAAAGTGCAATAAAACTAGAGTGCAGTGTTCCACCCGACCGCAGTTACGTTCCCGTGGGACGTCAACGTACAGATACAAGTAAAACAGGGTACGATCGAAGTGAATATCCACCTACTTTTGTGATATTGTCTCTCAAAAATAAATCTATATTTACCGATATCTATTATGCAGTAAAAGTTTGCACTTGATCTCAATCATGACTGGTGGTAAGCAGAGGTGAGTATGGAGCGTGCAAACTTTAAAAATGACAGTTCCCTCCTCTCTTGAAACTAGGTCGGATTTAAAAGAATAATTTTGTAATTTACAGATAAATCATTGACTAAGGCATTAGGCTGTTTAACATCACGCTACCGCCAATAGGAACAAATATATATTGGTTTAAATGTTACAAAAATGATGAAATATTTTCAGTTCCACGGGAACGAAGTCGCGGGACACAGCTTGTCTATAATATATGGAAGATATGGACCGTTTATTTTGAAAGTGGTGTAAGTCCGTTTTTGAGGAAAATGAGCTATCACGTAATTCATGCTTAATTTAATGTAATTTTTTTATATATAACTAGTCCGTGTTTAATTTCTCAAAAAAATCCCATGATTTGTACAACTTAAAATCGGTCGGTAAATGAAATTGCATTATCAACAAATATAGTAACCTTTAATTTTAAAATGACCACTTTCAAAATGAACGGTCCACATATTTCCTCTGACGCTAATTTACGTCCAACCTATTGAAATTATCGAAGTATCACCCAATACTATGAACTATGAATTAATATATATTGCATTGAAATATAAAACTATGAATCAGTATGAACGCACCACGGCGACATTACAAACTCTCGTATTGCCAAGATCAGGGACATCTTTCGCAATTCTATTGGACCTAGTTTTTTTTATGTGATACCGCGCGAACGAACAAGCGTTTCATCTGATGGTAAGTGATCACCGCTGCCCATGAACACCCACAACACGTTGCCGGCCTTTATTTTTAGAAGGACCGGCTCTCAAGTGCAGCTGCCAGAACACACGTATCGGTACTTGGCAGCAGGTTTACAAATTGAGGGTGGTAGCCAGCCAGGCGGGCATCAGAAAACCCCTAACACCATGCTATGGTTTCGTTACGATGTTTTTCTTCACCGGAAATTCAAGCTCATTGTAGATGGTTGGATTCGAACTCACGTCCCGTGACACGCCATTCCTACACACTAGCACCGCTTTAAGTAGTAAGATAGTAGTTTCTTTTTATAACATAGATATTTACTTTATTTATTTTTTTAACTTTAAGTAGATACATGGAGATACAAACCAGACATCGATATCTGAACGTACTATAGAGAAAAAAAAAATCCGAAAAAGTGTGCTTCAAAATGTGAACATATATATATATATATATATATATATTAACCAAAGTAATTCAGTACCTATTCAATAGAATTTCAGTATAACAAGCTTCATAATGAAAATAAATGTATGTACATCTCCTTCTGTATATATTAAACTTCATCTCTCAGTGGTTTAAAAGAGTGAATGAAATTTTGTCATTGGTAAGTAGTTTCATTGAGATATTTAAGTATATATTTGATTTATTTTTCACTTATTATTAGGTAAGTCATAAAGGGTTTACCAGGCCAGTGGGTAGGTAATAAACACTTAGTAAGAAATATGGAAACGTTTTGCACGCGTCATAAGCGAAGCGTTGAGGTGGGTACTACTGTCACTTCACGCATAACAACTGATGTTTCAAACTTAAAATGTCTCTATTAATCATACATTGTACTTGTAAAATAATATATACACACACGTATCAAGAAAATACACTATTTTTACAGTCATGATATTTTTAACGCCATTTTTGTTGTTTAAACTAATTGAAAAACTGTTTAAAATAGTTCTGTCTCGGACATCCGTGTGTCTGTATGTGCGGATCCTGTATGTTATCACGATAACGACCGAAAGACTTTACTAATCGAGTCTTTTTTTTCTTACGCTTCAGTATAATTAGGAATAAAACCCTTTTTACTTTTCACGGTCTGATTCGGTGTGATTTAATTGTTATTATATAAACAAAAAAGAAAAACAATGAGATTGTAAGGCGTGCGCTTTTGGATTTTCCAAACTTTTTAAATATTCAAATGATCATGTCTACGTGTGTGTATGACATACGGTTTCAACGTTTCCCGTGAGTACTGCTACAATAAATTCAGGCAGGCTTTTATAAGCCGTCGCTGGAATTTTTTATACGAAATCTTTGTTTCCGCCGAAATCTTTTAAAGCAATATCATACAAGGTCGAAACGGTAAAGGTAATCCTCTTACATCCAATAAAAAAAATATTCAGTTTTTTTTTTTCGTGTTTTTCCTCGGAAAATTTGGAAACTCTCGCCGATAATTCCGGATACTTTGCTATTTGGCTATTACATGCAAATTACTGTTATTAAAATTGGTGTTTTTATTTTTCACTGGTCAGTTATCATTGTGTTGTTGTGTGTCAAAGCGATGATAGCTCGGTGGTAGCGTGTAGAAACGCCGCGTCATGGGACGTGAGTTCGAATCCAATTGCCTACAATAAGCTTGAGCTTTGGGTGAAGGAAAACATTGTGAGGAAACTATAGCATGGTTTTTTCTGAATCCCGTCTGACCCTCAAGTTGAAAATCTGCCGCCAAACTCTTGCACGAGTTTCACGCGAAGAGAGTCGTAAATTATAAAAAATATATATATATCTTCGTCTAGTGTATTTTATAAACTAGGAACTTTTTTTTTTGAATAGTGGTCAATCGTTAAAATTTCGCTGGAGAAAAGTATGTTTTACGTTCCGGCCCAAAATACCACAATATTCGGGGTAAAATTGATTGATATTTATGAGAAAACAGAGTC
Organism: Actias luna; assembly: GCA_039707435.1. Lineage (NCBI taxonomy): Eukaryota > Metazoa > Arthropoda > Insecta > Lepidoptera > Saturniidae > Actias > Actias luna. Next base: position 19,586,604 of record JAZHAC010000016.1, on the reverse strand, counting down.
GTTGTATCATTTACAAAGACCGAAACAGGAATAGCGATGTAATTTATACGCTGTTGAAGTGAGAACGAGAGGTGTACCAGCGAAATCTATCTATAATCAACTAAAAGATTTTGGCCTACCCAGGACTGCAGTAAATTCTATATTAGCACGTATCCCTAAAGCTGTGCTAGCAAGCTCCTACCAAATTTATCCGGGCAGGAAGAGAAACAAGAGAAGTGATAGTATTGACGCAAGTCGGAAAGGGACCCCTTAAACTTACATCCGTGTCGCAAGCCTCGGGAACCGCTCAGAGTTCCGCTCTGGACCCTTGGATGACGGATCTATTCAGAGTGAATCCAACTAAGAAGCTCGTCTCGCCTCATTTACGTTTAAACAAACTGACAAATCCGTGAATTGGTTGGAAAAATCAAGCTCATTCTGGGGATTCTAACTCACGTCCCTTAACGCAGCGTCCGTACACCAACTGATCTATGATCGCTTCGAAAAAGGTTCTTCAAAACTACCCTGAACAAAAAGATTGGCTTCTCTACATTTCCATACGTCATTTCCTGTACCACCGACTGCGGATATGAGAAATTCCATGATGAATGGTTTTGTGGTAGAGGCGTGAAAAAGTAACAAAAAACCAAATTCTTTTTTCATTCTAATGGACAGCAGACTAACAGCCCATCTGATGGTAAATGACTACTTTGCCTATGGACAGCTGCAACAATAGAGGTATCACAGGCATGATGCTGACTTTACCGGAAAGGGTTGGTTTTCGTTCACTATGCTGGAACACGAAGGCTCATACTCAGCATTCATTCTGCTGCAGGGTAAGCCCCAAGATGGGCGATCACCAGTCGGGCCATACCATGGCCATGGACCCTACCATCATGCCGTGACAGATCAAGGATTACATGGTTAATCGTCATGGAGAAATCACCTATCAGATCAACCATCGCCAGAGTATCGTCTGTTTTTTTTTTTGTCAAGGCTTAACATTAGGGCTATAATCCTATGTGATCTTAATTGACGATACGGCCCAAGTTCGTGGATGCGCTAAACCTTTGGAGGAACTGGCTCTCAAGTGCAGCTGCCGGAACACACCTATTGGTATTTGGCGGCAGATTTTCAACTTGAGGGTCATAGCTAGTCAGGCGGGCATCAGAAAAAGCCCTACCACCATGCTATGGTTTCCTCACGATGTTTTCCTTCGCCGAAAGCTCAAGCTCATTGTAGATGATTAGAGTCAAACTCACTGCACTTGACGCAAAGTCGTACACACTACCACTAAGCTATCATCGCTTGTAGTGTGCAGTGTGTAGTTCAGGTGGACTTAGATCGCTCGGATGGTATTCGATAGCAGTTACACTGACATTCGCATTCATAATATTCATATATATCATCAGTTCTTTGTAATTGTCGAGCGAGAAAAAGGGATTTTTTACAGGTTATTTTGCACGAGAACGCACAGTTTAATGTCCCATGTAATGTGTATAATGAATTAAAAGTATAACAATTCTGTTCTGTACTAACGTAGGGATAAACAAAGGTTATATTATGCGCAATTAATCACAGGGGACCGTGTTCTTTATGTTTGTAACGTGGCATCGTTTACGTGGAATATTTAGGGGGTAGAGCCGCGGTAGCGTCTCCCTCAGGGAGTTCAATACGAGAGTGAATTAACAGAATAAGTATGCATACTTAATACATTACATAATTATTATATTACATGTTAATGTTATTATTATATTTGAAAATCCTTGCTAACGTTATAAATGCAAAAGTGTGTCTGTTTATTACGTTCTCACGCCTTAACAGCTGAATCGATTATGATGGTTTTTGGTATAGAAATAGATGGTACCTTGGAGCACGGTGATAGGATACTATTTCTCGCGAAAAACTTATTCGAAGTGGGATAACGAGGGGGATAAACTTTGTATTAAACTTTTTATCGCGACGTCTGGTTCGTCTGGCAGAATCAATATTAATACGAACGAAGGCACGGGTAAAAGCTAGTGCAATATATACTCGTAGCAAATTAATATAGTTGATTTTTTATAATTTATATGTTAAAACGTTATGGCTACAATCTCAGCTGATGTTAAGCGGCGAGTTGGAACTGTCGAAACATACCTAAAGGTATTTGGGTGGTAGCTGTGTCAATGGTCGTGACTTCGAATCCCTGCGATGAGCTTGAGCCTTTGGTGAAGGGAAAACGTTGTAACGTAACGATAGAATTCTGGTAAGGCTTTTTCTACTACCTTCATGGCTAGCTGACGCACTTAAATTGAAATTATACCGCCAAATACCTTTTTTTTATAGTTATCGCTTAGTGTTATGGCCACAAACTCACCTGATCTTAAGTCACAATATGTCCCAAGTTGGTAGACACGCTACACCTGTGGAGGAACTGGCTCTCAAGTGCAACTGCCGGAACACACCTATTGGTATTTGGCCGCAGATTTTCAACTTGAGGGTTGTAGCTAGCCAGGCGGGCTTTAGAAAAAGCCCTACCAGCATGCTATGGTTGCCTCACAACGTTTTCCTTCACCGAAAGCTCAAGCTAATTCTACGCGGTTGGATTCGTACTCACGGCCCTAGACGCAAGTCGTGCACACTACCACTGAGCTATCATCGCTTCACCTGCACTTGAGAGCCGGTCCTTCTAATAAGCTTCAACCATCCACATCATGGTATGTTAGATATAACCGTCACATCATATACCAACATCCCAATCGGATTCCTTCTAACCCATTAGGTCGACTCAAGTATACACATAGATTTCCGTAAATTAACTTAAAGTCACTGGACTGCGAGCGAACATAACATTATACGTGGATAAATTAATTTACATAAATGCTTCGGAACGTCCCGAGTTTCATGCAGAAGTCAAGCTGCATAACTCGAAAAGTCGCGTGACGTCGGTGTAGGGGTACGCGAGGGGGGAGGGGGGGGGGGGTCGGTGCAGGGGGATGAGGGATGTTTACGATTATAGCCCGATTCTACAAGGGGATAAATTTATTACTGGAAATGCAAAGTGTTGAATTGGATCAAGGCGACAATGTCCGTGGAACCGTAAGTGCTTTTTTTCGATTCCCTCCGCCTTCCAGTGTGGTTATACTGTATCTAGTTTACTTCGAGTCTAGTGCACACAATTTGATGTGATTCGACTCGGTGATAACTAAATGCCATGTCTTAATCTTGTAAAATGGAATGTAGCGTTCACAAGAGGCATGTGAAGGTACCTAAGCAGGCCAGCATGACAGCCGGGACTGACAGTGAATATTGATTCATTCTCAGTTGACGCTGTTTAGCCTTGCACTGTATTTAGCATCAGGGGCGGTGCAGTCACTATGCTAGTTTAAAAATATATATATAGTGTATTTTTAAGTGACAAATAAAAGAATTGTTATCGGATATTAGTTATAAATATTATTTTTTTTATTCTAAATGAAATTATTAATGAATTTTGTAGTCATTTACTAACTTCACCAGCTTTTAATTATAATATATTGCATATTTTATTTTTCTACGGTAGTGAAATTCTAAAAAGCAACGTCTCCAGATACGTGGACCTTTAATTCAGCATCTGAAACTGCGTAATATATGAATTTTCATGTCTTTAAATATTTATTCACCATTTTCTTTTATTACTTATTTTGTGGCAAAAATAATCTATAACAGGAAAATTGAATCCCCGTTACAGCTACTTGGAAAGGTGTGTGGGTTTTACAAGTGTTTGTCTTCCATACAATGATATAGGAAAAACGTATCGATACGGCATATGCGCTCTGAAGGTGGCCACTTAATTTAAGTGTCAATTGGCACACTCACACCTCAGTATCACGTCGACGCTCAAGGAAGTATGTCGTGTACCTATTGATATATGATGTGTCGCAAAACAATAGAAAATGCCCTCATATGTAATGCAAAATTATACAAACTATAGAAACAAAACTTTTTAAGGTCATGGGTTAATATTAAATTTGTCATTATTACTTTTGTTAATAAACATTTTTACTCTATACGATGCATTGCAAAGTATACGCAACATCATTCACGTGGAAAGAAAAATTATTTGAAATTTTTTTGTCCATTTTTGTAATTGTTTTCAATAGACCTTTGCTGCTGTTGACGGTGGCGTGATGTTTAATAACCCAAAAGCAATCCCCAATGGATGTTCTATTAAATATAAAAATATTTTTTTACCTATACTGGTAGTTTCTAAAATTAGCGTGTTAAAAAAAGAAACTTTTCCACCTTATAATATTAATATTGCTTTTTTTATTGTTTATTACCTCGTTCTCTTTCTTTTATAATATCATCGCTTCTTCGCATGACTGCTCAGTGGTAGTGTATACGACTTCGCATCATGGTAAGTGAGTTCGAATCCAGCTATAATAAACTTGAGCTTTCGGTGAAGGCAAACGTCGTGAGGAAACCATACAATGATCGAAATAAATCTAATTTAAACGGATTTTATCGCAGGTATTTATTAATTTAAATCCCACGGGGCGGACTGAGGTGTAGTTTGTCCAGAAAAGTTCATGTTACTGACTGACCACGAAAGCTGGAAAGCTGTCGAAACGTCGGGATCAAAATTAGTTAATAACCGCGATAAAATCCATTTAAATTAGATTTATTTCGATGAATAATATTCGCGTAAACATAGAAAGCATACAATTATGTTAGGGCTTTTTCTAACGCCCGCCTGGCTAGCTACCACCCTCAAGTAGAAAATCTGCCGCCAAATACCAATAGGTGTGTTCCTGCAGTTGCACTTGAGAACCAGCCCCTTTACAGATTTAGAGTGGCTACCAACTTGCGCCGTATCGCCAATTACGATCAGGTGAGACTATAGCCATAACGCTAAACCTTAATTATAAAGAAAGAAACTCTCTATGTCCCAATACAATTAGGTTTAATAGTTGCGCGACGGAAACCAAGCCGAACGGCGTACGCGAGCCTGTTTACATAATACACGCGCGTATCGTCTACAAAACACGTATATAACTACGTGACGTGAATACATAAAGCCGAGTGAGTCTAAACACTCAGCATTTGTCAGCAAATATTATTGGTTTGTCACAATGTTTGCAATTTTGCCCCCGATCGAAGATTCCCACGCTTCATTACGATACTGTACCTTCGAGCTGGATATATATTATATATGTGATCTTCTCCAACCACTATACCCCAATACTGTACTGTACTGTACTGTACTGTACTGTACTGTACCCCTTAAGCGGGCGTTTTACTCGGAAATAGAATTACGATTTCATCTAAAATCATACTTCATAGTGATATTATAAATGCTTGAGTTTGTTTCTTTGGTACGATTAAACGCTAAATCGATTATAATGAATTGTCGTATAGAGATAGATGGAAACCTGCGGACGGTGAAAGGCTACTTTTTCTCGCGAAAATCTTATCGGAAGTGGAGAAAAATTTGTATAATTTTTTTTATTACGTCATGCGATTTGTTTGTCGAAATCAATATGAAGTCGCACGTTAAATCTAGAAATAAATAAATACTTGTGGAGTATCGAGCATGTGATAGCAATGCAATTTTTAAGGAAGAAGCGGGTACTTTGTGTATTGTGTAATATATATATATACATTGTATATATAATATACTCGCTTTGTATATTTAATAAGCTTAGTGGAAGGACTGGCTCGCAAATGCCACTGCAGGAACACACCTATACGTATTTAGTTGCAGAATTTCAACTTGAAGGTGGTAGCTAGACAGGTGGATATTAGGAAAAGCCTTACTACCATTACGCTACGTTTTCTTGGTGATGTTTTATTTCACCGAAAGCTCAACCTCACCGCAGGTGAATTGAAAGTCACCAATCGAGCAATCATTCTCTCTCTCCAATTTAATTAACCCAAATCTCGATGATTTAAATCCTGATAGAGAGAGAAGATTTTATATGTAATTTAGAAAAAAGTAAACATTTTTTTCAATTCACCCCTTAGTTGCGTTTATATAACAGTTTTGATAAATGAAGGAATCACTTCTCAGACGCCTCGATAAAATACCACAACAAAAGTGTATAGAATTGTATTAATAAAATATACCTTTTCACATATATACACATATACATATATTATATTCACCGAATATAACTCGTTCCAATGTGTTTTCGGTTATTTTTATCGCATCCCATCTTTCACGAGACATGAAATTGAAAATTCCCGTCACACCGCCCCCATATTTCACATAAAGAAACACTCGGAATGGTGGAGACATTTCTCTGTGCCCGCACGTAAGAACCGGCAATGATGACGTCACAGGACGGGACGCCATTACGTTTTTATCCCCGACGAGGAACATGAATCAACAAAAAAACAAAATACATTCGGAAGGCATCGATCTTCTCACAATACACTTTCATTATTCACAGACCGCTTTAGCTGGGTGCGAGCACGGGGTGGGAATTAGCGGGGGGTCCTGGGGACTCGTGCCCTTTGTAATAGTAAAACATTTTCTTGTTCAAAATCTTTTAATTACAAAATGAATACATAATTAAAATAATTGTAGAATCATTTACTTAATTGTAGTGACAATTTTTATTTAATACTCTTGTTTCTCTTTGCATTAAACCAAATTTCTCGCATAATGTTGAGATGAAAGCGACAAGTGATTTACTAAGTAAAATATAACACAGCTATAGGGTTTTAAAGATATTATGTTTCAGGATAATAAGATTGTAATAAAATATTGTAGCATTATGCCCATAAATATTTTAAACATCCGAATGGGACTGTATGAAAATAGTATATAAAAATTCCAATACTTCAAGTTTTTTTTTATCGTATCACAGCAAAGTGATTACACTTTATCTGATAGTGTTGCAATTTATCTGATAATGTATTTGGTTAATTTAAACTTATATTACTTGTATTCCTTGGAACTCTGTATGCAAGTTCAAGATATGGTTTTCCTATTCAAAGTTATTGGAGGAAATGTGGACAGCCGTCAGTTGCTTTTGAAGAATTTTCTTTGTGAGATAGATATCCGGGATATCAAAGCTCTTTGCTACACGTACCTTTTGCGAAGACAATTTTTTTACATCATGCTGTCATTGGAAGCATATGTAAATGTTTTAAAACTCTCAGTGCAAATATTGATATTTTCAAAGACTCCCTTTCTAGTTCTAGGGCTAACGTTGCGGAACTTTTGACAGACTATAAGTTATAAATAATTGCCATAATTTTCACTAATTGACAATTTATCGTTTATTTGCTATTATTTAAAATTACATTTGTTTTATTGGCTTTACAAATTATTTGTGTTTTGTTTTAATTTTTTTGTTGGGTACCAAACTGCATGTTGTGATCGCCTTAAGAGGTCCAGTGTATTTTTTTCAGAATCGGCTCAATTATAGTTGGTAAGTGTTGTGATGCACTTACCACTGGTGGTCTTAAATAAATAAAAAAGGACCAGTCACCCCTCCTGGCTTCGCTTGGCTAACATCTTGGACTACATACTTACTCTTGCTCTGGTCCACAAGAGACTAACAAAAATACAAAAATCCTATAAATTTTATACAAGTACCTATAATAATACGTGAACTACAATTAATACAGAGTAACTTAATTTTGTAAAACATAAACTTGTTAAAAAAGCGTATTGTAATATTTCTGATTATTCATCAGATAAAAATACATGGGAACAAAATATTATTGATATTTTTTAGTTCAAACCGGCGATTGCTACAGTTTTCTTCGCGCTTTCTTCACTACCAGAACGCCATGTTGTTTCCAACACTACTTAGAAAAAGTGAATTAATCATCTTATTTTTGATAAATAAACGATTTCGTTTGATCCCCATTTAATACATGAGATTGTGGCAAAACACTGAAGCTTATAAAATGTAAAAAAATACCAAACACAACTGTGTCGTGTCTTAACTGAAAATTTTTGGATATTTTTTAGTCCCTTGGATCCGTTCCTGTTAACAGAAGTGCTTCATTTTCATATTTGTTTATCACGTAGGCTGTGCGGTGCCGCTCGGTACGTCACGCCGGGGTGACATACGTAGTTAAGAGGTATAAGGTTGAATTGCAAATTTAAACATGACACCGTCGTCGGAGACACCCGCAACGCACCCCTGGGCCTCCTCACATATCACAATCGTTGGAGACGAGCGTTTCACTGCGCTTACCTTGTTTACTCGTCGTACGTACATTTTTATTCGGGTAGGTATACATAAGTATCTCTATTACATAAGTATAGCATCACGTAAATCCTTAGAACTCGTTACAAGGATTAGTAGAAACGAACTGGATCTAAGCTTGCTATTTTCAAATTCTGAAAACTGTCTCATCAATATACAAACAATTATGAGAAATTGTATTACGAAACTAATTAAGTTCGAGACATCATTTGCGTAGTCTTGAATTACGACTTAAGATTAATTGTAAGACTTGTTTAGAATCATGTAAATTGTGATAATTATTATCGTAGACAGATATTTAAAACCTACTGAAACTCAATCACATTGTTTACCTATAGTTGGTGATTGATCGTTTCGCGCTGACACTGTCGCCAAGATTTCACATCATTATTAATATCAAATATAGGTTTTAAAATAAGAAAACATGCTGAGGAATAATTAAAAGTAATTAGGGTACAATTGGATTTCTTTTTAGGGTACCTACACTGTTAGCTTGAGAGGCTTTCACAGCTTCACCGGACTATAAGGGCGAGCGAAAAGAGAGAGCGATCGTTGATATACATGTATGTTGTATGTTTCTCTTGAAACTATTTCAACAGGCAAACATTTGTCTTTAGTTAAGTCTTTAGATATCGAAGCAAGAAAATTGCATCTATATCCGTTGAACTGTACATTAATTTTGAAATCATAATTTTTAATCTTAATAATAGAGAAGTCGTTTCATCTTACTACATAAAAAATAGTAAATGGACATTTTCAAAGATAATAGAGCGGAAAAGAGAAAAACATAAGTTTAAATATATTTTGCCTTTATACCTATAACAATAAATCTTGATTATAATTTCGAAAAAAAAAAATTACTTAATGTATAGATTTACTTCCAATACTAGCCGTGGCTGCGACTTCGTTCGCGTGAGACTAAATTTATTTAATCTCGCGCCGTCATTGAAATTACGATAACTTTTGATAGAGTTAACCGATTTTAATGAAACAAAGACTAAATGTTACTCGAGGATATGCTTTATGATTGCCATGATGATGTTTTATCAATAACATTGTACTTTAGCAGCGATGCGTGTACAGACAAACCGGCAGGCAGACAAACATTTCTAAAAATTATTAAAAAATGTATTTCGAATGTACCGCGTGGAAAAGTAGCCTATCTCCATCTCCTGGTGCCTATCTATCTCTGTACCAGAATTCATCACAATCGATTCAGCGGCTTAGGCGTGAAAGCGTAACAAACAAACAAATTGCAACAAAACATTTTTATCAGATAAATCTAAAAAGTACAGACTCGTTAAAGTTACATTTTTATTGTTTATATATATATATATAGAGTTAGGTGTTTCCGTCTTCCCGCCACCAAAACTCTATAAAAAGCGATAGCCTTGTGTTTTATGGCAGAATATAGTTATAGGAGGGTAGTTTATAACGTCGATAGTAGAAAGCGCGATGCGAGCGCGGCTTTGAGTTCAGTCTAAGCTCGGCGCTTGAAGCGTATTCATCGTACGTATCTGTAACATTACCGAAGAGACGTAAGATTAAATATTTCTTTATTATTGACACTGTTTTGGTATTTATGCTGTAAATCATTATCGGGAATGGTTTATACTTGGTGGAGTGAGGCACAAGCGGTGATGAGCGTTGACGATCGTCGACAAAGGGGTCCCCTTAAACCTACATCTGAGTCGCAAGTCTCAGACACTAGTGTTATCCTCTCTTTGCCACAATGACTAGGATTCACGATGCACCCGGCACTCTTACGGTGAATCTGTAGTTTGCTAGTTCGTTCGTATATCATTATGATAGTAAATTTATCCGATTACCTTTCTAAATGATCGCCATATCTTGTAATTAAATTACTCGGCATTATGTTTCTGAATATATATTATATGTGTAGTTTGTATTCAGAGATCGTGAAGAGAATCAATAGGTATTATTTGTAATGCCTCTCGTAGTCTAGACAATACAATTATCGAATGTAACTGAATATACTATATTTCAACAACAATTATCTTGTGACATAACCATAAGGTTGAAGCGATGATAGCTCAGTGGTAGTGTGTACGACTTTGCGTCAAGGGACGTGAGTTCGAATCCAACCACCTACAATGAGCTTGAGCTTTCGGTGAAGGAAAACATCGTGAGGAAACCATGACATGGTGGTAGGGATTTTTCTGATGCCCGCCTGGGTAGCTACAATCCTTAAGTTAAAGATGTGTTCCGGTAGTTGCACTCTTGAGCCAGTACTTCGCCTATACTTAAGGGGCCCACCATATTGAGCCATATCGCCACTTAACATTAGATGAGATTGTGGACATAAAGGTACACTCAGAAGGAATTAAAAAACTGCTTAGTTTATTGCGTCGCTGACTTAAATCACCAGTAAGTTGTCATTGATTTACCATTCGCCACTATCGTTCATAATTCACTCACTCACTCACTCACTAACTCACTCACTCACTCACTCACTCACTCACTCACTCACTCATTCATTCACTCACTCCTCACTCACTCACTCACTCACTCATTCATTCACTCACTCCTCACTCACTCACTCATTCATTCACTCACTCCTCACTCACTCACCCACGGAACGAACTTCAAAACGGAACAGCAAAATGTAATAGTAAAAATAATAAATTACAATAATATTACAAAACAAGTCTACAGACAGTATAAGTCGCGTGCGTTAGTCAGTGTTACGTATGAAAAATTCCGTTCTCGCCCTCCGATATTTAAGCACAAAGGCGTCAGAAAGCTTTGTCATACATTTATAGGCATGTGCGACATCGCGTATGAGCCTTCATTATTTATTATTTGACTTGTGCGAGCTCTTTGATTCATAACGACACAATATCGTAGATAATAGGGATGCGACGCTCGTGCGATACGTAATAATATTATAGATGCGAAAGTGAGTTTCTTTGTTTGTTCCGCTGTCAAGCCTAAAGTACTGAATCGATTGTGATGGATTTTGGTATAGAGATAGCTGGGACCTTAGAGACGGTGATAGCCTACTTATGAAACTTTCTATTGCTACATACAATTTGACAAAATTAATATTAAAGTGGACGATGCCGTGTGTAAAAGCTAGTTATATATATATAGTATGTTATACTAGCTTGGCCCGCAACTTCGTACGCGTGGAAATATATGTGATATTTCTATCCTCCATTTTTCCATAGATCCTTTTCTGTACTGTACCACTGAGACAAAGTGTATTTAAAATTTCACGGTAATCGGGTCAGCATTGACCCCTCCTACTTGTAAAGTGTTATTTTTGTTAATACACAGCTCCCAGAACTCGTAGCGTGATGTTAGAAAAACCCCCATAAATGGGCTGTGAAATGCTAAAACAATTTTTCGAATTCGACAAGTATATCTTGAGGTAAACATGTTGAAATAAATTCTACAGATTTCCTATATCGGAGAAAGATTTGTATATTTGTAACGGATAAACTGAAAAACTACTGGACCGATATAAAAAAAAAAAGGTTTCATCATTTTCATAATTAGAATTTTACATTATCCCTGAGTAATATAGACTACATTTATTACTAGAGAAAAATTGAAGAGGTATCATCGGTCAGATATAAATTGGTTTTTATTTTGGTCGAGTAATCATTGATAACGGATTCAGTCTATTTAACATCGAGCCATCAAGAATAATCGGAAACCTGGAGTGTACAAAAACGGTTAAAAAAATATTAAATAATGTTTAGTTCCATGCGAACGAAGTCGCGGACGCAGCTAGTGACAATTATAATCTGTCTTTTATCCTGTACGAGTTGCAGCGTTTAAAGCGTAAAGCAAGTTTTAAAAATAACCACCGTACACTCGGCTACGGAATGTACTGAATGCATGAGTACGCAGTATAATTAAATGAAGTTTTCTTCTAAATTAAGCTTGAATAACGCCGTACGAGACCATTTCGATTGTGTATTTAATAGTGCAGAGAATTTTCTGTTACGAAATCATAAGTGTAAAAGAGGACATTGCAGGCAATGTGTACACACACGTAGAAAAAGAACGCGGCGCTCGGTCTGCGCTGCTATGATTCATACCTGCTGCGTCCGACGCGAAATTTATTAGCCGCAGAACATTTGCTTACAACTTCGGACTTACTTACATTATGTTTTTATGTAAATGTTACGACTCGGATATGAACTTGTTACAAGCTTATTTAATGCCTCGTCGCACTCGAATCGAAAATTTACAATAACAGTTGCAGGGCGAAGAAAATTTCTTATATTTTTTTTTTTTAGGAATTTTCTTAAGTCAACTTTGCTTGAAATAAAACTAATTTAAACGGATTTTATCGCGGTTATTTATTAAATTTTGATCCCGACGTTTCGAAAGCTTTTCAGCCTTCGTTTAAATTAGTTTTATTTCAATGAATAATATTCGCGTAAACCTAAGAAATCAACTTTGCTTACTAATAAATACAAGTTATTTTAAGAATATACGCATCATGAACTACGCATTATCTGCGTGCGTTATAACGAATTGAGATCGCATTAAAATATACTGCCTCATTATTCACGCATTCTACAAGTTAATGGCATTTTGCATTTTTCGGCTAACACCAAAATATCGACCACGAAATTTTTTTAACAAAAGACGTGTCGCCCAGAATATACTGTCATGTATGTTTTAAAAGAAATTGTACTATGCTAACCCTAATTTTAACAATGTTATAAATGTGAGTCCGAGTTTGTTATATTTTTACGCTTGAACTGGCCATAATTAAATTTCAAATACACGTGGTCAAGAGTCATCATTGTTCATGTCCTGTTCCCAAGTCATTTTGGGTCGGCGCAGTACGTTTTCTTCTTCCACTAATCTCTATCAGCCGTCTTCTCTTCAATCACTCTCTTTTCTTTTATCTAATTCCTCACACTCTATCTTTTTTTGGCATTCCTCTTCCTATACATTCTTCAATATTCATATTCACTGCTTTTCTGTCTTTTTCTTGGGTTTTAGATGGTAAGATCCACACGCTCCTTGTAGCCCACTTAATATAAACAAGAGGGTATACCTTGTTCACGCCAGAATGTCATGACGTGAACGCGTCAGAACAGTTGTCGTACTCTATGGTTTTTGTCGAAAGCCTTTGTCGAAAGCCTATGACGGTTGTCGTCCGACACTTAAAATATATAATTTTGCAAGTTCAAGGTGAAAATATAATAAACTATGGTATAATAAACCGGCGCGGTCCAAGTGTTTGTGGGGACAGTATAGTAGAAAAATCAAAATATGTACCAGCCCAAGATCCAGCTCAAGATCGATCAATCGACACCGCGTCAACGTCGATCAACTCATTGCAAGTAGGTAGTCCCCTTTCATTACTTATCCCTTCATCTTACTACAAAAACTTAGCGTATTACGCACCATGTTAATGCTCTAATTAATGTGGTATGTGAAGCGATGATAGCTCAGTGGTAGTGTGTACGACTTCTCGTCAAAGGACGTATGTTCGAATCCAAGCATCTACAATGAGCTTGAGCTTTCGGTGAAGGAAAACATCGTGAGGAAACCATAGCATGGTGGTAGGGCTTGTTCTAATGACCGCCTGGGTAGCTACCACCCTCAAGTTGTAAACCTGCCGCCAAATACCAATACGTGTGTTCCGGCAGCTGCACTTGAGAGCCAGTTCTTCCATAGGCTTAGCGTGTCTACCAACTTGGGCCGTATCATCACTTAAGATTAGATGAGAAAAAAAAATGTATTTTTTCATCATATTAACAGAATAATGTATAAAGTTTGCGCGTATCGTGTCGCAACGTCGGCCGTAACGTTCGCGAGTTATGAATCATAGCTGTCGCGAACGAAACGCATCCGACACGTATCCGACACGCGTCCGGTGCGGGATACACGCTCCGCGGCGCATTCGGTCAAAACGCGACTGCAACTCACACCGACCACCTTTGTGTACGAGTATTTATTTTTTCACAATATCTAATAAATTAACTTAAGAAAATGTATTTTTACAGTTTAATACCGACCATTTCAGTCCTAAATTTGTAATTTTTTTTTTTACATATTTTGAACTTTATGAATTTGGTTTTAACACATATTGTAAACATATAAAGAGAAATTCATTCTCTACAAAAAATCACTTGTGATATATAGTAAAACCGCTAAAACGTTTTATGAACTTTTTAATTCATTATACGGTAGAACCTCGTTAAGTCGAATCTCGATAAGTTGAAACCTCCAAATCTCGAAAAAAAAAATTGTTCCCGTCAACCACCAAAGCCTCGGAAAACTCTATAATTCGAATTTTTTAGCGTCTCCCTTGATGTTCGACTTATAGAGGTTGTACTGTAGTCGTGTTATCACCGTGTCAAAATTCATGACATCTATTCAGTAATTTCAGATTCATTCATGTACAAAGGGACAGTCGAATGCAAATTCAAACTAAAATGTTTTTGATCTATATATAAATAACAAAGTACACCTTGATTAATAATAAAAAAATGATGTTCAATTGTCCACAGAAACATAGTTATTATGTGTTTAGGTATTTAAAATAACCTCTGCGTTTAACTAATGAATGCTTAATTAAAGTGGTAATTATATCACAGGTAACATATGATAATTGCACGAATAATTCGAGTACATATAAACTACATTTGATTTTACTGTAAATCATATAGATTCCGATTTTCTACGAAGTGTGAAGATATGATCTATTATTTTTATGATGTTAAATGAAGTTATCTCGACATACGACGTAATCACACTTGATGTTAAATGACGATGTGGCCCAATATGGTGGAAACGCTAAGCCTCATGAAGGAACTGCACACCTTCAGGTTTCTGGCGGCAGGTTTACAACTTGAGGGTGGTAGCTAGTCAGGCGGGCATAAAAAAATGTCTACTCACCGTACTATGCTTTTCATTCACCGAAAGCCAGGCTCATTGCTTCAGTAGTAATGAAATAGGTGAGATTGGGTCGTCGAGTGTTGTTACGTTTCGGAACATTCACTGGTAAACGATGAAAATTTCGCGGACAAACAATGTTAAAACAATAGCGTCCTACAAACGTTCCGAGATAAAGGAAAATGTACAACAAGAATTATAGGGGGAAAGTAAAGAAGCGGCTACGCGATAATGCCCGACAGCACGAATTCTCAACAAACTCGGGTCTAAATCACAAATTTTCTTTCTTCCCCCTCTTTGTTTTACTTGCGCCGACTTCGGTAAGCTGTTTAACACTTTCGCGCGGACCTTGTAACGTTTTCACGGATCAATTTTCCGCTTGTTCCAAACTTTTTAGTTCGTCGAATGTTATACAGAGGATCTTTGTTTTTATTAGTATTAATAATGTCGTAATGACTCATTTTCAGTTGTGGTCATATTTATAATTATGTAGTACGTTGTCGAACTGAACAACAAATACCAGTAATGTCTGATTTCAACCGCCGATACTGAATCCATTACGAAAATTATAGAGTAATTAATTCATAGAGATTTTTTAATTTAATACTAATATTAATTAAAAAAAAAAAACCTAATTTTGTTGGTAAATGTTATGAATAAATAATTCAACTATATACAAATAAGTGATAAGGAAAATGTTTTGATGAAAACTGATGCCGGAATCAGTTAGTTGTAAATAATATATAAAAAAAAACATTGTACGAGACAATTTTGGAGTAGTTACATCCCATATTATTCCAATAAACTCTTTCATTTACTTCAGAAAAAATATTTTGTACCCTAATTTTGTAGAAGTTTCTCGCAGTAGACGAGTTTACAATACATGAACCTGACACATATATATTTCTATTGGTACGCACATAGCGTTTTTTTTTTCGTTTCATTAGCAACATAAAGTATAAATGAGAATGTAATGTTAACAAATAACAGTTCATCGTGAGCTTAAACAATCGCGAAACACGTAACATGTTTGGTACAAGTGATAAGAGATACGTTTAGATAGGAATCTACATGTGTAATTGACTTCTACGTTTTCGTATTATCGTTATTGTTTTGATAACTGATTGAGGATAATATAAATGTACAATCTTGGATAGTCCTTATGATAAAAGTATTGGGTCTTATCACGGTAGTGTGATAATCACTGATACTATAAAAAATATGTATATACGGCATATATATAATTGGTAAGTTGATTTTGTGATATTCAAGCACACCGAAGCCTTATCAAAAGCCTTCAAGGAGGTATGTTTTGTACCAATTGATGTATCAACTGCGTTAAAACAACAGAACCTGTCCCCGTGTGTAATATAGGATAATCGTACACATTATAAAAATAAAGG
The DNA here is from genome assembly GCA_039707435.1 of Actias luna. Taxonomy (NCBI): domain Eukaryota; kingdom Metazoa; phylum Arthropoda; class Insecta; order Lepidoptera; family Saturniidae; genus Actias; species Actias luna. The sequence goes on along the minus strand of JAZHAC010000016.1, from coordinate 19,570,139 downwards.
TCTATATTTAATTCTTAACGCGTACTATATTGATAATTGGATATTTTTACAAAATAAAATACGTACACCTTTAATATTTGAGACCACACCACTGAAGTAAATCTTCTCTAGCTATGAGACAAAGAGAGAAAGAAAATGTGTGCTCACATCTCTCTTTCTTGCCCTACAGTAATATACGCAACTCTATCTTTCTATCTTCACTAACTTTTATCTCCTTCTCAACTTCCGTTGGCCTCGTCCGATCAGGCTTATTGTAACGCTCTTGTCACGCATTCACCAGCTTACCCCCCAAGTCAATCGCACGTAAAGAAGTTGTTTGCTTCTAATTAAAAACATAGGCTGTAATATACCTTTAACAATGAATTTTGACAAAGAGTTAAAAGAGTATTGCCACGAAACTCCATTGATCATTTACTAATAAAACGCAATCTCTTTTAACATGGACCAGCGCGTTCGAACATTAATCAGTCGACCACATAGGTGGCTTCTTTATATTGTTTCAATTTAATAACTATTTGGTTTGTAGTTACTTCCCGATGCGCGTTCGCTTGTCGCTCGGACGACACGCATCGCTGTTCAATTATGTACGGGAGGGGTTCAATCGATGTTCGCTGTAGTCGCGACCGCCCTCTACGCACTCGAATAATAAAAAAAATACATCTGTAGACAAAATGCTTGATCCTATTCTCAAGACTTTTCTATCACAACTGACAAAACTAATTGTTGGTGCCGCTTTGAATTCTCTCGACCTCTATGTTGGGTCCAGAAAACCAGCGCTATAGGAGTTTGTATGCAAATACAGATCTTGGGTCGTTGTTTGATGTTGTACGAATTTTTAGTTAGTAAGACTGTATTTTTATAATATATATCGTAATTGTTAATGCTATATATTTGCGTATCTATAATGTGTGCATTGTGAATTCGTTATCATCGAAATAAATGTCCTTTCTTTCTACAGTGACACTAAACGGATGATGGTTCAAGGTGTTTCAAGGAGTGTTTGAGAGTGTTCAATAATATACAAAATATATCATTGTATGGACAAGAAGGTAAATAAGCCAACCATAATCTCGTGTTTTTTTTTTTGTGTTTTTTATTTATTTATTTTTATTTTATATTACTGAGTCCGCACCTTTTTTAGATGAGTGATTTAGTTGGAGCTTTACAACGGTACCTAGGCATTACACTAAAAACTAAAAAGTCAGTAAGTTTTTTTTTTTTCACTAATGGACCTATTACACTAATTGCCTCGTGGTTGGGGTTTGGACAATTATAACTTGTATGACCCTTTGGTCACCGTAAACGTTTAGTGTTATGGCCACTATCTCACCTGATCTTGGGTAGATGGTGGACACACCTAGTTGAGGTACAGGCTCTCAAGTGCCACTGCCGGAACACACCAATAATATGTTTAGCGGTAGATTTTCAACCCCAGGGCGGTAGTTAGCCAGTCGGGCATCGGGAAAGCCCTTTCGTCGTGCGACGATTTCGACGTTATAAAGAGAGACTGAGTCGTTAACTCGAATAGCGATGTATAAAGCTGAACTTTACGAGGTAAAATCAATACGATATTGTTTAACTATCAATCTATTTAATTATATAGCAGATAAGTTTGAACGCAGCAGGCTTTAAGCTACTTAACGTCAAATAAATAAATGAATTTATTTATAATTACTAATTGGAAAGGCTAGTAGGTTTAGAGGAAATTTTTTCTGTGTAACTTACTTCATAGATCTGACGTAGGCGACAAGAAGGTTCTAGAGAGTTTAACCGATGTCACAGCACGACCAGAGGTTTCTGAATATTAGGATGAGCAACCAACCAAAGGTTCCAACTTGAAACTGTGATAATGACACCATATTGAAAGGTCCCTCAGAGTCTCAGAAATAGAATAAAGTTAACATTTTTTTTATATAATATTAGCTAACCCGGTAAACTTCTCACCTATACCCTGGAATGCTAGGTGGCGTTAAAGTAGCTAGATTTTGAGATTTATTGATAAACATTTCTTTTTTTATTTATTTTTATTTAAAAAAAAAAAGTATCCTATGTCACTTCAAATACCTCCAAGAATATGTGTACAAAGTTCCATGATGATCGGTTAAGTAGTTTTCGAGTGAGAGCGTAACAAACAAACATACATTCACATTTATACTATTAGTTAGTATGAGTACATTGTTTATTTAATTCAGTGGCCTACGTACACTTATTGTTAAGTTAATTAAGTTTGAGATATTAAATATAATTTTATATTGTTACATTGCTTGGATAAAGAAATTATTCAATTCAAGGTTGTAGTGATTATAATGTAAATTTCTTTTGTGATATCGTAGTTTAGAGTTTGTTCAGAACAAGAGAGACTTTAACCAACAAATTTTAATGAATTATCTAAACCTATTCACTTGAACTTGATTACGCATAATGAAGAGTAATATTAATTATTTTATGGGGCTATATCGAATAAGTGTTACACTGAAAAACGATATATTTGCTGTAAGTTTAGAGACAGTTCCCTCCCAGTGGGCTAGAAGAATAAAACGTTTTCCACTCGATTCCGTTTACCCCCAGTTTTGAAAATATGCAAAAATGTTTTGACTTCTAAAATTTTAGTTAATCATTCGATGTGTTCCGGCAGTTGCACTTAAGAGCCGGTCCCTCCGTAGGTTTAACGTGTCTCTCAACTTGGGCCGTATCGTCACTCAAGATCAGATAAGATTACGGCCATAACGCTAGAACCTATAAATTATAAAATTAAAAACGAATTCATTAACGGTAGTCGCGCTGATTATCGCAACTTCATACATGTGTTTACTATAAAACGCTTGTAGATTAATTTCTTCTTGGATGTCGTAAACTATGAAATAGGTATGTACTAACACATTTTAAACTCTCACGTATTGTATGCATTATTAGAAATGAAATACGGGTTTAAAACACGACTTACCTGGTTACACAGACCGCGGTCACGAGCCGACTGAAGTTGGGGTGTCTTCGTTACAGAGGGCAGTTTCTAGTAACTACCCTCATTCGCTCATTATCACTAATGACGTTCCGGCACACTATATCTGACGATACACGCATCGATCGCAAACCGAGGCTTTAGCCATCCTATCACTAAATTCCATGCCGTAGATAACTTTAGCCCGTTAACCCGATTAAAAGTTTTGTGCTTTATAATTTCGTCGAGAAATTTACTTATTTAATTTTTATATTACAATATATATGTAAGCCAAAATGTCTAGCCATTGGGCTGGTAGTTTTTGGACGTAAATTGGCAAGGAGGTAATCCTTTATACATGGATAACGGAAAATCGAAGATAATACAGAATAACGGTGAGAGCGTAGATGTGTGAAAGCAGTCGGCGTACTTCATTTATCAAAGCCCAAAATGACAATTGAATAAGAGACCGTTCCACTGAATTTCATATTCAATTCCGAGCTTATAGAATATGGGTAGGGATTTGGCAAATCCAAAGCTCGGAACAGAAAAGTTCGCTTCGCTGAGTCGCTCAGAGCGATCAGCGAATAGAGACCGCCTCAGCGCGCGCGACACTGCACAACTGTTCTAAAAATATATACTAACGGTTAACATGTCACTGTCTTATTTATATCTGTATTTTAAAGCGATGATAGCTCAGTGGTAGTGTGTACGACTTCGCGTCAAGGGACGTGAGTTCGAATGGAAGCACCTACAATGTGCTTGAGCTTTCGGTGAAGGAAAACATCGTGAGGAAACCATAGCATGGTGGTAGGGATTTATCTAATGCCCGCCTGGGTAGCTACTACCCTCAAGTACCAATAGGTGTTTTTCGGCAGCTACACTTGAGAGCCAGTTCCTCCACGGGTTTAGCGTGTCTACCAACTTGGGCCATATCGTCACTTTAGATCAGGTGAGGTTATGGCCATAACGCTAAACCTTATGTATAAAAAATTTGTGTGTTTGTTTGTTTGAAAGTGCTAATGTTAAGAGCTATTAATCGAATTTCTATTTTTGTATTTGATAGAGAAATTATTGGTGAAGGCTTTTTTAGGGTTTCACGACACGCTACCACCAATAAAAGGCTAACTGTATTGAATATTATAAAGAGGAAGTGTTTGTTTGCTTGTGTATTTGTTTGTTTGAACGTTCTAATCTTAAGAAATATTAATCGGATATCTGATTTTTTTCATATTTGATAGAGAAATTATTGACGAAAGCTTTTGTAGGCTTCAACGTCACGCTACCAGCAATAAAAGCTTAACTGTATTAAAAACCACCACAAAAACGGACAAAAATTATGAAATCAGTTTCAAAAGCGAAGGAAGTCGCAGTGATAGCTAGTTAATATTACAAAGCGGAAATGATTCAAAGTGCGCTAATCTTGGAAACTACTTGTCGGATTTAAATATCTTTTTGTATTTAACAGAGTCATCATTGAGAAGCCTTTAGGGTATTTAACACCACGCTACCACCATTATGTGTAAAGTTGTATTGAATAAAGTTACAAAAAAAGACCAATAATTATTAAATAAAATTTCCGTTTCACGTGATCGAAGTCGCAGGAACAGCTAGCCTTTGCATATAATAAACCGTAATCGAGCCTAGATTTGAATATGAAACATCTTTGAAAATGTATATAATCACCTATCGATATAAAAACCTTAAAATAGTTTTGGTTTATTGTTTTTCCTTGTCATTGTATACATGTTAAAATATAAGACTGATTTACCAGGAATTCCACACGGTGATAATCTCTATATGTGAAAGTTTCGTGTCACGTTGTTTGTCCGCGACGAACTCCTAAACTACTGAACCGATTTTGAACAAATTTCGCACACAGTGCGCAGTTTGATCCAACTTGAGATATAGGATACTTTTTATCTCGATAAGGGATCAGAACGCGATAGATGACGCTGTAATCGATGTGATCGACTATTCGACAAGGCGAAACAAGCATCTACTAGATCGACTAGTTTATATTATAGCTTTACATTTTCTTATCTCGCAAACCGGAAGAATTTTTCCAAAACGCATTGACAGTTTTTTTTTTCTAACGTTTAGATGGATTTGATGCTATTCCGTGTCCGTTATGCAGCTGATAACTGAATTAAAAACTTAAGATATAGTGAATGTCTGTTTAAGTACTGCTCCGCGGTTGTTTTATATGATTTTGAACAACCTCACGAATTTTGTTTTAGCATTAGCATATAACATATAATTCAAGTTTTAATTAAGAGATGTCTTTCTTACATTCGAATATGCCTTAGTTCGTTTTTTTTTCTTTCCGATAGTATTTTCTGACAAATTTCACAATTTGACAAGTTTCCGAGGTATTTAGCACAATTTTTCTGGTTATATGCTTTCCGCTATCGATAGATTTGATTGACTCAAGAATAGATCCGAGAAACATATTATTAATCGCACTAATTCACATCATTTTTGACCTTTACAGATAATAATAATATAAAACAACCGTTTGTATGTTTACGAAAACGAATCGAGTTCAAATGGTACGTGCGGGTTTGTTCACTCGGAGCGAGTGCAACTGCAAACTGGTCGAAACAAATCTCGTTGCAGAACTGGGTTATCCCTTCCTGTCCGTTTGTCGGATATTTGTCCGCGATAGACGCGAGTTTTGCGTACACAACGAGTTCCCATAACTCGGTAAACGAAGTCCGCATCCACCTACACACAGGATATTAAGTTTTCGATACCGCTTCAACTATCTATCTACCTTACGTTGCGCCGGTTATGGTTTCACCGACTATTTTGTATGTCAATCCATCTTCTAGGTATTTCTATACTATACCTTCACAAAAAATATATAACTAATGTATCCGTTTGTGAAGTTCGAAGCAATACTGTTTTTTTTATTTTTTTATTTAAGGTTTAGCGTTATGGCCATAATCTCACCTGATCTTAAGTGACGATACGGCCCAAGTTGGTAGACACACTAAGCCTGTGGAGGAACTGGCTCTCAAGTGCAGCTGCCGGAACACACACATATTGGTATTTGGCGGCAGGATTACAACTTTAGGTAGGTTGCTAGCCAGGCGGGCATTAGAAAAACCTCTACCACCATGCTATGGTTTCCTCACGATGTTTTCCTTCACCGAAAGCTCAAGCTCATTGTAGGTGCTTGGATTCGAACTCAGGTCCCTTGACGTGAAGTCGTACACACTACCACTGAGCTATCATTGCTTCAGCGGTACCGTGTACGGACTAAGCGGCGATGGTCGTGAATTCAAATCCGTCCATTGAGCCTGAACTTTCGGTATAGGAAACATCGTAATGAAATCACATCGTATTGGTTGAGCTTTTTAATGAAATTTAATACAGGAATAGACTAGACATTGGGAAAGGACACATCCTACTTTTGATTGCAAAACAGGCATGAAGGGGTTACAATAGAGTATGATAGTTTGTATGGGACGTAATAGGAGATGACGAGTTTCTACGTGTACTATTTGCCAATGAAGTAAAATATGTAAAATGCTGCCCAAAGTAACTTTTCCACGCGGGAAAAGTTGGAGGTAAATGCTATAGTATTTAATGTATTGATTCGGCCATTTACAGTTTCATTACACGCATAGAGATCCGCGAAATTTCGTTTTCGTAGATCAACTAAATTAACATGTCTCATTTATTTAATATAGTTTTGAAATAATGATCTACAATAAACATGGGCGTAAATACAAAAATAAGTTCCAGTATTATGTAGAGAAATAGCGTGATACGACCATAATAAATTCAAGGTGCATTTTTTAATGCCCGTTTGATTAGTAGCTATTACTCTCATATTGAAAATCTGTCTCCAAGCGTTCATAGGTACAACCTGACATCTACATTTCAGTGACAGTCTTCATACTAAGTTTTGCTTGATATAATCTAGCTTCACAAAATCGCTTAAAACTAAATTTTTTTACACGCTTTTTATTAACTTCACCTGTATGTTTGTTTGTATGTTTGCAACCGACTCCTTTGGGCGCGATTTTGACCCACTTTAAACGGGCAGTTTTTGTTCAAACTTTGTAGATTTATCGAGGACCGACGACAATACACTAATTTGATAAAATTATTCCATTTTTCAATTTGCAAACTAAGATTTTTGTTAATTTATATAACTTTAATCTATAGTCGATAAGGCAAGAAACTTAATTTTTATTTTTTATAATAAAAAAAAAAAAAACAAGCTATTATTATAGATAAGATTTTGCGTTATGGCCACAATATGGCGCATCGTACTGTTGGTCGAAACGCGGTCAACATTATTTCGGCTTCATTCAAATTACTGGGATATAATTTCGAGGCCTTTACGTCGACATCGTTACTGGAACGAGACCCGGGAGAGGTAATTACCTGACCCCAGGTCCTGGGAACCGTGACACGTCTACGTGGAATTGCGAATTCTCGGCATAGTTTCAGGCTAATGTTTTCAATTAGGTTCTATAATTTTGAAACACAACCTTTCATATTAAATACTGGCCAGATAAATGTCTTTCGCGCGGACTTGAAAAACGTTTTGTGTAAGTAAACGGTGTGTTTAGTATACCGTTTGAAAACAGACCGTTTGAAGCGATGATAGCTCAGTGGTAGTGTGTACGACTTCGCGTCAAGGGACGTGAGTTCGAATCCAATCACCTACAAGAGCTTGAGCTTTCGGTGAAGGAAAACATCGTGAGGAAACCATAGCATGGTGGTAGGGCTTTTTCTAGTGCCCATATGTATAGCAACCATCCTCAATTTGAAAATCTGCCGCCAAATACAAATAGGTGAGTTCCGGCAGTTGCACTTGAGAGCCAGTTCCTTCACAGGTTTAGCGTGTCTACGAACTTGGGCCGTATCGTCACTTAAGATCAGGTGAGATTACGGACATAATTTCAATTTATTCTTGTAAGGGTAGACAGACAGTTTGATAGGAACGTACCAAGGCCACCGACAAACTGTCACGAGATTTTTCAAGAATAATTCCATGAACAAATCATCTATTACAAATTAGGAAGTAACAAATAAAGACAAATTGGTTAATTTTAACTTGCTTAGAAATAAAGGTTTCAATAGTGTATATATTTTGACGTATTTGTAAAATAAAGTCAACTGCAGTACGTTTAGTGTTGTCCTGGTCACCGTTTGCTTCTATCGAATATTTAGATGGTTTCTCCGTTATCCATATTTAAATTAGATAGTACATGGAAATTATTTTTATCGATAATCTAGTTGTTCGTGACATCACTAGTCTCCAAGAATACTTCAATTCTTCTGTAGTTTTTTATACTTAAGGTTTAGCGTCATGGCCATAATCTCACCTGATCTTAAGTGACGATACGGCCCAAGATCGTAGACACGCTAAACCTGTGGAGGAACTGGCTCTCAAGTGCAGCTGCCGGAACACACCTATTTGGTATTTGGCGGCAGGTTTACAACTTGAAGGTGGTTGCTACCCAGGCGGGCATTAGGAAAAGCCCTACCACCATGCTATGGTTTCCTCACAATGTTTTCCTTCACCGAAAGCTCAAGCTCATTGCAGGTGCTTGGATTCGAACTCACGTCCCTTGACACACTACCACTGAGCTATTATCGCTTACAATAAGATCTATAACGTAACTTAGCCGCTTACGAACTCTAAAACGGGCTCTTAATTATTGTGTACGTCAACCACCTGAATGTTAATTAATTTCAAGCAAGAAACAATTCGCAGAATATTATCACAAGCACCCATCACAGATTGACCCAATCCCACTACCCCCCCCCCCCCCCCCTATCCCGGGGTCGCGTAATGAAATTTATCCGCGGCCAGACAGTGTCTGCGGTTGTACTAAAGTTAAAATTAACCCCCTGCCTATTCCACCTCGAAGGCTATAATTAATTAATTAGCGCTCGTAAATCTACCGACCGGCGGTCAGCGGCGACCGATCGTCGGTTTTATTTGCATGGACACGCCACACTCACACGACGTCGGGCGACAGTAACGAGTCGGGATGTAGATTGTAAACAGGACGTAGTATAAAAAAAAAAAGATTCACTAACCAAGTATTAACGCTATCACTAAAATTCGCTGTGTAGTACTTTGTCACCGTTGTAGAGGGCAAAAGATTTTTGTATGCATTTCTTGGTTGTAGTTATATGGCTGCGCCCGCGACTCTGTTCGTATGTAACTAAAATTTTATTTAATAATTTTCATTAGAATATATATAGATATATTTAGAATATAATGTGCCGAGTAGTTTTTTTGAGATAACAATAATAATACAATCAATAGTTATTATGTCAGGATGAGATACGAACTTCTTAACAAACTCCGGATTCACTGTAAGGATGACGGGTACATCGTGAAACCTAATCATTGTGGCAGAGAGAGGATAACACGAGAGTGTCTGAGACTTGCGACCGAGATGTAGGTTTAAGGAGCCCCTTTGTTGGCGATCGTCAACGGTCATCACCGCTCGTGCCTCACTCCACCAAGTATAAACCATTCCCGATAATGATTTACAGCGTAAATACCAGAACAGTGTCAATAATAAAGAAATATTAAATCTTACGTCCCCTTCGGTAATGTTCCAGCTACGTACGATGAATACGCTTCAAGCGCCAAGCTTAGACTGCACCCAAAGCCACACTTGCATCGCGCTTTATACTAATCGGCGTTATAAACTACCCTCCTATAACTGTATTCTGCCATAAAACACAAGGCTATCGTTTTATATAGAGTTTTGGTGGCGGGAAGTCGGAAACACCTAACTATATCAATATAACAGTGAAAGAATTTTTGAAATCGGTTAATTAGTTCTTTATAACGTTTTTAATTATTTTTACAGGTTACTTATTTACAAATCTATAAGAAAGAAAACAAATTTGCATAATTACAAGCAAAAAAGACATAAGAAAATTCATTACAAAGAAAATTTTTAACAAGTTTTGACTTTATCCCTTACTCTGGAAAAGGGTTTTAATTTGATAAGTCTGTCCCATAACGTATATTATATGTTAATTGATAGCATAAGGTATGATTTATGATAAGGGTTGAAAATAAATAATTTTCGGTCACTCCATCAACAATAAAGTAAATGTTAATTATAATAATAAAAAATCTATATTAATATTACAAAGCGAATAAGTTTCTATGTTTGTTTAGTTGCCTGTCAGTTTGTCTGCATGAACACGCTTATCCCAGGAAGTACCAGTTGGATATCAATTTTTTTTTCTGTATTTAATAGAACAGTAATTGAAGACGCATTTAATATCACGCTATTACCAATGGGAGCAAAACTGTATTGAAGAACGTTACAGAAAACGGGTAAAAAAAATTAAATAATTTTTATTTCCACGCGAACGAAGTCGCTGGCACAGCCAATATTTAATAAACGTATTCGATTTCATTATATTTTTATCATATCGATAGATTGTTAAGGATTACGAATACAAATGGTTGAGAAAATTCATTCAATAAACGTCACTCCACTTGACATATACAGAGTGTGAGAGGAAAAAGTTTAACCGCTTTTCGTTTAAAATGTAACATGCGGATGTCATATGAAACGGGAAAGTTTGGGCGCAAAATAAGTTTTCCGATATCAAAACAACGAGCTGCAACTACCCGATATTTTATTTTCGTCAATCGAGGCTTTTTTCTGGACGGTTTTAATTTAGATTGGCTGCGATTACGCTAACAATCAGAATTAACAGCACTTTGTGTTGTCAATCTACCCTCACATTAGTGGTATTTTAAAATATAATAATTAACATTGCCACAGCTTACGGATGTACGTACAGTATGGATTTAATATCTAACATTAGGTTTGAAGAATCATACCCTGAGACTTTCTTCTATTATATCACGACACAGTGACTACACCGTACCTGATTAAAATACACTACAGTGTAAAAACAAAAAACAATCACTGAGAGTTAAACAATTTATCTAACGGCATCACTCTGTTATGGTATCAAAGTAAGTTATAACTTAGGTTAAACTTGTAACAATAGAGCTGTTTGTTTTACAAGTTCAACCTTATTTTTTAACGTGGAGATATGATTTCAGCCATCTATTTTTTTTTCGTTAAGATTTAGCGTTATGGCCATAATCTCACCTGATCTAAAGTGACGATACGGCCCAAGTTGGTAGACACGCTAAACCGACCGGAATCGGCCCTCAAGTTCAACTTGAGGGTGGTAGCTAACCAGGCGTGCATCAGAAAAAGCCCTACCACCACGCTATGGTTTCCTCACGATGTTTTCCTTCACCGAGCTCATTGTAGGTGGTTGGTTTCGTACTCACGTCCCTTGACGCAAAGTCGTACACACTACAACGAAGTTACCATCACTTTAAACATTCATCTCCTCTCGCCCGTGCAAGGCGTAATGAAGGGTATATTGGATATTGGAAGGGTAGATTGAACCCCACGGTGTCCTTCTTTCGCCTATTCGGCTGAGTAGCAGGATTTATTATTACATTTGAATTACTCACATCACAAGCCCAACTTAGCCTAACCCAGCAAACACCTCTACTACAGTAACCACCTCACCTCTACATCCTTCCTGTACAAGTTATATATATATAGCTCATGATAGCTCAGTGGTTGTGTGTACGACTTCGTGTCAAGGGACGTGTGTTCGAATCCAATCATCTACAATGAGCTTGAGCTTTCGGTGAAGGAAAATATAATGTGCAAACCATAGCATGGTGGTAGAGCATTTTCTGTTGCACGCCTGGCTAGCTACCATCCTGAAGTTGAAAATCTGCCGTCAAATACCAATAGGTGTGTTCCGGCAGTTGCACTTAAGAGCCAGTTTCTTCACAGGTTTTGCGTGTCTACCAACTTGGGCCGTATTGCGAAGCCTTAACTATACACACATATATATATATATATATATATATATATATATATATATATATATATATATATATATATATATATATATATATATATATATATATATATATATATATAGTAACCTCGTTGTGACCTCACCTCGAGACATATGAAGACAGTCGTCCGGTCTCCGATCCCAACTGCGTGGGATTGTACATGCACCCCAATTAACGGGGATAATGATCGGTTCGTCTGGTCGCAAGCTTACGTTAGAAACGCTCTCTCTTAATCTACTAATCTACACCGATTCTAATTGCGCCCACGACATAACAAAACAACACGCATAATCCGCACATATAAATACAACGCGTCCTTCAAAGACCGAATAGTTTTTTTTTATACCTAAGGTTTATCGTTATGGCCATAATCTCACCTGATCTTAATTGACGATACGGCCCAAGTCGGTAGACACGCTAAACCTATGCAGGATCTGGCTCACAAGTGCAACTGCCGGAACACACCTATTGGTATTTGGCGGCAGGTTTACAACTTGAAGGTGGTAGCTAGCCAGTCGAGCAAAAAAAAGCTCTACCACCATGCTACGGTTTCCTCACGATGTTTACCTTCACCGAAATCTCAAGCTCATTGTAGGTGATTGGATTCGAACTCACGTCCCTCGACGCAAAGTAGTACACACTACCACTGAGCTACCATCGCTTCATATCTATTTGAAGAAACAATTATTATTATAATTTCATACGGACATATGTAAACTGATAAAACTCTATTTAGGATCTACGAGGGTACCTTATTGACGTCGAACTGACGCAACGTCGATTATAAAGCCAGCTCGAGTTCTGTCTCCTTGTCAACGACACGTAACAAAGCGTACCGTGTCACATATCACGGTGGCTGATAAATCAGTATACGGAGAGTGATACAAAGTGCCTCGATGTAAACCAGTGGCGTTCGATAAACTGTCAGGAGACGCCGTCACGCCATGGCCCATCAAACTTATTGAGGACGGACGGACAAGTGATACGTGCGACCAGTATTGAACGTGGCACCATTATCAGCGAAACCCGAGAGAACGTTCCAATATGTATGGGCAGAAGTTTTGATAGTTACAATAGACAGAAGGATTTGTGTTAAAGTTTTTGTTTTTAATGACTACTACCGACTAATATACCGACTTCCAAAGTAATTCTTAGCTTTAAAATGAATCCATAGACGGTCTGAAGCGTTTCAGAACTGTGTGGTATCTCGGTGAGGTGGTCAAAGGTAGCGAGGTGCTGGGTTAAGTTTTTTTTTGTAGTTAACATTTAGCTTTATGGCCATCACAATCAGACCTGATGTTAAGTGTAAAATGTAGCCCGAGATGGTAGACACACTAAATCTAGCGGAGGGGCTGGCTCAAGCGCAAAGCGTGGTAGATAACCAGGTGGGCAATAGAAAAAGCTCAAGCTCATTGCTGGTGAATTCGAACTCACGTCCACTAACCCGGTGTCCATACACTCAACCAGCTTAGCTCTCATCGCGACACTTCTGCAAATTAAACTCAAAATGTGGACTACGAGTTTCATATTACTAAATCTGAAAATACACAACCAATATATAATTTAATCTCGCAGTTTGGAGATATATATTTCGTCACGTTGTATGTAAACCACAGGACTGCGCTGCTATATTTACGCCTCGAACGAAATCGTGAGATAAACTTCACCGCCAGCCATTTCACACACACACACGTTTACCGTATTTTAAATTAAGCATTTAATACACTATTTTCTAAAATTAATTATTAATTGTCATAGGTATTCTGTCTTGAAATGATTTGTATTATTCGTCAGTGTTAAAATAGCTTTTAAAGTTGGACTGTGTGTTACATATCACATCTATAGTTTATTTATATGGAAACATAATGATACTAAATTCTTTATTATTTATCTTATGGAGGGTAGTTGATGATACGGATATATAAGTGCGAAGCGAGCGCGGCTAGGTTTCAGTTTATTCAGTTCACTTGAGGCGAGTACAGTCTAATTGAAGGCGTATTATGGGTAGGCTCTGCTAATAAATATAATGATTGTGGAACGAGACTCTGAATATGATTAGACCCAAGTTTTACGGTCTGTTACCTATTTTCCTATAATAAAAGTTAAATAAAAATATATTCTTGACTGATTATTGAAGACTACTGTTGCCGGCAAAAAATATTTGAATATAAATAAACATTTAATAGTACAAAAAAAAAAAAACAATTGCGTGTCACAACAACTTTGCATGGTGGTGGTTCTAATGCCCGCCTGTCTAGCTACCACCCTCAAGTTGTAAATCTGCCGCCAAATACCAATAAGTGTGTTCCGGCAGTTGCAAATGAGAGCCAGTTCCTTCACAGGTTTAGCGTGTCTACCAACTTGGGCCGTATCGTCACTCAACATCAGGTGAGATTATGGCCATAACGGTGACCCTTAACTATAAAAAAAAAACTGAAACATCTCTATATCTCTCTCACTCTCTTAGTCGACTCGAGCCGACTTTGTCCGAAAGAGCGTATTCCGAAAAGATCGAGGATCACCATTTCAAACCCGTCCCATACGAAGTTCCACTTTAAATATAAAAATTGTCGTTATGGATAATATCGCTTGAGTATTGCACCACAAGTGATTTGGATTAGAAACAACTGCATGAACCACAAATTCAGTGATGGTACAAAACTGCTTTGAAAGTTCTAACATAGTAGCATAATTTTGATAAAGTCTGACATGATACTCTATCCACTTGGTAGAGAAAGCAGTGATATCAAACATCGAGGGTTAAGTAAAAGAGAAGACGATTAAGGAGGTATGTAAAACAATCTAGAGTATTAACTATTTGTCAGCATATAAAGAGTCCATGAAATTCACAATGAAGCGGTCACTGGGCCCCACTTTCGGTCAACACAAGTAGACGGGAAACAAAGTAACATATTTTATGTTACCTTTTCACGCCACCTCTTCCGGCTGACCCAAAAAGCTTCCACTCGTTAACTTGAACAGCAATTTACCATCCATCCACGTAACGAAGTGTTATGAAGTCCCGTAGACTCGTTAATCTCCGCTAAAAAGTAGGAAACTAATCATAAAGTGACTTTATTACCTCTTATTAGAAGTATTACGAGCCGGAGACGGCGTCTGTTAGCGACGTAGTAAACCTAATTTATTACTTATAGCTCTTGAAAACCTTTGATTTATTCTTCATGTAACTTATAATTTGATCTCTGCAATGAAATATATCATAGTGCAATGATCTAGAATGCTATTAATGTATACGGAAACTGTATAACAGCTGATTTGCCTCACTTTTGATCCCAATTACTAAAGCGATAGATTATTAAATTGTAAGCAAAACAATTTCGTGCCTAAGTAAGTCAGAAAACACCAGATTTTTTTGTCATACCACAATAAATATATTACTTTTTAGCCCATACTAAGAACAGTGGAATCTAAAAAACAACATATTGAAAGTGATAAGCAACCCACCAAAGGTTTTAGCAATCAACAGTAGAGTCTATACATGGGCTTAAGAATAGATAGATGAGACGGGCTTAACACAATTTATATATAGTGGTGCCGATCCAATTACAGTACATGTTTCTATCCCTCCTCGTTTGCTGCGAAAACACCAACTAATTCCGAACAGCCTAACTTAACTGGAAGGTAAAACGTGTCATCATAGAATGGCTCTTAAAACTGATGTGTGCCAGTTTTAATCTAGTCAAATAACTGTAATACTTTACCAGTCCAAATAAATGAAACATTTCATGAGACCACTAAATCAAGTTGAAAACTGTTTAGAGGTCGCATTTTAAAGTCTAAATTACACATGGAATTAAGCAAAGTTTGTGCGGTTTCAACACTTGACACTTCGGATTGTGCGGCGACCAGCTCATTTTCATTTAAGGACCAAACTAATTTGCCAACTTTATTTATAACGAGAGCCTGGTTTGCGACGGTATTTCCCAAATTCAAAACATTTAGGCAAATCAAGCTTAATTAGCGTGTTGCTTTTGTTCTGGCTTCGGTTATAACGGAACTTCATCTTACGGATGCTAAGTTTTGACATGGGTTATATTAAAAATTTACATCAAGACTTATTTTAAGCTCAATCAAGTTTTTGTCATTTTAGGTTTAACCAAACTAAAATTATAAATGCTAAAATGGCTCTGTCTTTTTGTGACATTTCCACGCCCAAATTGTGCAGAAAATTTTTATTAACTTTAATGGATCTTGGAGAAGAACAGATTACCTCAGAAATAAAACCTAAGAGGCTAGAACAGGGCATAAAAAAACTGTAATGTTTTTGGTAAGAAATAGAGTTCCGCATTTCTCAATAATACTCCCTAAAGATGGCTGTTTCAATTACTATAATTAACGCGAAGAGACAGTTCTTAAAGCCATATATATTCTATTTGTATATGTTTTTATGATTACGCTCAAAGCGTTTCTAAAGCTCAGTGTTAGTTGTACGAACTCCTCGTCAAGGGACGTGAGTTCAAATCCACCTACAATGAGCTTGAGCTTTGAATGAAGGAAAACATAGGATAGAACATAGCATGGTGCTAAGGTTTTTTCTAATGCCCGCCTCGGTAGCTACTGCATACTATAGCACTTGAGAGCCAGTTCCTCCACAGGCTTAGCGTGTCTACCAGCCTGGACCGTACCGTCACTTAAGATAAGGTAAGATTACAGCTATGACGCTAAGCCTTACCTATAAAAAATCACTCCTTAGTCTGTGACGAAGCTTTCGTTACGTGGCAATGAAATACTTAGCTGGCATAGCAAGAAATTCTGGCTAGAAAACAAAAGATTTTTGTTCACATAAGTGTAATAAACAAAGAAGCCTTTTCAGCTATCTCTCTATGTTTGTAATGATAGGGAAGTCAGATGCAACAATAGGTTACAGTTCAATGGAAATTATTGTAATTGCTCTGATAAGGAAACAAAGTCAAACGGAATTGCGGTCGCGTGCCAACTTTGGCAATATCAGAATCGCAGCGTCCAATCCTTGATTTATGTCAAAATTAAATTGGTTCCGGGGAAATTTCGCCTAATACGGCCCAAGTCGCACTTTTAATCTCTAGATTTTGCATACAAATGAGGGCGATATTTTAATTTCGCCGTTCGCTTTCAAGTATATTGGATTAATTTTTCAAATAATCGCCGCGTATATTCGATTTTAACTATTTCACATACATCAAAACCAATATACATCATCTATTTTTTTAATATATAATTTATACATACAGTAAAACTGTATCTAACAAGTCCTCTAACTTTGCAAATAAAATTATTTTGAATTATAATTGGTGTTGTATTCCGTAGTTGACAATATAGAGGAAAAAGAAATATTTTTTAAATTTGTTTCTCCTTATATGTATATGTTTGTAAACGACTCCTTTGGGCGCGATTTTGACCCACATTAAACGGCCTAATTTCGTTCAAACTTTGTAGATTTATCGAGGACCGATGACAATACACTAATCTGATAAAATTATTCCAATTTTCAATTTGCAAAATAAGATTTTTGTTAATTTATATAATTTTCACCTATAGTCGATAAGGCAAGAAATATAATTTTAATTTTTTTATAAAAAAAATAACAAGCTATTATAAATAAAGCAAACTAAAAAAATAAAAAAACACGCTTTTTATAGAAAACTAAAATAAAAAAATTTAAAATACGTTTTAATAAATTTAAATTAAGAATAGTGTTAAAAATTTCATTTTTGAATAAGTATTACTCGGAAATCGTTTGTATAGTTTGATGAAATTTGTCACGGTGATAACCAATATTATTAATCGAAATTCGTTTTTTTTTTTATCCTATAAAACGAAAGAGTTCTTACGGTATGGGAAATAAAACGCTAAGTCTCACATAGTTTTAGAGATCACCATGAAAATTTACGCTCGTACCTAGCTATGTATTTTTATTTTGATGGTTTGATACTATATCTAATCGATATAAATCACACTGTGGTCTTTTATTGGTTACTGAAGAAGGAAGGACAGTTAGTTAGTTAGTTGTTTCGTAAGTGCAAGAACATGACATCACGCTTGAATTGATGATGGCTCCGTGGTAGCGTGTAGGAACGGTACGTCATGGGACGTAAGTTCGAATCCAACCACCTACAATGAGCTTGAGGTTTTGGTGAAGGAAAACATCGTGAGGAAACCATAGCTCGGTGGTAGGGCTCGTTTTAATGCCCGCCTGCAAAATTATGTAGGAATATTGTCGAGGTGGATGATAGAGAATACAACATACCTTTGTCTTTGTTGTCTTTTGTATATATTTGTGAAGTGAAACTTCGTATGGGAGGGCTTTGAAATTCGGATCCGCAACTATTTTTTGTGACGCTTGTTCGAGTAAACTTGGCTCGAGGCGACACCAAAGAAGCATAGAGAGCAAAAGATCTAATAGAGATGTTACACTTCTGTCGTGTAGTCTTAAGAAGACACCGATTTTTATGTCGTAATAAATAATAGCCCAACATAAATCTTTTATTTTTATTATCAAGTATTTCCATTTATTCCACTTTCCGTTTAGTTTCACTATCATCAGACATTGGATAACGAAGATATACCAGGAAACTTGCCAACATCGAAAAGGGAATATATATATCGATTGAGATAAAGTTCAGTTTGTAATACTAAAGGTTACGTAGCGACCAAATATACAAAAGAACATTCTGGACTGAATCTGCAAAGGCATAACTTATTTACTGCATTTTTCTTAGAGTAGCTTTTGGTGAAGAGTACTTCATTTTTATGATACATAAATAAGAAATTTGATTAGTCCAAAAATTCGCGCTTCATAATCTTATTTTTTGTTTTTGTTTGTTTAATAACAATTAAACCACATCGAATCAGATCGTGAAAATTAATAAGGTTCTATTCCTAATTATACTGAAGTGTAGGTAAAAATAGACTCGATTAGTAAAGTATTTCGATCGTTATCGTGATAACATACAGGATCCGCACACACGTCTGACACACAGACTTCCAAGACAGAAATTTTAAACAGTTTTTTACTAGTTTAAACAACACAAAAGGCATTAAAAATATCTCACGAGTGTTAAAAATAGTGTTTTTTCTTGATATGTATGGGTATATATTATTTTACCAGTGCAAATAGAGACATTTTAAAGTTTGAAAAATCAGTTGTTTCGCGTGAAGTGTCAGTAGTACCCACCTCAAAGCTTCGCTTATGAGGCGTACAATATTCAAAGAATATCTTATATTAAAATGTATGTCGTTTAATACAATAAGCTTGTTATGTTAATGGAATTAAAGATAAAGGTTTTGATAAAAGAAAAGTTAATATAAAATTGTTATCTTACCCTTTTATCCAGCCATTGGGGGTATATTCCATCAATAAACTGTTAACAATGGATGTCTATAACGAATAGTTATAATAAATAGAAATAAATTATTATTTCATATAAAAATGTGAAACATACTTAGTGGATATGTAAAAATGATTTATTGTTGAACTTTTTTAGAAGCTACGTTCATGTTAATGTATTTTTATCGTTTACAGGTTTAACGTTATGGCAACAACATCATTTGATGTTAAGTGACAATGTGTCCCAGGATGGTGGACACAATAGGCTCAGACAGGGAGCTGACTTTCAATCCCAATAGCCCCGACACCTAAACGTATTATCAACTTCCGGTAGGTAGCTAGCTGGATAAGCATTAGAACAACTCCTTTGACAATGTTATGGTGTCATCACGATGTTTTCCTTCACCGAAAACTGAAACACTATTGACCCTGCGTCCCCACACACTACCGACTGTGACATAATCACTCCAAAAATGTCGTAGATCGAATAATTATTGTTATATTATTCGGGAGTAGTATTTTTTGGAGGGTATATAACAAAATTGCAGGCAGATATAATTAATAAACATTGCCCCCGGGCTGTTAGAGGATGCTAAAGATGCATTTTCCCACGTAAAAATTAAATAAATAAACATAACAACTATTCTAGCTCAGTGGCAGGGTGTATGGCTTCGCGTCAAGGTAAGTGAGTTCGAATCCTCTCCACCTATAATGAGCTTGAGCTTTCGTTGAAGGGAAATATCGTGAGGAAACCATAGCAAAGTGGTAGTACTTTTTCTAATACCCGCCTGGGTAGCTACCACCCGCAAGTTGACAATCTGCCGCCAAACACCAATAGGTGTGTTCCGGCAGTTGCACTCAAGAGCCAGTTCCTTCACAGATTTAGCGTGTCTACCAACTTGGGCCGTATCGTCACTTAAGACCAAGTGAGATTATGCCCCTAATGCTAAACGTGATAACAATACCGCTGGTTAGCTGGAGAAAGATGCCTTATGGCATTAAGCTCGCCAATGAACAGACTAAAAGTGAGATAGAGTGTTCATTCATTCATACGTCATTAGCAGAAGCACTAAATAAATTGCATGAGCAGAAATATCATTTGAATTATCTGCTTCACACGAACATTAAATTGTTTAAGCCGCAATAATCTATACATAAAAATAAAATTGGAGTGTCTGTTTGTAATATTGAAATAACCGTTCTTTACTACACATATATGAATATATACGGTACATACACCAAAATAACATTTTTTTTACAACTTTTGTTTGTCTGTCTGTCTGTCTGTTTGTTCCAGCTAATCTCTGAAATGGCTGATGTACTTAGGCTACGTTTATTTTAGAAAAATTCCATAATTTTAGAAAAATAAAGTAATGTTGCAATGTCCAAGTACTGTCCAGTACCGCGCGCAGCTCACGCGCATGCCACTGGGCCGTCACGTCGGGCGCCGCCCACCAACTAATTAATAATAGTTAAATATATTCATAGTTAAGACAGGACAAAGTCTGTCGGGTCAGCTAGTCTAAACAAATAATAAGAATGTAAACTGAATGTGTCTGTATTATTTAGATTAATGTTAATGCACGCTTCACTGCCAAGTTAAAAATATAAAAGTATATGAAAGCATAAAACGTATACTCGTGTAAAATTTAGTCTTTGTTTCATAGAAATCGGTTAACTCTTTCAAAAGTTATTGCCATTTGAATGATGACGCGAGGTTAAATAATTTCGGGTCCACGCGAATGAAGTCCCAGATTCAGCTTATAAAATACTACGTTTTATTAAGTCTAAATGACAAACAGAAGGACACATTGTATTCTCTTTTAGTCTAATAACAATAAAGATCGTTTTAATATCAAGAAAAGATATAATATGGTTTATTACCTGAGAGTGCTCCTGGGTTTTACCTCCGACGAGACAATGTATCGAGTAATGAGCTGAAACTTCTGACTGCAGCATACATTTTGTGGGTTTCGTACTTTGTCTGTGTGCTTTACGCTACGGCTTTAGTGTAAAATTCATAAATATTCCACGTGTATCACTAATATTCTCATCTGTTTCTTTAAGAGGAATAGCTTTTACCGAGTTCAATGTGGACGTCACTTTATGTAGGCACCATTCAATCGTCCAGTAATAAATCGCTCGGACTTTTGGGCTTTATAACAAAGTAAACAGCAGATACTATTAAAATTTCATTATATGTATAAATTTAGAATTAATTTTTCACCGCTTACGTTTAGCGTTATGGTAACAATATCACCTGATGTTAAGCGACGACGTAGCCTAAGATGATGGACGCGCTAAGCCTAAAGGAGGGACTAGCTCTCAAATAAACCCACCTACAGTTATTTACCATTTTATGGTTTCATCGCTGAAGACATCTCAGGCCTCTGCAGGGAATCGAATTCACGGTCATTGATGCGGCGTTCGTACAAACCCCTCACTGAGCCGTTAGTGCTAGGTATAGTGTAGCAAGACAACACTGCGTCATTCACGTATTGATCGTTACCCATTTCAGGTTAATAAAAGCGACAATTGGCATCGTTTCAAACGTTCCCAGCAATGAATATAACAGCTAAGATCACTGACGACCGTTGTTTAAATCCATAATATCACTGTAATTTACATGAGATAAATTATCTTGATATTACGGCTGTGTGTACTGTAGTTTCATAGCGTCGTGTCGAACCGCCGCCGCCAAACTACATTACGTTCAAATTTCGCCCGTCGCATACAAATTAGATACGCGACAGTGTCCTAATTCTCTTGAAACATATCTGTACTAAGTGTACCCAATACACACTAAAAATATGGTTATATGATATGAATGATATATATATCATTTATATATCGTCAATTGGTTGTGTGGAATTTAACATTATTCAACATTTTTAGCCAGTTAGTACAACATTACACCTGTCGGTGGTAGCGTGAGGGCCTGAAGCCATTTTTTTGTAACCGTAGGCTACCTCAATAATTATTCTATGAAATTTAAAAAGATTATTTGAGATCTGATTGATAGTTGAGTAGCGCGTTCAAACAAACAAACGTTTCCTCTTTATAATATTAGTATAAAGGTGTCTTTTGGGGTGATTTGATATCTTATGAAATTCGTTGTTTAAGTTAATGATTTTATTATCATTTTAAAACTTACTTTTTCGGTATTAGTAAAAAAAGCACAAAACTAATGCACTTTTAGTACTTATTTAATATCTTTTTTTTATAATAAAGCTTACTTCCGGTCGCACCATCTATGTATTGACAATGTATTTATGTAATATATTAACTATTAGATTAGATTATTTAGACTTGGCTTCTTACAGATTGCACTGGAATGTTGTATTTGAAAATTGTCATCAATTAAGAATATAATGAAACAGATACTAATTTCTGTTTAATACCAATAATGTCCTAAAGTATGAAGCAATGATGGCTTAGTCGGTAATGTGTATAGACTCCCTGTCGATGGACGTGAGTTTGATTCCCTGGTATAAGCCTGAGATTTCGGTGCAGGAAAACATCGTAAAGAAACCATAGCATGGTGTTAAGGCTTTTACTGATGCCCGCCTGGCTACCTACCATCCTCAAGTTGAAAATCTGCCGCCAAATACCAATAGGTGTGTTCCGGCAGTTGCACTTGAGAGCCAGTTCCTCCTAAGGTTTATCGTGTCTGCCAACTTGGGCCGTATCGTCACTTAAGATCAGGTGAGATTGCGGCCATAACGCTATCCATATAATAAAACATAAAACTGTGGCATGTGGGTAGACAGCACCTTCAAGGCTGAATATTTACCGTCTATATCGAATAACAGCTGGAGACGAACCCAACCTACCATTATCATCTTATCTCTCCCTGGTACTCTATTCCCAGTTTGTGAAATCTTATTCTGATATGTCCCAGTTTGGTAAAGTAACTTTTCTGTTTTTCGAAATATGTACTCGAAGATGTTTCAAGAAAAATGACCTAATGCTCCCAAGACGGTTACAACACTAAACAGTAAGCTATTGACAATACAGGCTCGATGCTGATTGTAATGTCCACACTGCAATAATAAGAGAAAACTCTTAAATTGAATTGTCTCCCGCTAATCCGGTGAAAGCTCTCTTTCCGTAACGAGCAAACGGAAAAATTACAACTTAATTATTTCTTTCGGTAGGAGCGAGTACCAACGTACCTCTACCTACTGCCGAAAGTTTGTAATCTGTTTAATTCGTTAAGTTATGATTAAAAATCGTTTCGTAACATTTTGATGTTGTTAGAGATGTTTTTTGTTTTCTTCGTTGCAGCGCACAGCTGTTTGTTTTCAATTTTCTAAAAGAAATAATTTGTATTCGGGTTTCTTTTCGGCGTTGATTAAAAGTTAATTTAGATTCTGGAAAATATGAATTGCAGATGAAGAAAATTTTTATTGTGAAGCTAGTCTTATAAGAGATTTTTTTTTTGCTTGTTAATATTGAAATTGATTTTTGAATTGGATTATGTTTTTCATTTTAATGCATACTTTTAACGGGCGATGATAAATATATTCGGTCGAATGGAATAAGGAATAATTAGAAGCGTTGATAGATCAGTGGTAGTGCGTACGACTTTGCGTCAAGGGACGTGAGTTCGAATTCAACCGCCTACAATGAGCTTGTACTTTCGGTGAAGGAAAACATCGGAAGGAAATCGTAACATGGTGGTAGGGCTTTTCCTATGTCCGCCTGGCTAGCTACAACTCTCAAGTTAATAATCTGCCGTCAAATACCAATAGGTATGTTCCGGCAGCTGCACTTGAGAGCCAGTCCCTCCACAGGTTTAGCGTGTCCACCAAATTGGGCCGTATCCTAACTTAAGATCAGGTGAAATTACAGCCATAACGCTAAACCTTAATTATGAAAATAAACACTCACATAATTTTTCCAAAAGGTACTAAAAATCGTTTGTCTATAAACATTACTAAAGTTTAAGGTTGAAGTTTCGAATTTTGTTTAATACGTCAGATACCGCGCTGTTTGGTTCCGCGAAATCCTTCTTAAAGGCAAGCCGCGGCCGTTTAAAACTATTTTGATAGTATAATAACTGTAACACAGTGTAATTTGAGTTAAAAATGTTTGGTAAAACGAGTCGGTTTTATGAGCTGGAGCTTCCGACACGGAGCTGTGTTGGTTTACGATCATTGTTCCAACACACGCTAACAGCACATGTGCGAGAGAACAGCTGCTTCACTGTAAAACTGTAAATAATGTTATAGTCCATTGATCTTTTCCTACTACAGTAAAACCTCTATAAAACGGACATCAAGGGAGACGTGGTAGTTTGTACGACTTTGTGTCAAGGGACGTGAGCTCGAATCTAACCACCTACAATGAGCTTGAGCTTCCGGTGAAGGAAAACATCGTGAGGAAATCATAACATGGTAGGGCTTTTTCGGATGCCCATCTGGCTAGCTACCACCCGCAAGTTGAAAATCTGCCGCCAAATACCAATAGGTGTGTTCCGGCAGTTGCACTTGAGAGCCAGTTCGTCCAAAGGTTTATCGTGTCTACTAACTTGGGCAGTACCATCAATTAAGACCAGGTGAAATTATGGTCATAATGTTAAGACTTAACTATAAAAGAAAGATGCCGAAAAATTCGAGTTGTAGAGTTTTCGAGAATGGAGGTTTTGGTGTTTTTTTTTTCGAGATTTTGAGGTTTACAACTTATCTAGGTTCTACTGTACATGATTATCTATCTGTAAAACTCAAAACTGTAACGAAGACAAATTCATACATACGTAAAATATATTTGCAAAATTTATAAATGGACTATCCTATGAATATAAGAGTTAGGAAATAATTTAATTTGAATTTTATGTCTATGTTTATCTACGGACATAACTCTGATAAAACTTCTTTGTATATTATTGTTATTTGGTTGAGATTTAATAGGTAATTAAAAATCTTACATATCAAATAGTTATATGTAGTAAAATACAGTAACATGTTGATAAAATTGAAAATATGTCTTACAATTTTAATTATGAAACAAAATTAATTTGTATGCGAACGAAGTCGCGTGTACAGTTAGTAGTATCAAATAAATAAATAATACAAATGTTGCTTCATCATGTCCAACCTTGCTCTTTGTTTATTTATTTTATAATATTCATATGTGATTAACTTATGATATTGTTTGAAATATGTATATATCCTATTATTAAAAAATAAAAAACATAAATGCCTAGTAAAGTTTAAAAAAACTAAAATAAATTTAGTGTATAAATAATGTTTTATGCACGGAGAGTTGTCAACACGAAAGTTTCGCAAAATTTATTATCGCACTTTCAATAGTGCAGTAGCTGGACTTCTTGCGCTGTGTCGCCCGGACCGATGCACCAGAAACTTTCTCCATTCACCCTAACCTAGTTGAATGTCCAAAGTTTCGGAATGTGATAAAAATATTATGTTTATTTCAATTTTGTTATTAAAAAACATTGAAAAATTACTGCCGGATATATCAAAATATAACCACTGCATTTAACTACTACTTATGTTTGTTTTCGTCGACCCTAACATCGTAATAAAAACTGTAACTGGGACAAATTGACGTTGCTATCGAATTATTATATATAGGAAAGTACAAGATAATTTCTGCTAGGAGAACTTATTTTGAATAGTCCCTTAACTATTTTCAACTATTTATTAAAGTAAAAAAAATCTTAGGCGTACTGATCACTTTACAATAAGACTGAGCCATCACGCTCTGCTATGTAACGTTCGTTGAAGCGATGATAGCTCATTGGTAGTGGTGGTGGGACTAGAGTACGAATCTACCTACAATGTGCTTAAACTTTCGGTGAAGGAAAACATTGTGAGGAAACCATAGCATGGTGGTAGGGCTTTTCCTAATGCCCGCCTGGCACCCTCACCCACAAATTGAAAATTTCCCGCTAAGTACCAATAGGTGTCACTTGAGAGTCAGTTCCTCCACAAGTTTAACGTGTCTACCAACTTTGGCCGTATGGTCACTTGAGACCAGGAGAGTTTATAGCCATAACGCTAAACCTTAACTAAAAAAATGTTTGACTCGAATCGACTTAAGATTACTTTTTTAGCCTGTTCTATGTTTCACTATATATCTATAGTGTTGACAGTTATCTAAAGCGCGTACGCGATTGGTTGTGCCCAGTTATAGGTGCGCTCTTATTGGTTCAAAGCATCCAGTAAGTTCTCAACGGCTGCGCAGATATAGTTTGCACACGTCAATCATGTCAGCAGGTTCGTAACGTATCGTATGTATTATAATGGATTAGATGAACCGAATGATGTACGATAAAATGTTTATCTTCACAGCTAGAAAAAATATATTAATTACGAAATTTCCTACTATTCTTTCAATGCATTACTTAACTCTGCGTTTAACTTAATTGCTCTCAGACGCTCGTAATTCATTAATTTGTATTTGTCAATCAATATTGTATTATATTTATCAATAATAACACACTACTCCAGGAAATTTGTTCCAAACGAGTGTCCTACGACACTCATGCATTTGTTTTCCGTCGGCGCTGTCAACGGGGTGTTCAATTAAATCAGTAATTACACCTTTTTTATAGTTAAGGCTTAGCGTAATGGCCATAATCTCACCTGATCTTAACTGACGATACGGCCCAAGTTGGTAGACACGCTAAACCTGTGGAGGAACTGGCTCTCAAGTGCAGCTGCCGGAACACGCATATTAGTATTTGGCGGCAGATTTTCATCTTTAGGGTGGTAGCTAGCTAGACGGGCGAATTTTAAATATATTAGAACACGAAAAAACATTCTAGAAAACGACATCATATCTCACATCTCTCCAGTCTCAGTATCCGGTAATAAGATTACAATTTAAGCTGATTACGAGCGTGGATTTGTTAGCTCTCCCCGCTGTGAAAGGCGTTAATCCACCACTTTTATTATTTCTTAATGCGATAATATCCCCGAGGCTGTTTATGTGGATAACATTTTTTATGTGTTTATAAATTCCCTTTAAAGTCCTCTTGCTGTTTATTTCCTGTGGCATTGACCTCGCTTTTTATAGTTTAAGCCTAGTGGAGGGACTGGCTCTCGAGCGCTACTGCCGTGCCACATCTTTAAGTGTTGAAGCGATGATAGCTCAGTGGTAGTGTGCACGACTTCGCGTCAAGGTACGTGGGTTCGAACCCAAGCACCTACAATGAGCTTGAGCTTTCGGTGAAGGAAAACATCGTGAGGAAACCATAGCATGGTGGTAGGGCTTTTCGATTTTATTTTCGATTTTTTGTAGGCCGATTTTTCGATGAATTTCGGTACCAAGATAGAACGTTGAAGAAATACAAAAGCACGTATTTTCTTGAGTTAATTTTTTTATTCGTTAAATTTCGCGACTAAACTGCTCAATCATTTGGGATGAATTTTGATACAGAGATAGATGGAACCTTGGAGATAGTGACGGGGTACTTTTTATCGTGAAAAACTTACTGGAAGTGGGGTA
Organism: Actias luna; assembly: GCA_039707435.1. Lineage (NCBI taxonomy): Eukaryota > Metazoa > Arthropoda > Insecta > Lepidoptera > Saturniidae > Actias > Actias luna. The sequence goes on along the minus strand of JAZHAC010000016.1, from coordinate 19,542,491 downwards.
AAGAGAAATAAATTTTGCATGAAGCTTTTTATTGCTTCATCTGATTTAACAAAATCAATGTTAACGTAAGCGAAGCCGCTGGTAAAAGCTAGCTATGTAGTAATATAAGGATAAATAAAAAAAAAAAGATTAACATAAGAGATATAAGTGAGACATTTAATTTCATATTAGTGTTCGATTTTTTTTCAGTTTTTGTGACCACAATCTCACTTGATGTCTATCGGCGTGTCCCAGGATGGTCGACATCGTAAATCTGGTACACGGACTGGCTTTCAAAAGCAACTTCCGGAACGCACTTATATATATTTAACGGCAGATTTAAACCAGGGCCAATAGCTAGACAGATCGGCATTAGAAAGAAAACGCTCTACCACAATACTGTGGTTTCGTCACGATGTTTTTCCTTTACCGAACGCTCAAGCCCAACATAGCAGTTCAAACTCGCGTCGACATCGCATGGCATGGGCGATCATTGTTTCAAAATAATTATTATAAACTATAATTATTAATAACGTAAAATATACAGTAAAATAATCAATAATAGTAGAGTTACTTTAGTAGAATCAATATGTTATTTTTATAATTTGAATTACAATAAAAAAATAGCGGTAAATCTGTAGATTTTACTACAAAGTCAACGAAATCCTCATAGTACTTCCGGATCGGTGAAACGTAAGAAAATGTTTCGTCGCGGGCCTTTGAAACTAAAGCCGGCGTATTCAATATTATCCGGAGCGTATAAGCAGTTATTGCAGTAATATTATATGGAAGTAGTTGAGCGAACGCGTCGGAACAAGCTCCGGTACGCATTTATATTAAATTTAATATCTTCAACGATGAAATAACATCCACTTACGCGGTTCTTTGTATGTATAACGATCATATATTGTTATGGGTCATAAAAGGTGTATATTTATTAAGTTTCTTTTCCAACTTAAACGTTTCCTTGGTTGTTAAAGTTTATTTTAATACTGCCTTTTGTGTCGACATCGGAACTTATTTCAGCAATTAGCGTTATGATCACAATGATACATATGCCTAGTGAAGGGTCTGGCTCTCAAGGGCATCTTCCGAAACACACCTATAGGTATGTGGCGGCAGATTTTCATGAGGGTGGTAGCTAGTGAGATGGGCATGGGAAAAACCCTTACCACTACGATAGGTTTCATCACGATGTTTTTCTTCACCGGAAGCTCAAGCTCGTTGCAGGTAAATTCGAATTTACGTCGCCTGACGCTGTGTACGGACACTAGTAACCGAGTTATTCTGGGTTCATACATACATACTATCACGCCTCTCTTCCATAAGGGTAGGCAGAGACCACATCCTTCCACTTGCTACGATCCTGACATACATCTTTCGCTTCTTCTACTTTCATAAGCACCTTCATACATGCTCTTCGGTTACGGGTACTTTTGACCTGGCCTTTCTCCAGAACGTCCTCGATCTGATTGAGATATGTTCGCCTACGTCGACCTGCACCAGCTTGCCCATTCACACTCGCCTTGTAAATTTGTTTTGTTAATCTTCTTTCATCCATCCTCTCTACATGTCCATACCAATTAAGCATCCGTTTCTCTATCTTTGTCACTTCATCTTCTACCACACCACAACGTTCCCTTATCACACTATTCCTTACTTTATCTATCATTATGGGTTCAATTTCAACTAAACAAGCCTGTCAAATGTAAATTTGCAACACTTGTGTTAAAATGTTTTAAATCTGGTTCAAGAGGCCTCTGCCTATTCAGTTTTTCATTTTTATAGTGTATAGGATTTTAGTATATATCCACACAACCACTTACCGTTAAGTTTGAAGCGTGATAGCTCAGTGGTAGTGTGTACAACTTCGCGTCAAGGGACGTGAGTTCGAATCCAAGCACCTACAATGAGCTTGAGCTTTCGGTGAAGGAAAACATCGTGAACAAGCCATAACATGGTGGTAGGGATTTTTCTAATGCCTGCCTGGCTAGCTACCAATAGGTGTGTTCCGGTAGTTTCACTTGAGAGCCAGTTTCTTCACAGGTTTAGCGTGTCTACCAACTTGGGCCGTATCGTCACTTAAGATCAGGTGAGATTATGGCCATAACGCTAAACCTTAAGTATATAAAAAAATAGTGACATAGCCAAAACGGCGGACACGTTAAGTCTAGAGGATGGCTTAGCTTTCAAAAGGCACTGCCGAATCAAACATATATAATTAGAGGGTGTCAGCTGTCCAGACGGGACTTTGAAAATCCTGCCACTATGCTATGGTTTCACCATTGCAAGGATTCGAACTCACATGGTACCGTTGATCCTTCAATTCCCATCTTCGGATATAACAGGTTAACGAAATCATCTGTACAGCGGGTTGTTAAATAATTTATAATACTATTTATGACCGGCCCTGGTTTTGTATGAAATTACCATTGTAATGCGTACTAATTTAAAGTGGTTGTCGAAAGTATTAAAGTTGTTAACAGGTCGCGGCGGCACCTACGCGAACGAGATCTCCATCTCGATCCTCCGACGAGGAGGTACTCTATAGTAATTATAATTCGGAACGCGTGTCCTCGAATATGGATAAGGAATTAAGCGGGGTCGCGTTGAGCTCCGGCGCGCCGTCGGAACTTTCAGTTTATTAGCGGCCCAATAAAACTTTACGATCTGTGTTGCCGCGTTCAGACAAAACACGGGATTCTTATATATTATACACAAGAAAATAACGTTATCTGAAACTAACTTTACCCGCACTGAGTAATTATTTATACATATTAATAAATGTATATTTAAAATTCATGTATTTCATTCGTGTAACAAAGTATTATGTTTTGAAGAGCAGCCTTACGTGCTAAATGCTTCACGAGTGACATCAGACGAAAGTTTGCCGAAATGTGCTAACAAAGTAACATGTAGACTATGACATAATTGATATAGTATACAAACTTCACAGCTTTAGCGTGGCCACCAACTTGGACTATATCTTCACTTAAGATCTTAAGATTTGTCTTTAAAGATACCTAGTATAACTTGGAAAGGAGTAAATATATACTTTCCTTTTAAACTTTAATCATTTTTCCATTCTTTAGCAAGGCTACTTGTAAAAGTTCTTATCTGACCTTCTTACCGCACACTTTAATTTAGTTTTGTGTTTTATTATTATTATTTTCTGTATTCTTAATAAAAATACAAAATATAAATGACTTTATTATATGTGTGTGTTTTTTTTAAATTAAGCATATGTAATTGTTATTGTAATTATTATTTAAACAGCGTATATGATGTTATTGTATTGGGTCGGCTGCGGCAAACTGCTTTTCTATGGTGTTGTTTATCTGACCTCGGTCATTAGGTATACATTTCTTAATATTATAATGTTACAAATCATCAATCATTCTTTGCACACTTTGCAAATTCTCTTACAGAGATTTTTTTCTCCTATGGTAGCATTCAGGGTAAGTCTATGCAAAAACAGTGTTCATCAAGAATAAACGATACAATTTAATATGAGAATAAATCCGGTATTTTAAGTTATCGTATATGGCAACATTAAAGACACCCGGCGACTCAGCAGTCGGATGAGTTGTCAAATAGACTTATGTTATTACAGGAGCTACGTCGTAGCTTCTTGGGATGAAACAGATTCGACGTTCGGTTCTGTATCTAGATCCCGGACTTATTTCAAAACTCGTAACGGATGTTCTTCCATTACCGTTTTCGAAGTATAAAGGGGAAGCAAGTTACGTTGTGTTTTACATAACACAAATACGATAGTATATATTTGTTAATATGCGTTGTAATTTGATATCAATGTAGAGGAAACCCTATCTTTTTTAGAATTATTGTCTGTCTATCTGTCTCATTAACGTATATCACTCCGTAAGTACTCAACATATTTGGATAAAACTGGACATGCTGATAATATTATGGACTTATACTATTTATATTTTGTCTTAAGTGACGATACGGCCCAGGTTGGTAGACATGATAAACCTATGGAGGGACTGGCTCGCAAGTGCAGCTGCCGGAACACACCTATTGGTATTTGGCGGCAGATTTTCAACACGAGGGTGGTTGCTACCCAGGCGGGCATTAGAAAAAGCCTTACCACCATGTTATGGTTTTCTCACGATATTTTTCTTCACCGAAAGCTCAAGCTCATTACAGGTGGAGTGGATACGAACTCACGTCCCTTGACGCGAAGTCGTTCACACTACCACTGAGCTATCATCTTTTCAAATCTATGTAGAACAATAAAAAGATTTTTGTCGGAAAAAATGTTATAATTAAAGTTTTGTATATTATTTTAAAGCGACGATAGCTGAGTGGTAGCGTGTAGGAACGCAACGTCATGGGACGTGAGTTCGAGTCCACCTACAAAGAGCTTGAACTTTCGGTGAAGGAAAACATCGTGAGGAAACCATAGCAGGGTGATAGGGCTTTTTCTAATGCCCGCCTGGGTAACTACCACATTCAAGTTGATAATCTGCAGCCAAATACCATTAGGTGTGTTCCGGCAGCTGCGCTTGAGAGCCAGTCCCTCCTATAAAGGCTGGCAGTGCATCTGCGATTCCTCTGGTGTCGTGTGTGTCAATGGATGGTGGTGATCTGTTACCAGTACGTGAAACGCATGATCGTTAGCTCCTTAATCGATATAAAAAAACATAACACTGTTATAGAAGTTAAAACATAACTAAATAAAAACTCTGTGATGTAACTATTGTAATATTAAAATGGCAATAAATTTGAAAATAGATCTTAAACTATAACATTTGATGTGTTCTCTTCTCTGATCAAAAATAATCGTCTATTTATAAAATAAATAATTCTTAACATATCTTATATATATATGGACCGTTTATTTTGAAAGTGGTGTAAGTCCATTTTTGAGAAAAATATGCTATCACGTAATTCATGCTTAATTTAATGTTATTTTTTATATATAACTAGTCCGTGTTTTATTTCTCAAATAAAAGTCCCATGTTTCGTACAACTTAAAAAATCGGTCGGTAAATGAAATTGCATTATCAAAAAATATAGTAACCTTTAGTTTTCTCGAAACAAAAGATTTACACCACTTTCAAAATAAACGGTCCATATATAAGTTTGTTCATTAAATTCCGCCTAATAACTACGGGAAACCGGTGCACGTAATCCGTCCGAACAGACCGATCCACCGAAGTGATAACCGGAAGCCAATTGTCTGACCGACTTATTATTAAACCGTGGACACACCGGGACACTTGGCTATATAAATTAGTGCCGATCCGGGTTTACTACGGGCCGAGAAGGTCCGTACGTACGACCGAAAACTTTGTCGCGCGATCCGACGCCCCGTGTTCGGATTAAGATCGGTAATTTATGGCCGTATCGAATATATATATGCGGTATTATCGAGCTTGGTCTTAGCAAATTATGTATATCTTTATATATAAAAATGTTCTTGACTGCTGAAATAGAACAAGATCTAACAGACCCCATATATTTTTTTTTATACTCTAGGTTTATTGGTATGGCCATAATCTCACCTGATCTTAAGTGATGATACGAACTGGCTCTCAAGTGCTGCTGCCGGAACACACCAATTGCTATTTGGCGGCAGGTGTACAACTTGAGGTTGGTAGCTACCCAGACGGGCATTAGAAAAAGCCCTATCACCCTGCTATGGTTTCCTCACGATGTTTTCCTTCACCGAAAGCTCAAGCTAATTGTAGGTGCTTGGGTTCGAACCCACGTCCCTTGACGCGAAGTCGTGCACACTACCACTGAGCTATCATCGCTTTTAAATATATACTAAAATATATCTATACTAATATTATAAAGAGGAAAGGTTTTCATTTTTGTATTGGTATATGTTTGTGAGGAAAAAACTCAAGAACTGCTGGACCGATTTCTATATTTTTCCGCCATTAGAATGCTACATTATATCTGAGTAACATAGGCTATATTTAAATCATATAAAAATCGGGGATTTCCCCTCGAAAAAGTTTGTTTGTTTATTTGAACGCGTTAATCGCTGGAACTCAGAGTCGGGATTTCAAAAAAAAAAAAATTGTTATTGGTAGGAGTAAAGCTGTATTGAAAAAGGTTATATAAACAGGCAATTATTTTTTAAATTTTTTAATTACATTTGAACCAAGCGCAAGCACGGGTAGAGTAGGCAGTGTTGAAATAAATCTTAGAAATAAATTTCATGAACGCATTCCGAAGCGATAGCTCAGTTGGTAGTGCGTACTAGTTAAAATCCATCGACAACGTGTTTGAGCTTTCGGTGAAGGAAAACATCGTGATAAAACCATAGCTAGGTGGTAGGGCCTCTGATAAAGTTTTCCTGGCTACGTACAACCCTTAGTTGAAAATCAACCACCAAATACATATACACGTGCTCTGGCAGTTGCACTTGAGATCTAATCCCTCCACTGGGTTTAGTGTGTCCACGACCTTGGGCCACGTCGTCACTCAACACCGTGTGAGATTGTGTCCATAACAATAAATGTTAACTATTGAAAAAAATGCATTATTAACATACGTAAGCTTAGTAAATTATATCGAGTAATTTCAGAGTAACAAAAGCGGTCAGACAAATCCGAAATACAGTATCTGGAGCTGTATGTCGATGACAAATAAAAACTTGCATATATCTCATTCACAGATTCATTCTATGTATCGATAGATATGTCCCGAAACGAACTTACTAAAAATAATGTTACATTAAACTCGAGATATCTTATTATACTCGGATAGTGAGGTTAGATAAATACGCCGGCGTAGCTTCTGATGAAAATCTCACACAATATACGAGATTCCAGTTCTCGCATCCCCCTGTATAAGTTGAACCGGTGCCAGCACATCCGCCATATATCGCGGCCGAAACGAACTGATTTAATCGAAAACGATACAACTCTGCCAGGTACGTGCCAGCGATTAAGAAACGTAACGGCACGCGGAGTCACTCGGTTTGTTTTTATTTCAACCGATTTAAAATCGGATCGTTTCTCGATTATCGCTTTTCCTAATTCGAATATTTTAAATGTCAATACACTTACTTCCTAAGGTGTATTTCCTTTTACAAAAAAAGAAAATAGAGACTTTAAAATACAAACACTATCTATATTAATATTATAAACCCGGAAAAGTCTGTTTGTGATATATATCGGATTTTAAAAAAAATATTTTTGTATCTGATGCATCAATCAATCAGAGAGACTTTTAGGTTATTTACAACAATACAAATACAAATATTTTATTTCCAGCAACATTTACATGGTTTTTGCCTTGCCTAGGGCTACAAAATAGGCAATGCCTGCCACACGGTAGACTGTCAGAATTATACATATAATAGTTGATGGCGCATGTCATGTGAGACGAGACAACACAGAATTAAAATAAGAAAACAATTAACACTATGGAAAAAATATAAGGAATCAAAATTAGTAATCGAGTTATTATGTGTTTCTAAATGTATGTAAGGATATTTGTATGTTGTGTATGTGTGTACGTGAATGCGTCTGTGTGAATGTTTGTATGGGAGAGTGTGTGCGGGTGCGTATGCATGTAAAGAGGCTAACTAATAATTTAAAGTATATTTTCCGTGTCTTTGAAGGAAATACTACGAGCTATCTTGCGGTAACAGTTTTGACGTGATAACGTTTTATGGAATAGAGGGCAAACGTGCGTGTCATTTGATGGTAAGTGATCACCGTCTGCCACGGATACCCACAACACCAGAAGAATCGCAGATGCGTTACCGGCCTTTATAGGAAGGGACTGGCTCTCAAGTGCCACTGTTGGAATACATCTATTGGTATTTGAAGCGATGATAGCTCAGTGGTAGTGTGTACGACTTCGCGTCAAGGGACGTGAGTTCGAATCCAAGCACCTTCAGTGAGTTTGAGATTCCGGTGAAGGAAAACATCGTGAGGAAACCATAGCATCGTGGTAGGGCTTTTTTTAATGCCCGCCTGGCTAGCTACCACCCTCAAGTTGTAAACCTTGTAAAAAAGATTATTGCCATAACGCTAAACCTTAAGTATAAAAAAAAAGATTTTCAACTTGAGGGTGTTAGCCCTACCGACATACATTATATAATATACATTCATTGTTATATGAATTAAATTTCCTTTGTGTCTATTCTGTTAGATTATCAATTGAGTTTGTGTATGAGCGACCCATCCTGTGTTTTGATAAAATATATAAAAATGTATAAAAATTTATATTGACATAAAAGTGAAAAAAATATTAATGTTAATAATGCACATTTATAACTAATTACGAGTAATAATTTTCAAGCGATAATGGCTCAGTTGGTAGTTTGTACGGACCCCGTATAAATCGACGTGAGTTCGATCCCTGAAATAAGTTATAGGAGATAGAGGGTTTTCTTACGCCCAACTAGCCGACTACCATCTTCCAGTAAAAAATCTACTAAATACCTGTAGGTTTCTTCTCGTAGTTGCACGTGGTAAAACATATCATGGTCATAAGGCTTTTCCTAACACCCGCCTGGCTACTTACCATCCTCAAACGGAAAATCTGCCCCCACCTACACATTAATGTGTTCCGGCAGTTGCACTTAAGAGACAGTCATGTCGCTAGGGCTTAGCGTGCCCCCCATTTTGGGCTATATCTCAACGTAACACCAAGTAAGATTGTGGCCGTAAAAAATAGAAAGTACATAATCCATCAGTATAATTCTGAAAGTGACACGACACTCTTTCGCGTTATCATTCCGTTAGGTACCGGCGGAGTTCCACAGCTGCTACACGATTATTATTTCATTACGAAATGGCGCATCGTTACGTCACACTACGGTAGGCTGTCGCGGAATCCGGACGACTCATTTAACAAACACTTTTATAACAACGCGTTATGATTTCTTAGGTTTACGCGAATATTATTAATTGAAATAAAACGAAGGTTGAGGAATTGAAGGTAGACACAGTGACATGAACTTTTCTGGACAACCTACACCTCAGTCCGCCCCGTGACCACGAAAGCTGAAAAGCTTTCGAAACGTCGGGATTAAAATCAATAAATAACCGCTATAAAATCCGTTTAAATTAGATTTCTTTATCTAAATAGTATCTAAATAATTGTTTGTTAATATTTATGTAGTAAAATATCTAAGGTATATTTATCAGTTAATATAGTAAAAATATGTATTAGTTTAATAGACAAAATATTTCAATTAACGAACATTCTTATCAGTATTATATACTGGATTTTACGTGCGGCTTTGCTCGCATTATATGGATTCAGTCAAACGAATAGTAATGATGCAGACAAAAGTTTCATACAAAGTTAATCCCTCTGTTTACTCCACTTTCAATAAGATTTTCATGAGACAAAGTAGCCTATGAGCGTCTTCAGGTTCCGAACTATTTTTGTACCAAAATTCATCATAATCAATTCAGCGGTTCAGGCGTGAAAGCGTAACAAACAAACAAACTTACTTTTGCATTGATAATACTAGTATGAAAAATGAGTTTGTTTGCTTATTACGCTTTCTTGTCTAAACCACTGAATCGATTATGATGAATTTTGGTACCGAGATAGATGGAAATCTGGAGACCGTGATAGGCTATTTTTACACACGAAAACCTTATTAGTAATGGCGTGAAGAGGAGGATAAAATTTGTAAATAACTTTTACCGCGTCATCCGCTTTGTTTGAGTAAATCAATAATAACGCGAACGAAGCCGCGCGTAAAATCTAGTATTTTATACCTCCTACCTTATATATATATATATATATATATAAATATATTATCTAAAAGGTCATACATGTTACTACTACCGTCTTTTTAAGGATGTGACAAGAACTATCCGATACAGTATTTTTCTTTAATTGGTTCTAAGACATTCAGTATTTAGGTTCGATAACCATTTCGTCCTTTATTTTATTATTTACTGTTGTTGAGTGTAATTTGTCTTTTTGTGTCGCTTTGTTTAGCAAACACAAAAGACGTCTAGCGCAGCGGTCGGTGACAGCATGGTATAAAGCAAGAGCTGATAAAAGTTAAATCTTTGGAGTAATTAAACACGTTGGCAGAAAATTTAATTGTAAGCTTCAATAAGTATATAGAGAGTTTATCTTACCATAATAATACACAGTACTAAAATACCTAAATCTTAACATTATAATAGATATAATCAAATGAACGAATACAATTCAATGGGCGAAATAAATTTGTTCTTAAAAAACACTGAACGGAAACGTTGCGAAGCCACGTGGCTCCATTTCCTGAAAACCGGATGCGTATTTTATTTGTCCGGAAGCAACATGGTCGAATGCTTTCTAAATAATTTAATTACAATTAACTATACATATATATCATTATACTATTTGTGACTGCAAACATATATATTTTTAACTTTGTGTTTATTAAATTATTTGTTTGATTGCTCGTTAATCTCAGGAACTACTAGTGTTATTGTAAAACCTATTCTTTTATTGGATAGAGTAATCATTGAGGAAGGCTGTAAGCGATGATAGCTCAGTGGTAGTGTTTACGACTTCACGTCAAGAGACGTGAGTTCGAATCCAACCACCTTCAATGATCTTTAGCTTTCGGTGAAGGAAACCGTAGCATGGTTGTATGGCTTTTTCTGAAACCCGCCTGCCTAGCAATCACCCTTAAGTCGAAAATCTGCCGCCAAATATCAATAGGTGTATTCCGGCAGCTGCACTTGAGAGTCAGTTCCTCCACAGGTTTAGCGTGTCTACCAATTTGGGCCGTATCGTCATTTAAGATCAGGTGAGATTATAGACATAACGTTTAATCTTACCTAAAAAAAAAAAAACATTAACATCACGCTACCACGAATAGGAGCAAAGCTGTATTGAAAAGTCCCAGAAACAGGTAAAATTTATTGAGTAAATTGTATTTCTATATGAGAATATTTTTCTCATATGTTAATTTTATGTAAAATTAACCTTTCAGGCACCGCAGGCTAAGAAAGTTTACAGAAAGAATGACTTTTGAACGAAGTTCTTTATTTTGTAATACTTTCAATACTGCTTTGCTCTTATTAGTTATAGCATGATTTTATATAGCCAATATTATCAATCAATCATAATCATCATCATCAATCATCAATCATATCAAAAAAACAAATCATATCAAATCAGATCAAAATCATCATCATCAATCAATATTATCAATAATTACTTTATCAAATATAATAAAAAGAAAAAAATGAAATACGACAGGTACTTTCTAAGATTTACGCGTTCAAATAAACAAACAACCAAATGCACTCTTCCGCTTTACATTATGAATTAATATAGATATTTACAAAGGAAGAGTTGGCAACAATATGAAAAAACGTATATTCTTTACGCCTGTATCGATAACAAAGCACACTTCTACCACAACGTTCAAGAAATACTTTTTGACGTCATCATATAAATTTATTATATCTATATACGTGGAGGTTATTTTAAGACGTCGTTTCTGTACGATCATATATAATCGCTGATAAGGCTGACAAAAGCCGGACAGGAGACAATGGTGTGGACAGTATGATATATATTTTTATGTTCTCAAGGCAACGTCGCGTCGCTTTGTCTCGGCAGTCGTTAGTCATTGTGACGATTTCTGGGCAGCTGATAAGCGCCCCCGAGCGGCCCACGCGGACACGCGTATGGAAAAAAAAAACACACTAAAACTTAAAGTATTCTTAATATATACTAGCTGCGCCCGTGACTTCGTTCGCGTGAACGAAAAATAATTATTCATTTTTACAGAGCTTTATGTAGCTTTTTCCAATGCAGCGTAGCGTGATGTCAAATACCGAGGTTTCCTCAATAATTGGTTTATCAAGTACAATTCATGAAATATAAGTCATTCAAAAGATGAAACAAAAAAAATTGAATGCAGTATACATACAAAAATTAAGTCTTACCGACTAATATCGTCATACGATATCGAAAAATGGCCAAAGCTCACAATGCTATTGCGCTGGGTTCCAGTTGGACCCAAATTTTCTTTCAGTACATTGTCACCTTAGATCAAAAGGAGTGACTAACCCAGTGCTCTACCGCAAAATACTTTAGGAAGAATATATTTTACAAATACATGCAGATCAAATATGTTAATTTGCATTTCAGTGTTGCAGACAAAATTCGTTATGGCACAGGAGAGAATACTATCTGAACATTCCACATATAAACCATTGCAAATACCACGATCGTGTACGCCCTTCCGCGCGGTCTGTGTATCGAATGCGGCACGGTTACGAACGTCAAAGGGAACCGGGGTGAAATAATTCGACGGCTGAACATTTTTTTGTGCGGTTTCCCAGTCGTGATTGTTTAAAATAACAGGGCGCGTCCGTGAGCGCTGCTTTGATATGATTAAGTGCTGTTCCTGACATTCCATTTTGTTGAACGTTCAATAAGTATTTGTTTTTTTTTTTTGTTTTTGTATACAGACGATGAACGAATTCGAAATAAAGAGGCATTAACTTTACCAAATTACATTATAACGGAATGTGATTTCGTATGTGTGTGTTTTAATAAATAGATTAGGGGAATATCTTTTCGCATATAGCAGTATAAACTTGTAATAAAACCTCTATGGCTATTCTATTTGTATCTGGCTGGTTTTGATGGCATTAAATGGGGTTGCAATTTGAAAAAAAATACTACAATCTTATGTAACATCCTTTTATCTTACACGTCTTATTTAATAGTCTGTATGTCTATATGGTTCTTCACATCACTAATAATTCAGTCCACTGATTCGTTCCGAAGCTCCGCTATCACTATTACAACCGGAAGCTAAAAGCGAGCTGCATGAAAAAAATATTAAAACAATTTTTATAAAATCTCGTCATTTGAATTTTTAATTTATACAGTTATTTTTTAACATACGTGTAATTATTTAAACGCCTGTAATATTAGATTACGTGCAAAGAGACGATCAACGATTGAGCTAACATTGGCGTCCGGTGTACAAAACACAATAAACGTTTAAACAGAAAGCAAAAAAAATCAAAGTAAGCCACGTTAAGTTAGCGACGTTTACTGACCTAATGCAGTAAGAGAAGTAGTAGAGATAAGTAAGAGAAGCACGAAGTCGGTTTCAGAATGTCCATTCGTAATAAATATTATTAAATATAAAGAAAAAGTATCAGTAAACAGAAACGTTACCAAGCACATCGAGCCGCTTCAATTGCGTGTAGACATTGCTTCTCTGACCATATTCTATCGCATGTGTCACGGTGAGTGTTCTGATCCCTTATCCCTTCCTCTCCTTTCCACAATAGAACTACACGCGCTGGACTTCGGAGTCACAGCTTCACGGTAACCCCCATTACGGCTCGAACCAAAATTTCGATATGTCATACTTTCGCCATGCCGTGAAGTTGTGGAACAATCTTCCGGCCCACGTTATCCCTTCCTCATACAACATCGGGTCCTTCAAGAGAAACATAAAAAAGCATTTACATAGTTCTCTCGATGGTCGCTGCTGTTTTTGGACTGTGCTGTACTTAACATCAGGTACAGCGCAGTCACTTTGCCAAGTTGCCATAAAAAAAAAAAAAAAAAAAAAAAAAACAAAATCCAGGAGAGTAATTAAACTTCAAAACCGGCTGAACTTCCGTCGGTCTAATTATTCAATAAAGAAATATAAAAGCGTTTTTACCGAAAGCCCCGTTTCAGTTGAATTTTATATCTTGAGATATTCGCCTTTATCGGTACGACTTACCGAAACTGAATTAAGGTAAATTGTACACACACCACGTACTGAAACATGTGCTCACTCATTCTTACTCGAATATATTTTAAATACACGCTTACTAATATTATAAATGCGAAAGAGAGTTCGTTTATTTGTTACTTAAACCGCTGAATCGATTATGATACATTTTGGTATATAGATAGGTATATGATCTTGGAAACGGCTACTTTTTTCGCGAAAAACTAACTGGAAGGGGGGTAAAGGGAGGAGTAAAATTTGTATTAATCTTTTAATGGATTTGTTTGACAAAATCAATTTTATTGCAGGCGAAGTCTCACGTTAAATATGTTACATTTGTAGTTTTATTTATAACGAGGACGTGAATTGTAAAGGATTATCACGGAAGAACATTTTTCTTATTATTTTATAAATTTTCATATCACATATGATGTATCTGCTGGTGACCTTATAATAAATAAATAAACTCCTTATCCTTTTACATTTATTTTGGGATGCGTAAGTCCTATGTTGAGGATAGGGTCTGATGGAGGGCAGTTATAAGTACAGCTTTGCGATGATTTAGTCAAAACACTATCGTCCTAAATACTTTTATTGGTAGTTTTCCTTCAATATTGTCCTGTCAACAAACTGCTTGTTCAGATTACCTAATCTTTCTTTTACAGTAAAGTTATGAAGCTGTGAAAGACTCTCAGGCTAAACGTGTAGGTCCCTTCAAAATAAAAAAAGAGAAAATTCCTTTGACGCTGAATTACATCAAAACTTCTGATCTTATCTATATTAAGCTATAACTGTTCGAAGCAGAAACATTCATAGATACATCAAAGCTATTTATTTTTAGTTTATATTGCCCCTTTTTATTATTAATTTTTATATTTACTTTTGAATGGCCAGAGTTATGTCCATTTGAAGATTAGTTATTTACATATACAATTAAAGTATAAATAACTAGATATATTTATATTTTGATTCGATAAATTAATAGTCATGATTAAATTGATATAATACATTAGCATTTATTTCTAACACATCCTGTTCTGTCCTGTTTAACATTAAACAATATAAATATACAATTTAGAAGCTGTATTTTTTACTACACATCCAACCGGTTCTCAATACCTAACGTTGTTGGCTTTCTTTCTTGATTTTTTTTTTCGAAATGACATACTCTGTTAGCCCTAGAGGCTTTGACAGCTTCACCGAACTTTTTGGGGCGAGTGCTGAGGGCACTCAGCTACGAGGCAGCGAGCGCAAGGGTGCCAGAATGGCCGAACCTCGGCTAGGGCTGCTACCGGAAAAATAAAAAAAGATTCGTAAGGCTAACTAATCAACGGGTCCTAACTTACTAATTTCTTGATCCTAACACGACCGTATCGGGCAAGCCGTGTAAGGGCCGCGGAGGTAGTCCCTTACAGAACCGTGTACTTAACGTGTGGATGTGCATAGATGGTATACGGTGTGATGATGTACTTTCAGTGATGTAGAGTGTCACTGTATAGCGCGAGAAATTCTTTCTTGAGTCGATCACAAATATTATAGGCGAAACGAAATTCGTGCCGTATGGTAGCGCGGGTGCAATGTACCTTTACCAACTGGTCTCTGTCTAAGGAGATTTCACCGCGCCGGCTTCTGCTAATTAATACATACCTAATTAAGCTGACGAGGGGCTCGCAGCTCGCACAAAGCGAGGGCCCACCTGCCTCGGAATTCTATAACAGATTCGCAGAATTGTCGCCGGATCCACCATTATATTATTTAATATTCATTTTTATATACCTCTCCATTATAGAAACCATTTTATTGAATAATCTTTTTCGACATTAGACTGTACTTTGTGCTTTAAATATATAAAGACTTCTTTTATAAACCTTTCTAATAGGTTTAGCGTTATGTCCACGATCGCACTTAACGTTAAATGACGTCACGTCACAAGATGGTAGCCTCGCTAAGTCTCGTGTAGAAACTGGCTCTCGAGTACATCTGCTAGAACACACGTATAGGTATTTGAAGCGGTGATAGCTCAGTGGTAGTGTGTACGGCTTTGCGTCAAGGGATTTGAGTTCGAATCCAACCACCTACAATGAGCTTGAGCTTTCGGTGAAGGAAAACATCGTGAGGAAACCATAGCATGGTGTTATTCTGATGCCCGACTGGCTAGCTAACACCCTCAAGTTGAGTTTCAGCCGCCAAATACCAATAGGTGTGTTCCGGCAGTTGCACTTGAGTGCCAGTTCCTTCACAGGTTTAGCGTGTCTACCATCTTGGGCCGTATCGTCACTTGAGATCAGGTGATATTATGCCCATAACTAAACCGTAAATATAAAAAAAAAAAAAATTGGTGATAGATTTTCCACTTGAGGGCGGTAGCTAGCCAAGTGGGCAATAGAAAATCTCAACCAATACGTAAGGTTTTATCTTAAATTTTCCCTTCATTGAAATCCCAGGCTCATTACAGGGATCGAACTCATGTCTATTGACGCCGAATCAGTACGCACTATTAACTAACATTTCTAATTATCGCTTACAATACTAGGAAGCGGCTGGAAATGTGAGATATAAAGCGGAAGGATATTATATTAGCTAAAGTAAGTATTGCAAATGGTATCTAAACTAATATTATAAAAAGGTAAGATCTATATTTTTGTTTGTATACAATAAACTCAAGAACTACTCGACTGACTGCAAAAAATCCTTCTCCATTCGAATGCTACATAAGCCCTGAGTAACATAGGCATTATAATAAAAAATGATTGAATAGAATTATAATTCCACGCGAACGAAGTCTCGAGCACAACTAGTAAATAGTAAACTGTTAACAGACTAACCCAGTAGACATTGTCTTACGCATTTTACAGCGGTTAATAATTCGACCATAGTACCAACTAACATCAATAGTGCAACAGTAGTAAAACATCAGTATATATATCTCTCACTCCCTCAGTCGCCTCGAGCCGACTTCACCCGAACAAGTGTCACACAAAAAGGTTGCGGGCCACAATTTCAAAGTCCTCCCATAAGTAGTCTCCCTTCAACACTTTTCATGCGTAGCGACATAGCGAATTTGAAATATTAACTTTTATATTCACCTATTATACCGGATGTGCGGGCAAAAATTCCAAACAATATTTATATCACCTCAAAACCCGTAAACTTGTAAAGCGATGATAGCTCATTTTGGTAATGTGTATGAACGCCGTGTCAAGGGACGTGAGTTCGAATCTACCTACAGTGAGCTTGAGTTAAAGAAAACGTCATGGAGACACCATAGCGTGGTGGAAGTTCTTGTACTAATGACGGCCTGGCTAGCTACCACTCTCATGTTAAAAATCTGCCGCCAAATATATAGGTGTGTTCCGGTAGTTGCGTGTCCAACATCTTGGCCCACATCGTTACTTAAGATCATGTGAGATTGCGGCCATTACTGACCACATAAAAAAATATATATGAAAAATATTTAATGCGGAGTTTTGAAAGAAAAAGTATACGTTCTCGTATTATTTATGGTACTTAAAACGATCCGAGTATGAAATTATGTAACCGAAAATAAAATTACAAATTTCAAACATATCGTCCAGTGATTTCACGAATGCAACCCGACGCTCTGCGGGCGTAGTTATTTAGTTCGATTGGGGCTATAAACCGGCAAAGTTCGCATGTCTGTGTTGAGTTACCGTCCGGCGAACTCGCCAGTTACCGTTTAAAAATGGTCGCGTTTTGCGTTTCCCAACCACTTTGTTTAATGAAAATACCTGTTATTGAATTACGTCATTAATATAGTTATTCTATTAAGGAACAAGTCACGGAACGCTTGGCAAATGTGAGACGTTTAAATTAATAAAGACACTGTATTAGAATTTGTAATTAATAAAAAGTGATGAAGAAAATAATAAAATGCGTTTGTGTCGTCGGTCACTCGGTTGTAACGAATTTCTTTCCGTGGTATATTATTATTTATTAATATATACAAATAGTAGAAAAACAGTCTTATAATCTTACAAATTATAAAAGAAGATATGACACATACAAAAATGTGTATTATTATGTTTAGCATTACGGCCATAATCTCTTCTGATCTTAAGTGACGATAGATAGTAGACACGCTAAACCTGTGAAAGAACTGGCTCTCAAGTGCAACTGCCGGAACACACCTATTGGTACTTGGCGGCAGATTTTCAACTTGAGGATGGTAGCTAGCCAGTCATGCATCAGAAAAAGCCCTACCACCATGCTATGGTTTCCTCACGATGTTTTCCTTCATCGAAAGCTCAAGCTCATTGAAGGTAGTTGGGTTAGAACTCACGTCCCTTGACGCAAAGTTGTACGCACTAACCACTGAGCTATCATCGCAGGTTTTACTGCCATAGCACGCCTATAATTGTTTCATAACAAAAACATCATACTCTATGTACAGTTACGTTAAAACGACATTTTACTTACAGTTAATTAATTCTTAGTATGAACTTATCCTCGCTTGCCACGTTTCGCAAACAATTTCTATACCTTTTAGTATACCTATAACCAGCTGTGCCTTGGACTTCTTTCATATGGAACTACAAAATATTAAGCAACTTTCGCCCTTCTTTGTAACTTTTACAATACAGCTTTGCTCCTACTGGTGGTAGCGTGATGTTAAGTAACCTAAACTTTAGGCACTGAAAGGTTATTGCAAAATTTTAATGTAAAATGAAAAAATAGCTCTTGAAATCCGACCGGTAGGTCCTTAAGTTATATAAAGTTTTTTGAACAAACATACTTTTCCGCCTTATAATATAGATTTCTGTATACATATCTATTTTTTTTTATATATATTTATTTGAAAATAATAATCGAAGTGTATTTTGTTATCGACATACATGAAAAAAATATATTGTCAGTTCCAGTCTACCATCTTGCATTAATCTAAAACTATTAAAAAAATTAGGTAAAAATTTGACACTATGATAACTAACAGTATGGTGGAATATAATATAGAATAATTTCTATTGGATACAATGAAAGGGGACCTTAGAGTGGGAGGATAAAAATTAAAATAAAGCAAGAAATACATATCGTAGTACATTGTAATAAAGTAATTAAAACTACTGTCCTAAGAGCACATCGTAGTACATTGTAATAAACTGATTGAAACAACTGTCCTAAAAGCACATCGTAGTACATTGTAATAAAGTGATTGAAACAACTGTCCTAAAATCCAATCATAGTTACGCTTACAATTTAACCATGTCTTAGCAGTTAAAACATAGGTCCTTTGATTATACGAAACCCCATTCAAATCCAAGAGCGCTAGTACATTGTAATAAAGTGATTGAAACAACTGTCCTAAAATCCAATCATAGTTACGCTTACAATTTAACCATG
The DNA here is from genome assembly GCA_039707435.1 of Actias luna. Classification (NCBI taxonomy): domain Eukaryota; kingdom Metazoa; phylum Arthropoda; class Insecta; order Lepidoptera; family Saturniidae; genus Actias; species Actias luna. The sequence continues at coordinate 19,523,446 of JAZHAC010000016.1, read as the reverse complement.
TCTTAGCAGTTAAAACATAGGTCCTTTGATTATACGAAACCCCATTCAAATCCAAGAGCGCTAGTACATTGTAATAAAGTGATTGAAACAACTGTCCTAAAATCCAATCATTGTTACGCTTACAATTTAACCATGTCTTAGCAGTTAAAACATAGGTCCTTTGATTATACGAAACCTTATTCAAATTTAAGAGCATCCACTAATAAATTATTAAACTAAATAATTACATCGACTAAATCTATTCAACAACAAAAATTCATACATATATTTCTTAACGGTGCGGGGACAAAACACAACACCAAAAGAAGAAAAAAAAAAACAGAGTGGTGTCGAAGTTTCTTACTATAAAAAATATTAATTTAAAGTTCTATTCCAGGAAAAAAATATATTCGTGTATACATATTTTATTACGATTTATTTATCGATAAAAATATAAAAAAAACTACGTTACAAAATTATCTTAACAAATTTATCTTGTTTACGATGATTTATTTATAAAAATGTATTATAATAACAGTCATCAAGTAGACTATACATTAGACACTGTATAGCCATCATACATATACTATACATAAAAATCTTATGCTAACATTACGGACGTTTCTGCCAGCTAAGGCAGCCCTCCGCGACGACATAAGAAACTACGTTAGAAAAAAAAAAAACTTGCTAAACATTGTACTCATTTAAAAATAATTCAAAGCTGTTCGGTAAAACATTCAATCATGCATTCGAGACTCGACACTCCTCTGTATAAAACACTTCGGGCCGTTTAAAAATCAATTACCATACGTGCATTTGAATGGAGGAAATTTTCTCAGCGGAACGCCATAAAGGCAAAACTGGGGCCTTTATGGCGCGACGTTCAATTATAGTCGAGCTTCGGTGCTGTTCGCTTTTAAATTTATGTAACGTGACTCTAGTACATTTGTAGCGAACGATTACTAATAATAGTTTTGAAGCGGTAATGGCTCAGTTGGTATTATGCACGGGCACCGAGCGAACGGACATGAGTTCGAATTTACAATGAGCGGAGCTGTCAGTGAAGGACACATCGTCATGAAACCACAGAACAGGGCTTTGTTTAATGCCCGCCTGGCTAACTTAAGTGGAAAATCTGCTACCAAATACCTATAGGTGTGTTCCGGAAGTTGAACGTAACAGCTGATCCCTTCACTAGGCTTAGCGTGCTTATCATCTCGAGCCACATCCTCACGTAACATCCGGTGAGATTATAGCCATAACGCTAAAACCTATAAAGTACTGTATCACTTCAGGTATAGTTAATCCCATATACGCACACGATAATTACCTACTGGACTTCAATAAGCTCAAAACATGTTCGCGATAATTAAATTCAAAATAAAGTACATAGATAAAACGTGTGTTGGATTAGTCGTTGATCGTCTCTTTATATATAATTTAATGTTATAAAAGTTTAAATATTTACACGTTTGATTAAAAGTAATTCAATAAATTAAAATTGTATTCACGGGATTTTATGAAACTTGTTTTATAATTTATCTCAAGTATCTCGCTTTTTTGCTTCCGGTTGTGGTAATATAAATATGCGTGTTTCGCAATACTGAGGCAGTGATAGCGGAACTCCGAAACGAATCAGTGGACTGAAGTATTAGTGACGTGCAGAACCAAATAGTACATGCAGACTGTAAAACAAGACGTGTAAGATAAAAGGATTCTACACGTGTATGACAACAAACTGATAGCTGTGACTTATAATAAAGATGAGTACTTGTAATGAATCCTTTTGAAAATAAAATGGATATAATTTATCTAGGCCCTTGCTTAGTTTTAGAAGATTTGGACTGTAATGTTAAAATATAAAAAAAGGTATGATATAGAACATAAGCCTAGAACTAAATATTATAATGGAAAATATAATTATTATTATATAGCCATACTATACTTATGTGAAAGTGAGTTTGTTTGTTACGCTTTCACGCATAAACCGACTATGATGAATTTTCTTACAGAAATAGATAGAAACCTGGAGACGGTGATAGGTTTTCCAAAAAACTTATTGGAAGTGGAGTAAAGAGAGAGAGATAAACTGGTATAAATTGCTTTACAAAATCAATATTAACGCGAGCAAAGCCGGAGATAAAAGCTAGTAAATACATATACATATATACATATACATATATACATATACATATATATATATATATTGTAGGAAATTTGATATTAGATAGCCTTACTAGTTGTTTAAAAGATAATCGAATCTGGTAATAATAATCAGAAGTAGTTGAAACGGCAATTTGACACAACCGTAACAGATAGGATATTAAGACAAACTGATATATGTACCGATCACAGGTGGCAACTCTCGTCGGGGGAGCGCCTACACGACTCGTTAGAGATCTACGCGCGCTTACGTGAAACATAACTTTGCGTGTGTTGAGTCGGCCCACACATAAGAATGCTCGATCCAAACCACAAATAGAACTCGATATACTCGTCATGCGTAAGTACCACAACCTACGACTCGTCACTGATCAACCCTTGGCTTGGCTCTGCATACACCACAGCTCCAGGAGCACATATCTAAGCCAACTCCAAGACAGTGTCCGGGCACATCACAAAGCTGTCTAAGGCATGTTACATATATCAGAATTGCATGCCCGAGCTCGCTCTAAGACAGCATCCATAAACATGGAACCAAACCCCACACAAAGTGCATCCATCAGCCAAGATAGTAATAATCATCTGATCAGTAATAATATCAGGATGTGATACGAACTTCTTAATAAACCACGGATTAACTGAGCCGGATACATCGTGAAACCTAATCATTGTGCCAGAGAGAGGATAACACGAGAGTGTCTGAGACTTGCGACTCAGATGTAGGTTTAAGGGGTCCCTTTGTTGACGCGCGTCAACACTCACCTTCACCGCTCGTGCCTCTCTCCGCATAGTATAAACCATTCCCGATAATGATTAACAGCGTAAACACCAAAGCAGTGTCATTAATAAAGAAATATTAAATCTTACGTCCCTTCGGTAGTGTTTCAGCTACGTACGATGAATACGGCTCAAGCGCCTCTCTTACACTGACTCTAGTGCCGCGCTTGCATCGCGCTTTATACTAATCGGCGTTATAAACTACCCTCCTATAACTATATTCTGCCATAGAACACCCACTCTATCACTACATCCCTTCATAAGTTATTTGTTTCTCTTTGAAACGGAAGGTGTAATGTAGAAATTACATACATGAATATTACGTACGTATATCGTGGTTACTTATATTAAGACGCACTCTATAATAAAGCATAATTATTGCATAAGCATTAGTGAGTTTCATTTGTCTTCATAGTATATACATAAATAAAATATTGTAACCGGATGGCCAATTCAAAATGTGTATAAAATTTAGCGGCTACTAATTCACTGCGGACATGCGAACTCTGCATTGGTTTATAACATCAAAATGGTAGCGAATTAGAAAACGTGTAATCGACAAAAAGCCCCATTTATTCATAAAATATTTAAAGAACGTATGTATTTCCTTATATAACTCGATATTTTTGTATAGAAGGTTGTTTTGAATTTACTCTCGGCAGTAAAATATCAAATAACATACGATATGTTCCCGTATATCATTAAAATTATGTGTTCGTTATCAAAACTTGCGAGTTTTTGATCATTTGTTTGAATTACAAAAACCTATAACAAAGATTTTGCTGTTAAAATTAGATATACACAGCATGCATTTTCTTCATTCTTCTTATTTTTCCTAAGAGGAGTTCGGTACATGATTTTCTCTTCCACTGCACTCTATCAATTTTCCTATCAGTTATCACACCTTTTATACAAATATCATTTATTATTTTTATGCCTTATAGGTTCAGCGTTATGACCACAATCTCATTTGATGTGAAGTAACGAGGTGGTTAGTGGAAGGACTGGCTCTGAAGTGCAACTGCCTCTGAAGGACACCTATAGTTGTTTGGCAGCAGATTTTCAACTTGAGGGTGGTAGCTAGCCAACTGGACATTAGGGAAAACCCTACCACTATGCTATACGTAACGATTTGAAGCGATGATAGCTCAGTGGTAGTGTGTACGACTTCGCGCTAAGGGACGTGAGTTCGAATCCAAGCACCTACAATGAGCTTGAGCTGTCGGTGAAGGAAAACATCGTGAGGAAACCATAGCATGGTGGTAGGGCTTTTTCTAATGCCCGCCTGGCTAGCTACCACCCTCAAGTTGTAAACCTGCCGCCAAATACCAATAGGTGTGTTCCGGCAGCTGCACTTGAGAGCCAGTTCCTCTACAGGTTTAGCGTGTCTCCCAACTTGGGCCGTATCGTCACTTAAGATCAGGTGAGATTAGATATAAAAAAAATATATATCACGATGTTTTCCTCCACTAAAAGCTCAGACTTATTACAAAATCAAACTCACGTCCAATGATGCGGCTTTCGGATACACTACCAACTAAGCTGTCACCGCTATAAAATTCCTTCCACAACACACTAAATCTCATTCAGTCTCCCTGTACTTCTATTTTCATTCACCTCCATACTCAACATAACTCAATTTATACGTCTTTCATTTTTCCTGAATCATTATTATTCCATATTCATATTTTGATGGTTAACTTCTCTAACTTCTAATTCTTCCCTTCGTTTGCATGCTTCCTCGAACGTACTCATACCTAATCTAATCATCTAACCTATTCGAGTTGCCCCACACATCCATAGCATCAGGCCGGCATGACAGTAGCGACTACGATGGATTGTCATTCTCACGACGGACGCTGCTGTTTTTGAACTGTACTGTACTTAACATCAGGTACAGTGCAGTTTGCCGAGCTAACATAAAAAATAAATCACGACTCTGGCACGCACAACCTTCATTCATCCCTCTCTTTCGTTGCCCAGTATACGAATCCATATATTCTGCAGGTCTTACAAAGGTTTTTTTTTATAAACTTTTATTAAAGTTTCATAGCATTCGCGCATCTGAACACACACTACGTACCTACTTATACATTTACTTCAATGTTGAGACTGTATTTTAAAAGTTAAAAGTGTATAATATATAAATATATCTAAGTGTTATTTTAATCAGAACGAAACTTTGCTGCGGCTTCCCGCAACTCTGAGAACTGCCGGGTCTTTTATCTGTGGAAATTAAAGTCGAATGGAAAAATTCATTGCCGTTGAGTGTTCTTCCCGTGTTCGGAGAGTTATCAATAGTTATTAAACTTCATATTTAACATAACCACATTGCAGAGCTGCAGTACATTTATTAGTTTAATTTGGAAGTAGTGTTCATGGACACATTTAACGAATTTACTGAATATTTTTCGCAAGAGCAGCCCACCTTTTTTTTTGTTTTCCGTCAAATATCTTCAATTTTTCCCTTGCTGTCAACTATCTCTAAATCAGACATTGTTTACGTATAGTTTCATAGACAATACGGTGTAGAATACATCTTCAGAAAAGCTATGTAACTAAATAAACATCTAGATTATACACTTGCATCTACAACGACCATATATTTTTGAAGTGAAAATTTAAAGTGACTAAAATTTAATAGAGTTTTTGTAGTTTAGTCGTTTGTTATCATTTACAATGTGACAATTTTAATTACATTTTAATGCATATGATCTAACTCGATGTTAAGTAACAATGTGGTTCAAGATGGCAGACACGCTAAACCTGTGGAGGAACTGGCTCTTAAAAGCAACTGCCGGAACACACCTACAGGTATTTATGAGATAACATATAAATAGATTAGATTTTGAAGCGATGATAGGTCAGTGGTATTGTGTACCATTTCGCGTCAAGGGACGTTTCTTCGAATCCAACCACCTACAATGAGCTTGAGCTTGATGGAAAACATCGCGAGGAAACTATAGCATGGTGGTAGGGCTTTTTTTAATGCCCTTGACTAGGAACCAACAACAAGTTGAAAACCTGCCGCCAAATACCAATAGGTATGTTCCGGCAGATGCACTTGAGAGCCAGTTCCTCCACAGGTTTAGCGTGTCTACCAACATGGGCGGTGTCGTCACTTAAGTTCAGGAGAGATTATGGCCATAACGCTAAAACCCTTAATTATAAAAAAAGAAGTTGTACTAAAGATTTCTTTGTTCTCTGTTTAAACTCTTATGTATTAGTAGCAGGTAAGATTCAGCAGGTAATAAATATGGCTACTAATTAGCTTACTTTTATAATTTAACGTATCACCGTATTTTACTGTTGAAGACAGCAGACATTTCGAACAACATGACCTGACCTTTGGCTCGTGGTAATCACCAACAAACAAGTTCATTAACTTTGCCCTTTTGCCCTCGCTTGGGCTACATTTTTAAACAAACGGCTTTGTTTTAGTGCTAGAAACAAACACTAAATCTTCGTCCCTTGTTTCAAATTTATCAAGTGTAATAAGAGTTCTGAAGTAGTTGTTCTACAATAATAAAGGTTCTAAGTAAAGTGAAAGTTCTACAATAATATTCCTAAGCATATTACTTGTAAAGAAATTAAAAAACTATATTTGGAAAGTTTCAAAGATATTATAGGGTGAATGACAATGATGTCGGGAAATTACTCTTTTATGTAAACGCGGTAAATTATATAAATAATTTTTTTAAACGCTATTTGAAAATAAATATAATTAGAAAAAGGTCTAATTTAGTTTCTTTAAGAATCTTCCAAACTGCGGGAATATTCTCCTAACAGGTGGTAATATTTCGATGTTCGTAAATGTCTCATCTAAAGAGACATCTCTAAAAATTCCCATCTATCTTCAGAAAAATAAATATTCCCGGAATATTAATTTGCCGGAATATGGTTCCCAGTATATTTTGTCTAGTCGTATGGTACTTTATCTACTTTTCAATTCTACGTTTCGCAATACTCATAAAGTATTGACTAGAGACGTAAAATATAAAAGAGAAGATACTTTAGCCAGTCGGAGATACGTTTAAGAAGTGGAATCGAGTTTTGAACGAGTTGAAAATGCAAAGTCCCGTAGTAGGGGCCGCCTAATGTAATTTGAAAACGCCGGTCACTGTTGACACGAGGACCATCGCGTCAACGCAAAGTGATATTTTTCAAATAAATTAAACACGTACAAGGGTTTCTGCTTAAATAATTTTACGACAAAGTTCCTAAATAATATTTGATAGCTACTCTGGGTCGAAACAAGGTAATCAGGTTTTTCGAATATGATTTCTATATACATATATACCTTATTTAGGGTTTGTCCGAATTATTTTTCACGATATTCCTAAATCGGTTTTAAACCTATTAAAAAAAAATTATGCCAAGTTATAACTATAATTTTAATGATTTTTTATATTTACGCGAATGTTATTCATTGAAATAAAGCTAATTTAAACGGATTTTATCGCGGTTATTTATTAATTTTGATCGCTACGTTTCGAAAGCTTTCCAGCGTTCGCGGTCACGGGGCGGACTGAGGTGTAGGTTGTCCAGAAAAGTTCATGTCAAAGTCTACCTTCAATTTAATTTTTGTTATTGATAGTGTTCCGATCTACGCAGAAATTTTAACCACCCCCCCCCCCCCCATGAACCAAACGTTTAAACGGCAATAACAGGGGAAAAATTCTGTTGATACCTTGGAATTTTTTTTTCGTCATGAACAGATGAACAGATTTAGTCGGCAAACAATAATTCTTGTAAAATATTTAACGTTTTACAAATAAGGTCTATATATATATATATATATATTTTTTTACCTTAGAACGCATAATTCGATGAGAAATTACTTTGACCTTCAATGGCAGTGGAAATGATGTCTGATCATCAATCATTATCGGACTGCTTGTGTGTAGAAAGACAGAACGGTCGGAACTCACCGCACGCTTTACACGTAAAATAATATTGAAGGTAATCATTTTAATGGAAAAAATTACCATAAATTACACAGCAATTATCCGTAATAAAATCGAACCCTTTTTTCAAACTTTTGCCATCGGCACGCGAACGTTAAGTGTTTATGATTTCATTTTGAATACAAGCGACCTTCTGATTGTAACTTCATTTATAAATATATATTTAATAGAATAATCGTGGATTTAATTATATCTATTATTATTATTTTTAGAGAGGCTATGTAGATTTTCCAGATCTGTATCATTGCGACCAGAGATCATCTTTTATGAATGCCCCACAAAACTAAAGCTCACTGCTTAGTTTTATAACATTAATGCATCGCAGAACTTTTGTAACAGGGAGAGTTTACGTGCTTGCCCAGAATCACATTGCTGCACAGAATTGTACAATCTGCAACTTCTTATACATGTGTTTGTTAAAATAAGTTTATTTGCATCAAATCATGTAGATCCCAGTAATCTAAGAAAAAGAAACAGGGAGAGAAAACTTTGAAATAAAATACTTCTGGCATCCATACCTATGCCAGAGTGCATCCTGATTATAATTTTCAAACAATTCATTTATAGATTTGGCTGTGTTACAGTTGTGTTACGTCTTTTAACTTTTAAAAGTATTGCATTTTAGTATGTTTTTGGATAGACCTTTATTATTATAATGAATGATTAGTCTTGCATTTGCAATATTTAAAAATCATTAAAACATCATAGAAATGTGACCGAATCCCAAGTATAGAATGTACGGACTGACAAAAGATTTCCCACATAAAGGAGCTAATTTGGCATTCTACTACTGAATTGAATTTTTTTATATATATATATATATATATATATATATATATATATATATATATATATATATATATATATATATATATATATATATATATATATACATATATGTATGTGTGCATGCTGAAATAGATCTATTTTCAGATGTAAAGTGCAAAAGTTTTAAAAGTTGTTGGCTTTAACTTCTCTATATATTTGTATCAGCATGTAAACTGCCTTCTTAGTAATGTTTTTTAATACTGGAATATACTTAAGGTACAATTTAACCAACAGAATAAAATCTCATTCATGTTATGCCACATTAATTTCGCTGATGCGGTAACCAATATCTTCGATATTAGATCTTCGCATTTCATACACGATCCACGACGAGCGTATCCAAGATAAGTTATATTATGTAGTATTGAAAGAACGTATGTATTCGAACATCTTGCCCGATTGGATTGTGTCGTGTTTCGAAGTCTTACTTACTGTCCCACATAGTAATAAACTTGTCTTACTGACATTATTTTGATTTATTACGTTTCTGAGTCAACCAGTGTATATATAGTAGCGTAAACGCACGCAGGAAGGCACGACAAGAACGATTGTCGTCGAATTATTGATTCATCATTCGTTATTACACTTTGATTATAGTGCATTTAATCGTTTAAAGCGAATTAAAGCTATTTCATAGTAATTTTCTAAGGAAATCCTTAAACCATACAAATCTATGTATATAATTTGTACACGAAGTCAAAAGACAGGCGTTTCATTCCCCAAAAGCAACAAAGTAATACAGCATCCGCGTATTTGAACGGCATCAGATGAAAATCCCTTTAGAGGTTCTGAGTTAATGAAATTCCACGAGCAACATAACGGCTCTATATTCCTTAGCGTTACTTAAAATATTTCCATTTGCAATATTTACACGAGGTAACGTATAGATACGTTGAGATGGTTAATATCATTTCAGCTTACTTTGACTCGATTTAATTTTTAATTTGTATCCGCAGCGAGAGTTTGGCTTCGGCTTCGAAACGAATTCGGCTTTTGCGTAAACATCTCGTTTCGATGAAATAACGGTATCTCGGAGGGATCTTTTACAAAATTGTGGAACTTCGCAGCTGTCGGGAAATTCGTTGTAAGTTATTATATCTTTTCCTTTTAAACATGTTATTTTCTTGATAAATATTCTCACGTAGTTATTTAATTTCAGTGTTTATTTCTCCTGAAACTTTTGCTTCCCGGGGCTTTCCTCGTGTTTCTCTCTTACTAGGACAAATATAATATAAGTGTTTCAGAACTAGGCGATTTTAATCACTTTGTTTGTTCAAGTTTATAAGAAGTAACGTGTAATGTCGATAAAATTATAAGAAATTTAAATATATATCAAAGCAATAACTAAAAAAATATATTTCGCAAGAACTACAACAATATAAGCAATTACTAAAATCGTACTCCGGCACCGAGAGAAGTGGGCGATCTACAAGGTAATGAGAGGGAGTTAAAACCTCGAATTAGCTGGGATCACTGGTATCTTGAGTTGAGTACATCTTCGATGCAAGCGAAGAGCGTCCCAAGTTCCTCAAAGAATAGAAACCTTTGTACCAATAGTACATTCAAAAGTGTAATTTGATGACAGTTTCGTAAAGTCTACCAAAGTTACTTCCCTTTGGTGGATTATGTCCTATTTAACACCACGCGAGATCAAATCTTTGTTTAACTTTTCTTAATTAGTATTTACAAAGTGATTTACTTCAGTCAATTGTTTACAAGGTGAAACAAAATTGGTGGCATTATCGGATACGATAGAATGGCACAGATATTGTCTGGCAGTAAAACGATCGAAATGACCAGCTGCAGGAGGCATGTGTTCCAATGTAAAATGCAGCAATGCAGAAACTAGACACCTAGATAACTTTGCAAGTATCCCCAGACTAACTAACCAAAGTCTCGTCGCAATCGAGTGAATGGTTTAGGAACGCATAAATAAATATAAATGTATGTATAAATTACTATTTATATCTATTTATGTCAATTTGGCCATTATCTGCTCATCACGATACTTGTATAACTACCCAACTAAACTTTGGTATGGATGGTTCTTCAAGACCCAGACATTGAATAAGAACTAATTTTATGATCCTGCGGTTTACTGTAGCTTGTTACTGTATACACAGGAGAACTGAAAAATTAGATGAGTGAATCGAAAATAATTTCGTATCTCCTACAAGTTTGCTTTAAAATATTTAACAGAATTAGTGTCATACTATGTATAAGCCGAATAAGTACTCATCTAAATAAAGCATTGTCTAGAAAATTTCGTAAATCCTATTTTAAAACTTTTCGTTTGTCTTTGTTATCAACAGGAGGTTTCATTAAATACGCAGTTAAGAGTTTCCCTTTTTGCCTGTGACATTTTATTATAAACGCGAAACTGCTATGAACAGTTAAGAAATAAGTTTTTCTATAGCATCGGTGAACAATTATACTGTGCAGGTTTCTTTTCAAAGTTCTGTGAAGGAGGCCAAGTTGGAGGTGAAGTATGAAACTTCCGGAGGGAGGCGTTCGCACGTGTTTCTAAATATATTTTATTAAAAACGTGGCACTCTACTATTTTGGTTACGTGTTCCAAGTGAAACTTTAACAATCACACTTCAAGTAGGTTTCATGTTTAAGCAGAGAGAATTTAAGTTAAGAGAAGGCAAAACATAGAGAGACGAACACATATAGAGCTGTACATTATAGTTTGTAGGTACACTTTTATCACCCGCTGTGTGTTCTGTAATAATTGCAATGAACAAATCTTGCGGTCCATCCATGGCCAGCCGCCACACAGTGGTATGTGGGTAATTTTTTTTTGCCTAACCAACGAAAAACCTAAAACGACTTAAAATGTCTTGACCTAACTTTCATTGATTTCGCAAAAAGTAATCTCGTTAATATAAATAATATAATATTCTCAGTAACGGCAAAGGTATAAATTAAAAATACTCTCCTGTAAAAGTTAAATGAAGAGAAATCTCCCATTTGTTGGTACAGACAAGAATTTCATCCATCCGTTCATCCATTCAACAGAAAGACATCCTATGCTGGACATAAGTCTCAATCTATCTTCATCCAGCAGAATCCCGGGACTTTCACCAGGTCGTCGGTCCACCTTGTGGGAGGCCTACCCACGCTACGTCTTCCGGTATGTGGTAACCATTCAAGAACCCGTGAGAAGAATTTAACATGAAATAAAACTTACTTAATGTCATGCCTTTTAAATTAATAAACACGAATAGTAAATCTCAAAAATGTCGTAACCGTAAAATAAAATTTTAAACATGCATCGAAACCAAATGTTCCGGTAGAACTGAACTTGACGTTCCGGTTACAAAATAAACTAAGCAAGATTATAATTCCACAACACTGTAAGATCACGAACGCTGCCTAGTTAACTACGAATTTACAAAAGTCTGTAGTCAAGTACATAAATTGTAGTCGATGTGGTTGGATTTTAAAGCCACTTATAAAAGCTAGGTTTAGCATTTTCCATCTCCGGTCATATCGACACTTAGCAACAGGAGACATTCTATTTGAAGACTAAAGTAATATAGCGTCGCTTATTGATCTTTTTCTAGTAATACACTGCTTTCTTTATTTTGTTAACGTGATGAAAGAATTTATTTAACACATCCTCTGGCAGTAATATGCCGGACGAGCTGCGAGATAGGTATGTGGAACTCTTCAGGTTAGAAACACCGTCAAATTCCCACTAAAGGGCACACTATTCCATCCTCTTGCCAGAGATCTAAGATTACTTTCAGATTACTTACAGTAAGCACTGAACCTATAGTTTTAAGTGTACATTTTGATATACTTTTTTAGGCTATAGTCGTACATTTAAGGAAAGAAAACATAGCATTCTTTTTGTCTTGATCGTGTTGTACAAGTGATATTAAAAGAAAAACAGCCGTGACGCACTGAAAAGATTGTCAGTGAAGTTGGAACCGAAATGAACTGCCCAGGGTTTGTTGAACGAACTCGCGCATCTTATTTGCCTCGGAGGCTAATAAAACTGATAGGATTACATATTATATTAACTACCAACATGGCATCTCATTGGACTATGCTAAAATTTCATACAAAGTTTTCTTTTTTTATAGCTAAGACTTAGCGTTATGGCTATAATCTCACTGATCTTAAGTCACGATACGGCCCAAGTTGGTAGTCACGCTAAACGTGTGGCGGAACTGGCTCTCAAGTGCAACTGCAGGAACACACCTATTGGTATTTGGCGGCAGATTTTCAACTTGAGGATGGTAGCTAGCCAGGCGGGCATTTGAAATAGCCTTACCATCGTGCAGAAGTAAATTCATTTAGCGTTATGTCCACTATCTCATCTAATGTGACCCGAGACGCTAAGCCTAGTGTCGAGACACTATTGGCTCTTAAGTAAAACTGCTGAAATATACATAGAAATATGCGCAATATCTCATGAATGTCTTTTAACTATATGACCCTCTCCTATACTCATGGAATTGGACCTTATGCTAAGAAATTTAACTACTGACTAATGAAAAAATATGATATACACTTTTAGTACAAGCTTTTCGTGAAGAATCTATATAAATTCATAATTCTCGTAAGGTTACGTCTCTCGTACGATCCTCATGTTGAATTTTAATATGCCAAACAATGTGTTATGGTTTGTGTATATTTATACAAAGTATCCAGAACTATACACTGTAGTATACAATATAAAATGTAAATGTCCAATAATGTTCGTTCTTTTTGTAGTTAAAAGGTAAGGCATAGTTAAAAGGCCACAATCTCACCTGATGACACGTGACGACGTGGCTCAGGATGGTGGACACGTTAAACCAAGTGCAGTGACTGACTCTCGAGTACAACTGCCGGTACATACCCATAGGTGTATGTCAGTGGATTATCTCTTTGAGGGTGGTAGCCAGCCATTAGAAAGAGCCCTACTGCCGTGCTACGGTTTCATCACAATGTTTTCCTTCACCGAAAGCTCAAGCTCATTGTAGGTGGATTCCAACTCACGTCTCTCTACGCAACGTTCCTACACCCTTTTTTTTTTTATTCTTAAGGTTTAGGTTTCGTTATGGCCATAATCTCACCTGATCTTAAGTGTCGATACGGCCCAAGTTGGTAGACACCATAAGCCTGTGGAGGAACTGGTTCTCAAGTGCAGCTGCCGGAACACACCTATTGGGTATTTGGCGGCAGGTTTAGAACTTGAGGGTGGTAGCTACCCAGGCGGGCATTAGAAAAAGCCCTACCACCATGCTATGGTTTCCTCACGATGATTTCCTTCACCGAAAGCTCAAGCTCATTGTAGGTGCTTGGATTCGAACTCACGACCCTTGACCACTGACCAACTGAACTATCATCGCTTTAACTTAGCAAAAATTAATAATAACAGAAGCTGGTAAATCAAGATAATAACCAATTTTTACATGAGCCCTAATGGAAAATCGTAAGACGGAATTCCTCACGATATTACGACAATTTACTGTTGCTTCCGAAACCAGCTAATGCTAATTGGGAATTATTCAATACTAGCTTTTCCGGGCGGCTTTGCACGTGTTAATGTACATTTCTTTTCTATACCTCGTAAAAATTACCCTGTGTTCATTTGTTTCACTTGCGAAGGCGTTATCAGTAAAATAATATGTAAGCCGATTACACGTTGTATCCGAGGCTTATATATTGTCATATGACTGACGTCAAACGAGAGAATATGCCAGAACCCTTACCGTGTAAGGTTTTTAAAAGCTCAATTTTACCATAACAGCGCGAAGATTAACCACGACCGTAGAAAGGTGAAACGTGAAACAGCGCTTATAAATAATCGGTCACGAGTTCGTGCTAATAGAGGAATGACGTGCGAATCCGAAACACCTAATTAGCGTTGATTCCGCTAAATGTTCTAGAACGTTCGAACGGTCTGCCAGCACCTACTGCCTTATAGTAATCTATTTAATTATACCTCGCTTTCAACTGGCTGTATGATTCCGTGCCGGTTGAATACAACTTTTGGAATATACATCGTTTGTCACTTTTAAACTGTGACATGAAAAATGTCCGAGCTTCTGAAGGTTGTGTGTATCAAAACTTTTAATTGGTACTTGGTACGTTTAGCGGGGTTAATGATTTTAAAAGCACAGTGGTAGTGTGTACGACTTCTCGACTCCTACAATGAGCTTGAGCTTTCGGTGAAGGAAAACATCGTGAGGAAACCATAGCATGGTGGTAGGGCTTTTTCTGATGCCCGCCTGGCTAGGTACCACACTCAAGTTGAAAATCTGTCGCCAAATACCAATAGGTGGGTTCTGGCAGTTATACTTGAGAGCCAGTTCCTCCACAGGCTTAGCGTGTCTACCAACTTGGGCCGTACCGTCACTTAAGATCAGGTGAGATTATGGCCATTACGCTAAGCCATAACTATAAAATAAAATGACCACCATTTCATATGAATTTAAGTGACGATCGGTCCCAAAATGGTGGACACGCTAGTCCTGGTGAAGGGAATGATTTTTAAGTACAACTGCCGAAACACATTTATGGTTATTTGGGGGCAGATTTAAAATTGAGGGTGATAATTAGGAAGGTAAGCATTAGAAAAAGCTCTATCATCCTGCTATGGTCCCAGGAAGATGTTTTCATTCACCGGAAACTTGTGATTGTTAACTTAATCATATCAAACAACTAAATAAATATACGAGCTAATCGTGACAGAATAAATATGAGAATCTGTTATACAAATGAAATCGAATCGAAGGAAGTATAATTGATGGTTGAGCCATCTTCTTGTAAAATCCCTTGCTCAATCAATTTATTTCCTTTCTTTTACATTTACATATGTTTAATTACATCACTGTTCATAATTTCCCTTGCAATCTAATTTTTATTCTACATGAAATTCATGAAAAACCTTTATTTCCCTGTATTGAACAAGAAAATTCAGAAATATTATCTAAAGAATTCATAAATTCGAACACATTAGTACAAAATACCAGTCCACAAACTATAGCTAATCCAAAAACATAGATCTAGACATCTACACAAACTGTCTCACTCAAAAAAAAAAAATGGGTTCGCACATGTTGTTAATAAACTTTGTCATTTTACTTGTTGCTTTTAACCTTCTAATTATGTTATTTGCTCAGAGCACGCAATTAATGGCATATACCTATAATTAAGATTGCACTTACCTACTCAAGTATGACTCTGTCATTTCTTCCCGATGTACGTAATGAAATGTCTTTGTGTAAATCTTGTTGCTGTTTCAATCTAATAAACATGTGTATTAACTTCAACTACACCTCAAAATCGTTCATTCGTAAATCGACTCGTTCGTTCATTCACACACTCACTCATTCGTTCATTCCCTCATACATTCATTCGTTCATCAATTTAATAAAATAAAAGTATCCTACTGATATATTTACTAATAATCTAACTGTAAGCCAGAGCCGTCGACACAAAAATAAAACCTTAACAAAATATAGTTCCACGAGGGAACACATCGACGCGGACAATAAAACCTCTCGCGTCCACTAAACTGTCAACTTAAGGGCCGAATAAAAGCGTATTTAATTACACTCCACTGGCACGTAACTGCCATTATTAACGTAAGAACCTCATACAGATAAACGACTCATTCGTTTGCACTCGCTGCTCGCTGCCGACCGCTACCCGCATGCAGCGTACATTGTTCCCCGAGACCGGTCTCGGTTCTACGACCCACTCACTACACTAGCAATGTTGTAGGTTTAAAGCAATATACTCGGTTGTCTCTCGCTGGCTCGCTTCACGTAGTACCTACGTACTCTATTCAGCTTGCCTTTACTTCTGAAAACGTGAACCACTGCGTGCTACGTCGTACTGCTTCTATTAAGTTTTAACGTATGACGAGTAATGGATAGTGCACTATCAGTTCTTCAGTCTCGTGTCCGTGGTAGGTATTAAAGGCGGTCTCTCTTTGCGGTAAATGGTTTCGTAGAGAGCGCTCGTTGAGTAGTTCTTCAGCTTTATGTCCTTTGGGTCCCGAAATTCGAAAGGGACTTGTATATGACATGCTTACAGTGAGTACGAAAGTTTGCAACTGTAGAACCGAGTGCGGTAACCCCCATTTATTCAGTTGTAATAACGAATATTGTTTTCGGAGTTTACTTTTCCCTTTATTTTCGATTTATTTGTATGAAAATTTTATGAGGTGTGTGAAATCATGCGTTATCTGAACGTACGTACCTTGGATAACGTACTTTGACCTTCCAATTCGAGATTATGCATGTGTATACCAGTGGGGAAGATTCCATACAAGTCGATTCCCACCGGCTTCCCTTTAAGAATTGGTATATAACGTAAGACTCAGTGCCATATGTAGACCAACGGTCATTAAGCATTTTCCATTGTCATGCATTCTACATAGTGTTCAAAATCAAATGTATATAATTTGAAGTCATAGGCTGAGAATATACGGCTTATCGCATAGCATCCAGACTCTTTCATTTCCTTAGGAAGAGAACAAAGTCTGTCTCGCTCTTACCCAAGGAGCCTCCATTTTAATCTGGCCCAGAAGCGGATACGAATTTACAAGGTAACGGCAAGAGCTCTAAGAGGTCAGATAAATTCGACCTTTATATCTCGCAAATCGTCGGCGCATGATAGAGATAGAGATATGTGTGTTTTAAAAGAGGACGCGAGAAAGGGTGAGCCTATCATACCACCAAATTAATTTTTTTATAAATAGTACTTTAACAGGTACCTTCTTTCCTTTTTTGTAGATTGTACTTTAATAGGTGGTGTAATAAATTTATGTAGGTGAAGCATACCGTATGTATGCACAATTATGAAGTTTTAATTGTTTTACTGTGATATTAATAGACTGGGGTTACTATTTAATAACTTATAATTGTAACTTAACGGTAATATTGGGTTCAATTCGTTAAGCCAACATAAGAAATGGCATTAATTAACATATTAATGTAACCGTTTAACAGATAACTTCGTTGTTTATAGTAAAAGTAACTTGGGCCGTATCGTCTCTTAAGATCAGGTGACATTATGGCTACAACGTTAAACCTTATATAAAAAAAAATCCGAACACGTTATATTATCTGAATTCGAATGTTACATTTATAATTATATTAATGGTATATCAACGGAGTTTGCATTAGTGGCTTTGAATACCACAAAGCTTTTTATGACGTCACGCTACCACCAATAGGCTAAGGTACATTGAAAAAGGTCCAAAAACGGGCAATTATTGTCCCACGCGAACGAAATCGCCTGCATAGCTAGCCTTTACATATATTAAAACTATATTTGAACCGAATCCTTACTAATATTATAAATGCGAAAGTGAGTTGGTTCGTTTGTTACGCTTGCACGTCTAAACTGCTGAATCGAATATAATGAATTTGGGTACAGAGATAGGTGGAACCCTTATAGTGAATGGGGTAAAGAGACGAATAATCTTTGTATTAATAAAATAAAAATAAAAATAATTTATTTTCAGACCAACAGATTCATAGTGTTAGTAACAATATAACTTATAGACTATGTTAGTTATATGTTGTGTTAGTGTTAGTGTATTGTGTGTGTGTGTGTGTGTATTGTGTAATTCGATTTGCTTCAATCAAACCTTAGAAAATAATTGTTTATATTTTCAATTATTGACATTTTTAAAGGCTTTCTAGTTTTAGATTTAATGTTGAGAGACTGTAAGTTATAAATTACTTCTATAATTTTTCACCCAATTTACAATTATTTTTTTTTGCTATCATTACAAATCACATTTGTTAATTATTATTTAGCTTGACACATTATTTGTAATTTTTTTTGGTTCTCTACCAATTTCCATGTCATGGTCGCCTTAAGAGGTCCAGTGTATTTACTATTTTCAGAATTACCTCAATTATAATTCGTTACTGTCGTAATGCACTGACCACTGGCGATCCTGGATAAATAAATAAATATTACGTAAGTTCATATCTGCATGTACTACTAGCATACTGAAATAAACAATATAATAAAAGCATTTGATAGATGTAGCGATCAACCAGAATTGGTTTACAAAATCAATATAAGTGCGAGCGGAGCCGCGGGTAAAAGCTAATGTGTATTTTTTTTTTTCTTATCGACGACAAGAATACTTATTATCAAAATTCTATCTATTTGTATTTACAAGGTAGATTGTGATGAATATTTTATAGAGTGATAACTGGCATTAAAGATTAACATATAGATAAAGTGTGGTTGAGTTTATAACAACTGGAAAGATCCAGATAAATAACACGATAAATGCTTAATATATATGGTATGACTTACAGATGTTGTAAAAAGACTCTTCTTCAATGGCTAATGACATTCACATATTATGATACTGAAAATCTCATATCCAACGTGTACTAGTCTAATTTTTAGACAACTAAATTCGGTTCGGCCACTTACATGACACACACACATACATACACACAACTACACACACACACACGCACACACACACGCGCGCACGCACACACTCATCACTCTTTTTTTTTAATTTCTCAGTTATTATTATCATATTTTTTTTATATTGATTAACTTTTTTTTTTTATTGTTTAAAATTATTTTTTTATTTTATTTCAATGTTCCCTAATACTTTGTCAGTATCCGGAGGTGGGCGCTGTTAACTGCGACACAGTTAGATTACTAACTACTGAAGTTAGCGACATACAATTGTACTGTATGTTACATTGTTTTTTTGTACCAATAAAGATTTTTATTTATTTATTATTAGTTACTTTGCATACATGGATTGAATACAATCAATTTTACATGATATTGGCTATCGTTACCATATACCATAGATACCAATTGTATGAGTGCGGTATGATTACAGAAGATGCAGTGAGATCCAGTGACGGTAGCTCGTGGCCTCGTCAGTTGGCGTTTGACTAAAAGCCCCGCGTCTCGAACAGAACACCGCCATTGTCTCCGGGAATGTGACACGGGCTTTGTCTTAACTGAAAACCGTTCGCGTTGTCTCTAATAATTCTTAAATTATGTCAGCGTCAGCTGAAGTGTAATTTGGAAATTTAATTGAAATCGAAATGTACGATAATTTCTAATTAAATAGTGTAAGATGAAATTGAATATTCTTAAAAAATATACATAATAATAAGTTGCTTTAATTTATAAGAAGAAATAAATAAAAGTTTAATGAACCTAAAGAATACACTTTAATAGAATATCGAGCTAGAGTGCAAACTGGCCAGGATACTATAGGACTAAAGAACTCGCGTCGCCCCAGTAAGGCGACAGATGAACATGGTGTTTTAGTGGATATTTCCGGCGACCACCGTCGGGCGATACCCACACAACCCCTTCCCCATCTACCCAGGGTGGGAGGATACACATAAATACAATACTCAACGATAGCAAACGACTATTAAGACAAAATTATCTAATTATTGTATATATGTCGGTACTTAATAAGTATGCAAACTTTTGAGTTAATTTTTATTCTTTTTTTTTATCTTGGCAACCCTGCTCAAGATTTGTGACAACCTTGCTAGCCGTTTTCAGGTTTCATTCCTCGTAAATTGACCTAACCCGTTAACGATACTTGAAAGCCGATATGTACGAAACCTATTTTACCAGTTTTTAGCTTTGGACATTCTGGTGATCCGGGCCAGGAGTCTAGGGCGAATTTATGAAATTATTGTATCGCCATAGGTCCTTCATAATCATGCAAAGGTTCAAGCTAATCCGATATATAATAGTAGATATACAGGTCGAGCTAATATAAGCGTGTTGAAAAGTGTTTATTTACTTATTAAAGTACGACAGAACAAAAAATATATACATATATTTTTACATAGTCCAACAGTTTTAAACCGAAATTAAATTATATATTGTAAAAATATATAGGTGATATATATATTTTTAATAACAGTGCGTTTCATTAAACTTCGTGTCTTAACATTTCGACACTGGATCATGAAATTTTGCATACATGTTGCCAGCGGTACAGAGAAGGACATTGAGTATTCTTCACCAAGAAAGAAGTACTGTTATAAGCTAAGAAAGGCTACTAGTAATTGGTTATAATAAATTAGAACCAATTTTTTTTTATACTTAAGGTTTAGCGTTATGGCCATAATCTCACCTGATCTTAAGTGACAATACGGCCCAAGCTGGTAGACACGTTAAACCTGTGGAGGAACTGGCTCTCAAGTGCAGCTGCCGGAACACATCTAGTCGTATTTGGCGGCAGGTTTACAACTTGAGGGTGGTAGCTAGCCACGCGGGCATTTGAAAAAGCCCTTCCACCATGCTACGGTTTCCTCACGATGTTTGCCTTCACCGAAAGCTCAAGCTCATTATAGGTGCTCGGATTCGAACTCACGTCCCTTGACGCGAAGTCGTACACACTACCACTGAGCTATCATCGCTTCAGATCCCTGGTCTCTGGTAACATGGGAGATTCAGAGACGCCGTAATGTCATCTATTGCCTGACGATGCTGCTTCTCACGTAATAGATTCCAATCGCTCTCCTCATGGCGTTTTATCACGAAAACAAAAAAAAAAAATATAGCCATTAATCTGCAAACAGGATCAGAAAACCCGATGAAATATAATTGTCTGCTGGCGTGCGGTGAGTGCAGTGCGGCGAGTTGGCTCTCGCAACAGATTGCATTACATTGTTCACGCAAGCTACGGATTCGCACCATCGCATCGCACGCTCGCTTTACGAATACACGGTCTAAATGTAAGCTGAACGCGATTTTACAAATACACTCCTTTAAACTTTATTCGTGTAGCGATAACGCCATAGGCTACAATCTTCTCTGATGCTACATGAGGACGAACAAGTTAAGCTAATGAAGGAACTGGCTCTCAAGTGCAACTGTCCGAACGCACCTATTGTTGCTTGGTAAATTTTCAACTTGAGCCTGGTATCCAGCTAGTTGGGCATTAGAAAAATCTCTTCCACTATGCTATATACAGTTTTCTCGAGATATTTTCCTCTCACCGAAAGCTCAGGCTGATTACCACTGAGCTTTCATTACTTTTAATGCATTATCGCAATTTCCTATTATATCATTTTGTGTGTATAACTTTACTGTTTAAGTTACAGAAAATGACTATAGTATCAAGTAGATTTACTAAAAAAACAAATTTTTGTGTGTACAAGTCACATACGGCAGAAGTCAAACTTCTGAAAAGTGCCTGATTAAAAAAAAAAAACATACTAACATAGAACGCTCGGAACTGGTGTCAGATATAGATATAGGTATACTGCCCATCCCACTACGCAGGAGCATACATATAGACAATGATTAGTAGACGATAGTGGAGGCGTTACGAAGCATCACACAAAACAGGAGACCGAGAACGTGTAATGTGTCCTATCTCATTCTCTCGCCGGCTGAGTCCTATACATTTACATGTTTTTGTCTCAATTGACTCGTAGTAAAGTTCGGTGAAGCTGTCAAAGCCCTTGGGGCTAACAGCGTACGTCAGTGCGAAAACAAAAAAAAAATTGGACTCGTTTTTTCGTTTTATCGAGTTTGAAATCACAAAGATTCTAAAGAAGCTTCACTTCAAAAAATAAAAACTTTTGCAAGGCGAGGTTAGTAAGTAGTAATACGAGTACGAAAAACAATAATTTTATTTTGATCTATATAGTCAAAAATTAATAACATCCCCGAGTAACAATGACATACTGACTACATTCCTATGCTTCTTATGATCCATTCGAGCGGCCTTCACCCGAAGATGCATTACTAAGCCAAGCGTGACGGCTCAATATCATTCACCACCCACAGATAAAATATTTTACGCGTCTAATAACGTTTTTACTACAAAGGGCAACGACACTTCGTATACGCGTAAATCGATTATTTGTGATATTTCCGGGGGAACGTGGCGAAGCCTCTGGCTTATACCACTTCCGGACAGCGGGACAGCTCGCATCCGTCGATCGTGTCTCGTGATGCGTCACGTCGTCATCAGCTTATTACGCACCCCCTGATGTACAAACAGTTTTGCAGGAACGATACAGAATTATTTCACTCAACGTTACCGAAATATTATATTCAAGACAATTTCGAGCCTGTCTCTATCAAAGAACATCAATGATTAAGAGGAGGCAATATTTGTCCCAGACTTGATCGAGACCACATCGCATTAAGTGACACAACCATTTTTTTACCAATTAATAATGTACAGCGTTATGAACCCAATCTCTCTTTTTCAGTGGCGATATGGACTAAGACAAGTATTTGGTTGCAAATTTTCAACTTGAGGGTAACAGTTAGCCAAGTAAAGCGTTACCAGCCTGCTATTTCATCTTGTTATTTTGCTTAACCAAAAGATCAGACTTATTGCAGTCATCGAACTCACGTCCAATGATGCGCCGTTTGTACCCACTACCTAACTACTGAGCTATCGTCGCTTCAAGTGGCAGCGTCTACTGAAATCTGAAATACACAAAGAAATACGTTTACCTACTAAATTATTGTCGAAATATTCATATACCAGTAAAGTTTTAGAGCGGTTTCCCTCACTTCTGAAACATTCAACGTTGTATCGAGAGCACTACGAGTCCATTATACTGACAGTTGTCCCGAAAACGACGTTACGCGATCTCCCGCCGGCCAGTAAAAGCACCGTCGCTTGCCCGTAAAAAGGGGAAAAAAATACGAAAGCTCTCCCAATAAAACCCCGCTAATACCCGGACTGGCACAATAATAATAATTTGCATGTGAAGAAAGCGCTACCCCTAAACGTATTTATTCCCTTTTTCGGGGGTGAAATTGGGTGATTCACACGCCTCCGTCGATGCCCGCGTCGCGTACAGCTCTCCCGTTATTACTATAGCCGTAGAGTTACGAAGCGAATTTATTCACTCCGCACACGATAAGCGATCATATTGATTTCGTAAACCATTACATTACTTTTTAAACAAGCCTTATCCGCGACTCCATCTCTAGGGACTTTTCTATTTCTTTTCTTTCTTCCTCTCTCTCTATCTCACTGTCTCTCTGTCTCTGTTTATTTTCTATTCCACAATTTATGCATTTTTGTGGTGCCTCGTTACTGAGAAACAATCACGCTTTCAGATTTGGGCTTTGACATTGTATTTTCTATTGTGGTCTAGATTTTTTTATGTAATAGAGGGGAAACGAGCAAGCGTGTCACCTGATGGTAAGTGATCACCTCCGCTCATGGACACCCAAAACACCATAAAATTGCCAGCATTTATGTGAGGGAATGGCTCTCAAGTGTAGGTGCTAGAATACACCTAATAGTTTATGGTTTTGGGCGGCGGATTTTCTACTTGAGGGTGGTAGCTACCCAGGCGGGCATTAGAAAAAGCCCTACCACCATGCTATGGTTTCGTCAAGGTGTTTTTTTTACCGAAAGCTCAAGCTCATTGTACGTGATTGGATTCGAGCTCACGTCCCATGACGCGGCGTTCCTACACACTACCACTGAGCTATCATCGCTGATTGATGTGTTACGAATCATAAAAATATTATATTATCTGCGAAAAAAAAAAAACTTAAAGATGAACATTTTTTATTAATTAGAATTTTATTGTATTAATATCGCCATCTGTTGAAAATTATATTATCAACTAAACAATAAAAAAAAACTAACAAGCTAAAACGATTTATTTCACTGTATTGTTATATTTTCTTAATTTATTAATTTTTATTTTCTTTTGTCAACTTCTAATTTCTTTTTTATATTTTCATAACAATACCGCTGGATGGCCGGAAGAAAATGCCTTGTGGTATTAAGCTCGCTTGTATACACATTAAAAGTACAATAAAGTGCTCATTCATTAATTGATTCCTCCATAAAATATTAAGTAGAATTAAAATTTCGTATATGCTAAAATCTAGAAAACAAGAAGAAATCCGTATGAGAAATATTTATGTTTGATTTAAATAAAAAAATAATGAAAATTATTTGTCTTATGAATTATTAACAGAAGCCCGATTAATAATTCATACATTAAATGATAAATATTTGCATGGTGGTAGGGCTTTTTCTGATGCCCACCTGGCTGGCTACCATCCTCAAGTTGAAAATCTGCTACTAAATACCAATAGGTGTGTTCCGACAGTTGCACTTTAGAGCCAGTTCCTCCAAAGGTTTAGGGTGTCTACTATCTCAGGCCGTATCGTCACTTATGATCAGGTGAGATTATGGCCAGGCTTAACTTTAAAAAAAAAAACTTTAAAACAGTGCTTTGAAAATTATTCATAGATAGAAAACATCGCAAGACCTCCTAAATAACCGCTTTAGCAAATTTATTTTAATATCGATTATATCGCCTGGTATATTTTTCTCGCCGTCCATTCGGATACAACAGCTTTTCCCTAAAAGCCTTAATAAAACTCTGAAATACTAAACAATGGATCGCTTAATTAAGTGCGACATAGCTTACAAGCTTTATGACTATATTAACTTATCCTTACGCGTGACACTTCCGAGAGCCGACAGATATGTCTAAATAATGTAGTAGATACAATATTTATTTCAATATGCCTTCTCTACAAAGTTATAGTACTCCTGCGTGTTGTCTCACTACCAATCTTCAATATGATTGAGTGCGGTCCCCTCTTACTGCACGCACATAACATAAACTCACTCCGGAACTATGTACGTATATATTTACCTGTCAACGCGCGTGGGATCGAATCCGCGGAATGAGTTTGAAAACATAAAGTCAAATTTTCCTGCAGTTGCACTTAAGAGGCAGTCCCTCCACTATATTTAACGTGCCCACCATCTGAAGAACTACTTGAAGCGATGATAGCTCAGTGGTAGTGTGTACGACTTCGCGTCAAGGGACGTGAGTTCGAATCCCACCACCTACAGTGATCTTGAGCTTTCGGTAAAGGAAAACATCGTGAGGAAACCATAGCACGGTGGTAGGGCTTTTTCAAATGCCCGCCTGGCTAGCCACCACCCGGAAGTTGTAAAACCTGCCGCTAAATACCAATAGGTGCGTTCCGGCAGCTGCACTTGAGAGCCAGTTCCTCCACAGGTTTAGCGTGTCTACCAACTTGGGCCGTACCGTCAATTAAGATCAGGTGAGATTATGGCCGTTACGCTAAACCTTAAGTATAAAAAAAAATTAGGTTCCTGTCACCAAACGTCACGAGTATATCCTGTGGGATATAGATTAATATTTAAACTTGCAAATCGTATCGCTGTCTAGGTATTCTGAAAATAACTTAAGAAATATTTAGAGCTGGCTTCGCACCAGACGTTCCAGACGAGGATACCGTATGGAATATAAAATTCGGATAGAGCCTCCACCGCGCCGCTCCTTGTGGAATTTCGAATATATCTCGGGATTATACTAAAAATATTTTTTAATATTTACATTTTTCAAATGCATCGAAATCACGGCACTGTCGTCGACAAACATTTCACTTGGTGAAATCACGCCAGATCGAGTTTCTTGCCGGTTTTTTTTTTTCATATTTTATAGATAATGTTAAACCTACTAAAGGGGCTGGCTGGAACGTATCTATAAGTATTTGACGGCAGATTTTCAACTTGAGGGTAGTAGCTAGCCAGACAGGCATTAGAAAAAGCCTTCCCATCACGCTATGGTTTCATTATAGTGTTTTCCATCACCGAAAGCTCAAGCTCATTGTAGGCGGATTCGAAACCACGTCCCATGACGCGGCGTCCGTACACAATACCAACTGAGCTATCGTCGCGTCTCCTCGACGACTGAGTTAATTTCCGAACTGAGGGTAGTTTTTATAAGCGCCTTGTCAAGGTCTAAATTCAATATAATAATAAAGATTTATTTTGAATAACTTCAAAATACGACTACAAAGTTTCTGGTCCGCACATGCCGTGTTTATCCCGATACTGAATGCGGCTGACGCATCATGCTCTTTCACATAACGCTCCCCAAGCGAGTATAGCGGTGACGCGTTAAATATATCTGTCTCGTTCACGTACCCGACTCAAGCCGACTGTACCCGAGCAAGCGTCACATACGCGAGCGTTGCAGCTCATTTTCGTTAACAAAATAATGTATTCACCGCAATTAAAGATATTTGCATTAAAGTAGCTAGATTTTGAGATTTTGTGACAAACATTTTTTTATGTTTCGTGATTTTTTTTATAATAAAATGTATCGTATGTCATTTCTAATACCTTCAAGAATATGTGTACAAAGTTTTATAATGTTCGGTTAAGTAGTTTTCGCGTGAAAGCGTAACAAACAAACTGACATTCATATTTATAATATTATTAGGGATTTTGTGTATTAACGTTTTGGTAGAGTTATATTTGAGTGATATTTATGTATACAGTAGTATTCCCATAGCTGTGTTTTAATTTAAAACCTTCCATGTATCGATATGACGCGTATGCTTTTAATATCTGAAACAAAAATCCAATTTCAAACATAAATATTATCACGACCTTTCGACAAAATGTTTGTTAAAAACATACTACTATTGCTTGCCTGGGATTGACCTTTATTGTGTACCTTTTAATTAACCACATTTTAAATAGGAAATAAAGTAATCATCGGTTCTCAAAGTTAAGTCAAAGTCACTGTGAAATTAAGTAACTTCATAAATAAAACTATATCAGTGATAATTTTTTTTTTTCAATTATTTTACACAGTCAGGTCAAGTGATTTTAAACACTCTGAAAGGGATTTTCAGATGAGAGTTATTTTGCAAAACCTCAAGTTAAAAAGTGAAGATTTGTTATTTTTAACCCAATAAAAAAAAATCTCTGCTCCAAGGGGGGGGGGCTAAATTTCAAAATATCACTTATTACAAAAAAATAAACTATTGTCGAAATTTCACGTTTGTAGCTTCAGTAATTTCGTTTCTGCCTTGAAGAGTTCGTAAACCTGATTTTTATATAGATATACACGAACAGGCATCCACGATTCCGTTCGCATTTTCGATCGTAAGATCAGTTCTTACTACATAAAAGGGAAAACGTATGCCTCAGTTTAATGTCTATATATCTGGTGGATTTGGACGTATCTTGATGAATCAGTACTATATTTCGCTTACATATAAATAATACTTCATGCAGTATTTTATACCCGTTTTTATAACTTTTTTCAACACAGTTTTGTCTCTATCGGTTGTTGCGTGACGTAAAACACCCTAAAACCTAGCTCAATAATTGCTTTATCAAATACAAGTGATTTAATGACATCTGGCTTGCAGCTATTGTTTCTTGCAACAACCTATTGGAATTAGAATAAAGGGATAAACTATTTTGTTACACAAAATCAATATTGATGTGAGAGAAACTGCACGTAAGATCTGGTATATAATATATATGTGTAAGATTGATTATTATTATCACTGTGCGCGTGTATACATGGCCTTAATCACTGTATTCATGTGGACAGGCCGGCAGACCGGACCTGTCGCCGAGACAAAGTCGCTATTTCCGCACGAGCGCCGGTCAAATGTGTCTTACGTCACTTCCTCTGAGGGATGAGACGCCATTATCGGCGCCGGTCGTCCGTTTCCGCAACTTCCTGTCGATAACTCCGTGTAGATACTACGTCATTAGGGTTGCTACGTATCTTTATACAAATATTTATAACAGGCTCTTTTATTTACATTTCATAATGAATACAAACTGTTTATTTGTAATTTCGAAAATTTTCCGAACTTTTTGAAGCGATGATAGCGTGTTAGAACGCCGCGTCTTAAGTTTAAATCCCTGGAAAGAGCTTAAGCTTTCGGTGAATGAAATCACTGTGATGAAACCATAGCTTAGTGGTAGAGCTTTTTCTAATGTCCGCCTGGATACCGCTCTCAAGTTGATAATCTGCCGCCAAACCTTTATATTGAGCCAGTGCCTACACAGGTTTAATGTGTTCACCATTAGGGTCACATCATGAGTTAACATCAGGTGAGATTGTTTTGAAAAAAAAAAAACTCACTTTTTAGTTTTCAGTGTAATGCCTAGCTACAGTTGTAGAGTAATTTGATTGTTTTGAAAAAAAAAAACTCACTCTTTAGTTTTCAGTGTAATGCCTAGCTACAGTTGTAGAGTAATTTTTAACGTCAGATAAATTAACTAAGAAAAAAAAAAGGCGCGGACTCACAGTCCGCAAATTGTGTATATTATAATAAAAAAAATGACATTGTTCCTATAACAGTGACCCCTATACATTATAATTATAAATTTTTTAACATACCCTGGATTCACCATGCGGATGTCAGGTCTATCGTGCGACAGACCGGGAAAGTACGTTCAGAACCCGGAACCTGTGCCCCGGATGTATGTTTAAGGAGCCTCTTTTCAACGCATCTCAACACTAACCTTCACCACGTGTGATTCTCTCCCTGCTCATCCCAATTTCGTAGGAGCCTGTGTGTGTGTGTGTGTGTGTGTATGTATGTGTGTGTGCAGCTTTAGAAGCACGTTATAATGTAAAGATTACTGCATCCCTAGACAGAAGCAGATATTTAAAATATTTTAGAGAAATTTCGCTAACATATTTTTCTCTTCTATTTCGACCGACTTTTTTTAATAATAAAAGAGATTAGTGTGTTTTTCTTTTCTTATTTAATAACAGCTCGTGTTTCTATATAAATTAAAGTTTAAAGTTCGAAACACGCTTTAATAAGATGTCAACTCCCTTGTTAGCACTGTCCTCAAAGTTTTTTGGTGCATCTCACAAGAAATGGTTCCAAAGTACTCTAGCTACATTACATACAATGACTATATCATAACTGAGTATAGCTTGATTAAATATAATAGGTGAAAAAGAATTCGACATATTATTACAGAAGTCAATCCCGGTCCCAGGGGAATCGCAGGTGCGTTGCCGGCTTTTATTGGAGGGACTGGCTCTCAAGTGCAACTGCCGGAACACACCTATTGGTATTTGGTGGCAGATTTTTAACATGAGGGTGGTAGCTAGCCAGGCGGACTCCCAACTTCCCATTAGGTGCAAACTAGCGGACATGTTAAGCTTAGTGAAAAAACTGGTGCTTAAGTGCAACTGCCGGATAAATCTGTATGTATTTGATGACAGATTTTAACTTAGGATGGTAGCTAATCAGGTGGGAGTTATAAAAGTCCTACCTTTATGTCAGGGAATCGAATACACGTCCATTGACGCGACGTCTGTACACGCTACCACTGAGCTAATGTCTCAAATAACTTGTTTTGTTTTATACTGGGTTTTATGATACATTATAGATTATTATCTATTTTGTTGTTTCCTTCTTGGGTTTCCCTGTATTCTATCAACCGGATTAACAGCTTTTATAAAATACCAAGATATGGCTGACACCGAGCTTTTATGTATTTAGAAATAGATCAACGACTTTACACACTTATCCACTTTACGCAAGGAAATCATTGTAATTTTTCTTACGACCCCATTCCATATGATGATTTAACTGTAACCTCAAAAGGTATATTTGAAATATATGATGTTTGTAACAATAAATACCTTGCAAATTTGAACTGGAAAAAAATAGCGAATTAAAGCGATGAGAGCTCAGTGGTAGTGTGTACGACTTCGCGTCAAAGGACGTGAGTTCGAATCCAAGCATCTACAATGAGCTTGAGCTTGAGCTTTCGGTGAAGGAAAACATCGTGAGAAACCATAGCATGGTGGTAGGGCTTTTTCTAATGCCCGCCTGACTAGCTAGCACCCTCAAGTTGTAAACCTGCCGCCAAATACCAATAGGTGTGTTCCGGCAGCTGCACTTGAGAGTCAGTGCCAGCACCTTAAGTATATAAAAAAAAATAGAAGTTAGTAAATCGTAACAATGTCGATTGTTAGAATATACTGCTTTCATGGGTGCATCTCTGAACTGACGTTAGAGACAATCAAAGAGACCTATTTCCATTATGTAAACGTAACGAGCCAGTAAGTTAAAGAACTGATTTAATAATAAAGTATATAATGAGTAGCATTACAGACAACAAACTGATGTGTTCGTCAGAGCTTTCTCGTGGGTAATATTCTTAGAGTATGCCTTAAAACATTCGCAAGCGAAGCGATGAAAGCTCAGTGCTTTCGGTGACGGAAACTTCGTGATGAAACCGTACCAAGTAGGTAGGCTTTTCCAATGCCTGCCTGACTAGCTACCGCCTACGAGATGAAAATCTACCGCAAAATACCGAAACTGCACTTAAAAGCCAGTCCCTCCACAGGGATACACGTGTATATAAAACGAATCGAGCGCGTGTCAGCAATCGTGAAACCTTCAAAGCGGATACGGTAACGCAAATAGTAAGGCTCTACTGGCTTTTAAAATAAAGACATTAAGAAATATAGACATCAACTATTTTTCTACAGAACATTTTCGCCGCGTAACGAGCGCCTGTAAGCTTCGCTGAGAGAACACTCACGCCGCGAGTGTCCAAAGTTTATCAGACTTTATTACAAATGGGATAAAGGTTTATTTCCAGTGACGATATTATAGCTGAAGAGTCACGTATCGGCGTATCAGCCGAACGGCAGTTTACGATAATTCGATATTTGCAGCTGCTGTAACCACGTCTTACTCCATTCATGGATAATATTAGAATTTTGTTTATACTATAACCTTAACGTATGAATATTATGCGCTGAATTTGTTAGAAACTGTGTGTTAGATGCATAATGTACAAGGTATGTTTTTCCTTCTGCCGGCGTTAGTTTTTTATTATAATCAAACGAGGCTAACGTGAGACATTATTGATAGGTCACTCTTAGATTCCTATTAATTATTGAATTTCAGGCTATGATGTTTCTCTTTGAAGGGATGATAGCTCAGTGGTAGTGTGTACGACTTCGCGTCAAGGCACGTGAGTTCGTATCCGCTTACAATGAGCTTGAGCTTTCGGTGAAGGAAAATATCGCGAGGAAACCATAGCGTGCTGGTAGGGCTTTTTCTAATGTCCGCCTGGCTAGCTACCAACCTCAAGTCAAAAATCTGCCGCCAAATACCACTTTGGGCCTATCGTCACTGAGGATAAGGTGAGGTTATGCACATAACGCTAACTTTAACTATAAAAAAGTACGAAAGAGTTACAAACGAAGTTAACATATGATAGAATATCTATTTACTTTGGTATATTCTTTATAAAAGTTTCCATCTATCAATTCTTCATATATGCAATACGCGGAACCTGCAGAGGAGTTACCACGTGGAAATAATTGGACGTGGTGATTCAACTACCAGGTTTTAACGGACTTCCTCGTGATATTGCGAGAATACGTTACCCGGGCTCAGGTCAAAGCCGTGAAGGGCGTGTGGTATCCACCCATCACTACCCACTAAAACCCACCACGTTGACACTTCAAACTCCTGTATTTCCGGTAACCAGGGGCAGCTTTCGAAATTCTTCTAGTCTCTACCCTGAACTTAAAGATATGCCGTCTAATACCTATAGGCGTGTTCCGTCGCTCGCACTTGAAAAATACAATTCGGAAAACATTGAACCGATGTGGAATTCATGTGGGTAATAATATAATAATAAACCATTAAAATAAGACTAATTTAAAAGGATTTTATCGCGGTTATTTATTGATTTTGATCCGGACGTTTCGAAAGCTTTTCAGCCTTCGTGGTCACAGGGCGGGCTGAGGTGTAGGTTTTATTATTGATAGTGTTCCGATCTACGCAGAAAGAGCTCACAGTGTCTTGAGGTCGGGATCAAAATCAATAAATAACCGCGATAAAATCCGTTTAAATTAGTTTTATTTCAATGAATAATATTCGCGTAAACCTAAGAAATCATTAATAAACCATTATTTAGATTATATTATGGTCACCCTGGTCCATAGTGGAATGTTCTCGAAACAAATAATAGTTGTTATCTAAATTATACTAGCACAGTACGATATTGTTAGCTTCTGTTTAATGTGTGAACGCGGATTTGAGGGTAGTTTACAAATACATTTACGTATCTGTAATTACAGTGGTTATTAGAGTGTTAGTAAATAACTTTATTGTTATTTATATTTTTAGACAAGAGGTAGGATAACGAGAGGTCAGTGAACCGAAATAAAACGTTGTAAAAAAGTTGTAAACCTGCCGCCAAATACCAATAGGTGTGTTCCGGCAGCAGCACTTAAGAGCCAGTTCCTCCACAGGTTTAGTGTGTCTACCAACTTTCGTCGTCACTTAAGATCAGGTGAGATTATGTAAGAATGTGGTTAAAATAAAGTAATATTTTATTGCGTATAAATCAATAATACCTATTGATCTTTTATTAAGTACTCCACAATAAAATTTTATTGAAATATGGCGTAACAATAAAATTCTAATTGAATAAATCTAATACAAATCACTTTCTTCAAGGGCGATATATACAACACAATAAAAAGAAAATAATAATGTAAATTGAGTCCATTGAAATTCTTATAAATAATAACACTGTCACTTATTAGATATGCCTATTTATAACGCGTGAAAACCTCTTTTAGAAACGTTAAGCCTTTACTTAGAATTATCACAACGTTACTACCGAATCGGAAAAACTAAATCAAAGCTTTTCCGAAGAATTAAGAAAAACCAGATTAAGTTTTTCACAAACGTTTCTAGTCAATACAGTTTCTACAACCTAGCGTATTTATACAGACGAAACCATGGCTAGACTCTCGTTAATATGACGATCCGGCATAAAGAAATCTTTGGAGAACAAAGCTTAAGTGTTTATAAAAAGCATTTCCAATGAATGTCTTTAGTCTACACGATTCAAAGCCCTTTGAATCTACCGTTCAGCGACGCGCTACTGATCCCAGAATAAGATTATCAAACTTCCCGAACACCGTAGTTAACCAACTTTTAAGCGAACAAACATAAAATATGACATAGTAGTCATGTTAATACGCGGATATTTATCGTAGCCGGGGAAGGGTAAATCGGAAAGTTTGAACGGATCGTTTTCAGCGAAAATTCGGCTTATCGAGCGCGCGGGGATCGACGGATTTGGGAGGAGAGGCTGCCGGTTGTCATGGCTATACCGACGAACTCGAGCGGACCCAATTTGCGCGACCGTCCGCGAACAGTGACCATTAAACTCACCCTCGTGCTACACTCAAGCAAATATTGATAAACAATTTTTTTTTTAGGTTTATTGTTATGGCCATAATCTTACCTGATCTTAAGTGACGATACGGCCCAAGTTGGTAGACACGCTAAACCTGTGCAGGAACTGGCTCTCAAGTGCTGCTGCCGGTACACACCTATTGGTATTTGGCGTCAGGTTCACAACTAGAGTGTGGTAGCTACCCAGGCGGGCATTAGAAAAAGCCCTACCACCATGCTATGGTTTCCTCACGATGTTTTCCATACCGTAAGCTCAAGCACATTGTAGGTGCTTGGGTTCGAACCTACGTCCCTTGACGCGAAGTCGTGCACACTATCACTGAGCTATCATCGCTTCAAAATCTCATAGTTGTCACACTTTGTATTAACTTGGTGTTAAATGAAGGCTCATGAAGGTGGCACGTTGCACCTAATGGAGAGACTGGCTCTCAAGTGTAACTTCCGGAACACACGTATTGTTGTTCGGCGGCAGATTTTCAACATAACCCTACGAGCATGCTATGGTTTCATCACGAGGTCTTCATTTACCGAAAGCTCGAGATCACTGCCGGTGGATTTGAATTCACGTCCGTTGATGCGTTGTCCGTACACGTACACGCAAGCAACTGAGCTATCGTAAGTCGATAACGCTTATCGTTTATCAGTCGTAACATTAATAACTTAGAATAGCTAAACTCGAAGTTCATCTTTACGACCTATTATTGTGACCATAACTTTACTATTCAATTTTCATACGTATATTGATGGATAATCATAGAGTAAAAAAAGTTTGTATAAAACAACACATTTAATTTTATTTTCGATTCTCAAGAAATACTTTTTATTTTGGGGTAAAAAGTATACTATACGTGATGCCTAATTTTAGTTATTGCCGTATCAAATGTCACCAAAAATCTATCATGTAATTTTAAATTACTATCCCTACAAGTAGATAGACCAATTTGGAAATTAAAATAATTTTCATTTTAACTATAATTCTCAGTCATCATATTGTTAATATACGGACGATTTATTTAGTGAACATACTAACCTTTACCCGCGGCTTCGCTCGCATTGAAGACATTAAATAGGTTTTTTTTTTATATTTCGTACAATTTTTGTTACC
Organism: Actias luna; assembly: GCA_039707435.1. Classification (NCBI taxonomy): domain Eukaryota; kingdom Metazoa; phylum Arthropoda; class Insecta; order Lepidoptera; family Saturniidae; genus Actias; species Actias luna. Next base: position 19,488,592 of record JAZHAC010000016.1, on the reverse strand, counting down.
TCTAATATTTACCTCTAAAAACATGTGTACAAAGTTTCACGGTGACCGGTTAAATAGTTTTCTCGTGAAAGCGTAACAAACAAACTTACATTCACATTTGTAATTTAGAGTAGGGATTAAATTCTCTTTTGTTAGATCTAAGATGTGTGTGTGTAACGTTAGATGCTTATCTGAGCCTACATTTTCGTAAATCCGGAATAAAGAGAGTACAAATAAATGAACGGAGTCAAAGCTTTTGTAGTACTGTAGATGCTGTAGTAAAAATTTTAACGTATGCATTAATACCTACAGAGAAAACTATGGATCTGTTATTAATACCACGTGTATAGACGAAAGATATACCATAGTTAAAGTGGACATCAAGGAGAAATGCAAGAAGCTTAAAATTTTTAAAAATAATATTCAACACGTGTAATAAATATTCAAATTAAATAAAATATAATAAAATGTTTATTATTCATAAACATAGTGTCTGCTGTTACAAAGTTTCAGAGATTATTGACAAGTAAATTTTAAAACGTTTCCAAGTTACATTAACATTTAGATCAATCTCTTTGACAAATATAAACCATAGAAATATAACTTATTTTAGTAAATTTTCGATTACGCGCCGACCGTTTGTAATATCTTCTGAAACTTATCTATAGTAATATTACACAGCAGAATAGTTTGTCTGTTTGAACGTGGTAATCTTAGGACGTATCTGTTGGATTTTCAACATTATTTTTAAATTTCAAGAATCATACAAAGTTTGCGGTAAAGACGAAAGCTGAAACATAAACACCACGTAGAGGAACTGACTTAATTTCAAGAAACAGAAGTATCAAAGGAGGGAAACCATAAAGTATATTATGAAATCAGTTAATAAATAGTAGGTACCTTGAAATTTAGCAATTTCTGAAAGTTTTATAATTATGTCACCTCTGTATTATTCAGCTCTAGGGTAAATAATAAATATGGCCCATTAAATTTCACCAACTTTGCTAATTAGTTTCAATGCTTTGAAGCGATGATAGCTCGGTGGTAGTGTGTACGACTTTGTCAAGGGGCATGGATTCGGATACCTACAATGAGCTTGAGCTTTCGGTGAAGGGAAACATCGTGAGGAAACCATAGCATGGTGGTAGGGCTTTTTCTGATGTCCACCTGGCTAGCTACCAACCTCAGGATGAAAATCTGCCGCCAAATACCAATTCGTGTGTTCCTGTAGTTACACTTGAGAGCCAGTTCCTTCAAAGGTTTAGCGTGTCTACTAACTTGGGTCATATCGTCACTTAAAATCAGGTGAGATTATGGCCATAATACTAAGCCGTAACTATTTAAATAAAATAGCTGTAAGTCCATTTCTGTTTGTTTCAAGTGACTCTTATGTATTCTACTCTCTGGTTTTTTTTTATATTTGACCATCACGAGTCAGTGTTATGGGTCCAGAATTATGGCACCTTGAAAAAGTTGATATATTTTCTTGATAATGTTACAGACCGTGGAGGTTACATAGAATCATACTCAAGAGTTTACAAAGCAGAGGTTCCGCTCACTACACTACTTCCGTACTGTCGAACGTTCTTAGCTCAACTGAACTGACTGAACGCGCCTCGAGTGTCGCTTCGACTGACGTTGTTAGCCGGAAGGGCTTTTATAGTTTGGCAGGGCTTTTCAGGGCGCATGCTGAGGGTAAGCTAGTGCTAGGGTGCCATAGTTGCCGGCCCTCGGCATAAGCTGCCGCCGGAAAATAATAAAATAAAGAATCAGAAGGACTGGGTTACTAGAGTAGACCTTTAGTAAAAATAATAGTTGAGGAGGCAGAGAAATCGATGGAGGGGATTTTACTCTTCAGGACTTGTAGTGACCTAATTTGTTTGAAGGACGTCGAGCAACTGTTAAACTTGTAGCCGCTAAGAAATCGGAAATGGTAAATTAGAAAACCGTGTACTTAACGTGTTGTAGAGTGTCACCGTATCGCTCGAGCAGAGTCACACGAGGGCTACTTCCCGGAGGACCGAACCTAATGAACTGTTTCCGCGCTCGCATCCCACTTATATAGTAATCTGGGTTATCAACTACCCTCCTTCTCGTTAATTCAAAGTATGTATATTATTACGTTTCCATATTAATAAGCAGTAAGCCTGGTATGTAACAATAATGTGTAGTTGGTAAGGATAATGGAAAAATATTTACTAACATTCACAACAACACCGACAGTGCAAAAAGTAAGCGAAGACAGTTGAAATAACTTAAACATTCTGAACAGTAAGTTTAATTGGAAAACGCGCAGCAATCACACGGGCCAGGATTAAACGGAGCCAACGTGGAGACCTCGTTCACGTGACATCGTTGTACGCTCTTTGTTAATTACGTTTTTGCTTGTGAATCAGGAATTACACGGTCTAAGATTAGAAGAATTCATTTTGTGCGCGATTACAATATTCGAACTCTGCACGACCGCCTTCGGTAATAATCATCTCTATTTCTTTTATCTAAACGTGTAATACTTACATAGTTTTCGTATTTAGATTCAGTAGAAACTTTAATATGCTGTGAATATTACATTTCTCGGTAAGACTTTCAATCGATGAATATCAAAATCCATAGTCCCATATTTTCGCTAAATGATGGCGCTTAACGTCATTAACAAAAATATGTATAGCACTTATAGTTTCTGAATCTATTAAAATAAATGTAGACACTTGAAAACAATAATATCGTAGGGTGAGATGCGTGTCATTTAATTGTCAGTCTCTTGGTAGCTTAATAAAAAGGGAATAGATTGTATTTACGGTGTTTAGAGTGTGGTGTGAACTTTACACATAATAATATATATAAAACCTTGTACAAACACTCATATCAGGACCTCCAAAACTATTTAACTTATGGACTTTAAATTTACCATACATACATATTCTTTCAGCAAAGTAACCATCTACTAAGACCCGATTTTATGATCACCCGCAATGAATGGGAAAGTCAACAGCTAAGATAAGAAATTTGCAATTAACAACGGTTTCAAAAAAGGTTCTATTTAAGTTTCAACTTATCCACGGAAGAGGTCGTTCAATAACTTTTGTTAACATTATATTAAGCTTGTTTCAATCTCAGTCCTTTACGTATCCACCGCAAAATCCTTGATTATATGAGAGTGACGTCACATCGCCAAGAGGAATTGTTATAAAAGCGGAAGCAATCCCCCAAGAAATCCGATGCGGAAGATATGTATAAATAAAGTAAATGAAGCTATAAATCGTTGTCCGGGCCAAATCCGGCGACCGACCGATATTCCTAATTGACTATTAACATTAATCGGTTTCAATACAATGAGTGCTTCTAAAAATAAAGCTTCGATCGGTCACTTACCCGACGGGTCAAGGTTCCTGACAATAAGTTAAAAAGGCCACGGATTCGAGTGTCGCAAAACCAGACTCAAAGATGAAATATGTATGAATGTCAGGGCGAATCGTTTGCGATTTATCCGATTTCGAAGAGCTGTCTTTTAGTCTAACACAGAAAGTTATGTCACTATACAAGATCTTAGATTTACACGATACGAAGCTTTATCCATTGAAAGCAATGTTTATTATTTTACATTGTCCAACGTTAATTGGAGATTTAGTTCAATTACTGATATCGTTTGAAGTTCCAGGCAGTGAGGCTATATTGAGCCAAGCAGTGAGGCTATATTGAGTCAGCTAGCGTGATCAGATAATCAAATGATAGGCGTAACACTAAAATCAGCTTATGCCGAAAATAAAGACCTTTATCTATTTATAGAAAAATGATTAGCTGAAATTGAAAGTCATTATCATTTTTAGACTTAATTATCAGTCTTATATACGGCCTATATTGTTATTTGATATACGTTTAGATGATGTTAATAGGTTTGCTTTTATTAATACACTGTCGATGATAAATAAGTAAATTTGTGTTATTTTCTAGAACACATAGAGTTTTATTCTCAATTTCTTTGAGAATGATTCATTCTCGATTTTTAAGCATGATTGATGGAAAAATATTGAAGCAACAAGAATTTTCCTTTCGCACCAAGAACATTGATAAGGAAAAATGTTGCCCCGTACAAACAAACCAATAAACTGATAACGGAGCTCCATTTCCAATATCCGCCAATTCCCCGGTGTTCAATCACTTATTATACGTTATTTTACCGAACGGTTTACATTCTGTATTGCGATAAAGAGCCTCGAACATCACGTGTCAAAGCCAATTATTTAATCGAAGAAAATCTATACTTATGGATGAAAATTAGATGTCTATATTTTTTGGGTTTTAGTTACAACTAACATGTCCACTGAATATTGGATAAACGCCACCACAGTAGAGCACTATATCTATTATAGTAAGCCGTGTTCCGTGACGCATCCCTCAGACCCGACTTGTGTAACGAACTGTGAAATTACTACTCGCGCCTACTCCGGAAAAAAATCGCTTCGGAGAAGTCGGAGCAATTTGTTTTAAGCAGATACAGACGTTAAATATTTGACGTTTCAACTTTGCGTAAGGGTTGCTAGTGAGATAGAGATGCATAAATAATTCCTTTCATGTTGATTGAAATTACAGATGAAGCGACTCCTATATAATTTAAAGAGTTTTGTTGTGCTGTAATACCTTTAATATCCTGCCCAAGTTTTGGCAAAGTTGTTAATACACGCAAGTTGGATTTGCGATTGCAATCAAATGGATTTCGAATAGCATGAGCGTACGAAACAAAGCTGTTACGTCGGTAATAGCATATCCACTTTGAAAAACAAAATAAACACGACCCCAAATATGTCCGGTTGGAAACAAAAGTTTATGAGAGAGCGCGTTCGGTCGCGGAGCCGAGGGACGAGACATCCGCGCAACATCCGAAACCCTCGGAGGGTAACTCCAACAAACACGGAAATATGGAGTCATAAACTCGCCCAATGAGTTCGTTAGCAAATGAAAATATTTACGTGTAATTAAACAGACTGCGCCCTCTTCGCCGGTATGTTGTTTTTATTTTTAATTCACACCTCTTTTCTCTGTAAACAGGATTGTTCCCAGCTGACGTATAAAATTCTTGTTGCTTTTAAAACATTTTTTTCCACATTTTAACATTAAACTCGAATAAATGAGGCTTACTTTTATATACCTTATGAAAAAACGATAGTTTTGAACAGCTGTTCGATCTAATTTCCTCTTTACCCCTTGATGACCAAATCACACGAGCTGGTTGTCAGTGTTAAAGCTTTAAGGTAACCTCCATCTAGGAACAAACAAAGGAGTTTGTTATCTCAAGTTTAATTTAATATAAAAACCACTTTGTGATAAGCACATTTTCTCCTCACTACAACACGGTGTGTGTATGAATTGTACCACAATGTACGTACAACATGAATGGTAGACCACTCGATAATCGACATTGTTCCTTGATTACACTGATGTTACCGTCAGATACATTCGTGATACTTTCTCGTGCTATAGAAAAACGAAATATCTCATTGCAAGAGGCAATTACATCTTTCAGAAGATATTTTTTTTTATCATTTATTATTTAACTTCTAAAATGCTAATCTTAAAGAGACCCTGCCTTCAACAGCTCCTCGAACACACTTATAAGTGTTTGGCGTCAGATTTTCACTGTATGTCGGTAAGATAAGTATTAAAACACCCGACGGCCACGTTTTATCACAATGTATTTTCTTCAGGTCGTGAGACGCACCAACACTAATTAACTTAGCATAAGTAAACTTTAACCTTTGGCAACAATCTCATCTAATGTTAAACAATGATGTGGACCGAAACGTGTCGGACATCCTAAGCCTAGTCGAAGAAATGAATTTGAATTTTTTTGAAGCGATGACAGCTCAGTGGTAGTGTGTACGACTTTGCGCCAAGAGACGTAAGTTTAAATCCAACCACCTACAATGAGCTTGAGCTTTCGGTGAAGGAAAACATCGTGCGGAAACCATAGCATGGTGGTAGGGCTTTTTCTGATGCCCGACTGGCTAGTTACCACCCTCAAGTTGAAAAGTCTGCCGCCAAATACCACTAGGTGTGTTCCGGCAGTTGCATTTGAGAGCCATTTTCTATACAGGTTTAACGTGTCTACCATCTTGGGCCGTATCATCACTTAAGATCAGGTGAGATTATGGACTTAACGCTAAACTTAACCGATATTTTTTTTTTTTTATCTAGACAGATAGGCAAGAGTTTTAACGTTTTGTTCCTACGAATTACCTTTAAACCTTCACTTTAAGCATTTGGTAACAGGACTCTACTAGCCAAATATCACCGATATATACCTTCTACTGAGGTTCTTTGAAATAATCTATAACTCAGATCTGTCGTAATGAAAACGTGTGAGGAGACGACAAAGTAACAAACTCTAATACCTTTCAGACGTTTAAGTGTGCGGTCCATTTAGTCAGTCAGAAACGTTTATTGCGTCAAGCCGAAAGTATTGTCACATCAAAACGTTGGTTTGTTTTAGCGAAATTAGATTTGCGTGTAGCCTTTTGAGATGACCGTCTAAAAGCTTTGACAGATCGCGTCTGTTATTCGTGTCTGTTTTACTCGGACATAGATTTTAACTTGGAATTTAGCTAGCCGGATAGGAAATGCAAAATACCTACAATGTTTTCAATTGCATTGCAAGAACTCGAACTCGCATACATTGACGCGGCATCAGTGCATTCTTCTACTGAGCTATCACTACTTGAAACTACGTTACTTTATTTACGTTTACGGTTAACTACGTTAAATCATCGTCTTTTTTTATAGTTAAGGTTTAGCGTTACGGTCATAATCACACCTGTCTTAAGTGACCATACGGCTCAAGTTGGTAGACACGCTAAACCTGCGGAAAAACTGGCTCTCAAGTGCAGCTGCCGAAACACACCTATTGGTATTTGGCGCTAGATTTTCAACTTCAGAGTGGTTGCTAGCCGGGCGGGTATTATAAAAAACCCTACCACCATGCTATGGTTTACTCACTGTGTTTTCCTTCAGCGAAAACTCAAGCTCATTGTAGGTTGTCGGATTCGAACTCATGTCCCTTGACGCGAAGTCGTACACAATACCACTGAGCTATCATCGCTTCAAAAGAAACAATCGCAAATTGAAAATCAGCGCTGAGTGTTTCGGGCAGCTCAGCATATGCTGGCCTGGACGATTCATGGTAATATTAAGATATGCAGTTAGATAACATGTTCGATTATTATTTAGACCTTTTTTTTAATTGATTTGCATGGTGGTAGGGCTTTTTCTAATGCCCGCCTGGCTAGCTACCACCCTGAAGTTGTTAACCTGCCGCCAAATACCAATAAGTGTGTTCCGGCAGCAGCACTTGAGAGCCAGTTCCTCCATAGGTTTAGCGTGTCTACCAACTTGGGCCGTATCGTCACTTAAGATCAGGTGAGATTATGGCCATAACGCTAAAACCTTAAGTATAAAAAAAAAAAAATGATAATTTTTTTATAGCTTTTATTAGTCTTTTATTAAGATTAAATTATTATTTTCTTCCTTCCAAATGTTCCACTCGTTTACGCTTGGTATATAACTGCGTATTCTATAAACTTATTTATTTAATTAAATTATTTATTTCTGTATGTTGGCGCAACATCCTGTGTTATGTTGCCTGCACTGCGCCTGGTGTTAAGTACATTACAATCCAAATCAGCGGTGACTTACATTGACTCGAAATTCAGTATCAGTCAGCGCTATTATGCTGGCCTGAGATACCTTTTCACGCCTCTTTTGAAGGACCCCATGTCATAGGAGGGTGGGAACACGCTGACCGGAAGACGCCTCCACAGCTCCACGGTTAGACAAAAATATGCATCAGCAAACGTTTTAGTACGCCATTCAATAGAAGTCACCGTGAAGCTGCGACAACGAAGTCACGCTCGCGTGATTCTGTAGTGGAACGGGGAGGAGGGGATTATTATATCGAAGAGCCATTGGGAGTACTCGCTGTGGTCGTACGATAGAACACGCTTATAGAGGCAATGTCCCTTCGTAGCTTCAGCTGTTCTACGGTTCCGGTGGTGTCTGCATCATTCACAGTGCAGACGCCCCTCCTGTGCAACCTGTCTAAGGCTTTTTTTTCGACCTTACGTTCGCTGTTAGCCCCAAGGGCTTTGACAGCTTCACCGAACTTTTGGAGGCGCGTGCTGAGGGCACTCAGCCCCGAGGCAGCAGGCACACGGGTGCCAGGACGGCCGAACCTCGGCTAGGGCTGCTGCCGGTAAATGAATAAAGATTCATGATCCTGACTAACCAACAGGTTCTTTATTACTAAATTAGTGATGTTAACTACGACCTTATCAGGTAAGCAGCTCAAGGGCCGCGAGGGTAGTCCATTACAGAACCGTGTACTTAACGTGTGAGTGTGAACGAATGGTATGCGGTGTGATGGTGTAATCTCAGTGATGTAGAGTGTTACTGTATCGCGCGAGCAGAGTCACTCGAGGGCTAATGTCCGGAGGATCGAAGCTAGGCTCAAGCGTCTGCGGAAGGAGGCCGCAGCGGGTACCTGTCTATGGCATCGAAGAGGTATTGAGCGGATCTATCCCAGCGGTGCGAGTTACATATTAAATTATCATTACACAAATAAACACCTATTATAATATGAGATAAATGTAAAACTAAACTGGCAACTTTCTCGCAGAAGTCTCGCAATATGTGAGTGTGTTACCGGGCAAAATTCGTAACAAGACATTAATTAATTATTAACATAACAGCTCTCGTTATTTCTTTGTTTCGCTGTGCGGACGGGCCGTATACATGTTAGTGATGCTTTAGCGAGTCCTAATAAGATGTTTGACAATTTTGGTACAATGTTTTTAGTCATTGTAATACCTGCTCTCTCTTCCGAAGCAACTTCTTTGTTCTATGAGGTTTCTTTGTTCTATAAATATGCTATGTGACAATCTATAGTTGTTTTTTTATATATAGTTTTAGCGTTATGTCCACAATGTCACTTGTTGATAAGTGACAATATGGCCAATATACACCTATAAGTATCTGATGACAGCTTTACAATTTAAGGGTGGTAGCTAATTAGGTGAGGGTTAGAAAAAACCCTACCACCATAGGTTTCATCGCAATGTTTCTCGTCATCGAAAATTCAGGCTCGTTGGCGGGATCGAACTCACGTCCATTAAGCTATCACTGTTTTAACTATCAACTTCAGTTACTCTGTTTCAAATTTTAACAACGTAAATTCCGTACTTTTGGAATGACATGCGTACAAGTAGGTAAATACTGACTAAAGTTTATAATAAAATATTTTTCATCTCTGATGGTGAAAACGTACAGTATTCAATGAGTTACAGTTTTATTCTAGGCATAGATTTAGTTTGACATCTTATCTCACCAAATACTTCAAATTTTTCCTAGTACCACAATAAACATATTTATTTATTTATTTATTATTTTTTTATATAAGTACTACATTTCCATACACTTTATGAACCAACATATCAACATACTAAACACAGGTTGACGCCGGCTTTCCTAAACGCATCTGCAAAGTTTTTGAAGTAAATAATAGTGACTCGGTTTTGCGACACTGGAACCTCCATCGTATAATATAAGTTGGAAACCCGCAATAAACTGGGGTTTATGAAGTACGTCATGTTTACTATCACATATAGTTGCAGTAAATCTAATACCATTTGTTTATTTAAATATAAGTAGTTATTAACGTAAAAAATGTTGGAAAAAAATTAGATTGTGTTTTAATAATTATTCTTGGAGCCCCCGCTAAACATTATTTCGTAGTTTGCAGTGGTCAATACCAGGACCACAGCACAATACTTGCAGTGTTAAAAGATACTCAATACTTTTTCCCTGCTACCCTACTGGTTTGCTTGACTAAACGTCATCTATAGCTTACAACTATTATTACCTATTTTTACCTTTTTTCTAGCATCTCAATATGACACATAACCTATAGCACAGAATTCTAGTTAAGTATACAGATAAGAAATGAAAAAAAAAAAAAAAAGATGATCTTTATAATGATAACGAAGTTAGCACCGATTATAATTAAAATATTCAATAATATTAAAGTCTCATACAAAATTCAAACACTACTATAACGTTTTGATTAGTTAATTATGAAAATTAAAAAAAATTGATTCCCATCATACTGAGTCATTAAAATTATTTAATAAAAATCGCTTCCGCTTCCTACCATGTTCGCTACGATCGAAATAAGAAAGTAGAGGTAGTTTGAAAACTTTAGAGCGCGCTGGAGACAATTATCGGCGACAAGCGAGTTCCCCGCCACTCGACTCTGCGCCGCGCTAATAGATAGACGTGTTGCATAGCTTCCTTGTTTTAATGAATATTGTATATTCAGCACTTTACCCGAGCGGTTTACTGAACGCGCCGGGGTTAGTGTGTGTCGCTTGCATGATTTATCTTAATTAATTCAATCCGCGTTGAATAAATCTCTTCCGTGGCAGATTGTCATAATGGATTATATTACGTATGTATATAATAAATCTGTCATTAAACTAATATTTTGTATACAGACAAAATCGTTTTTTATTTTTATTTTTGTCCGTTTGTTCCCGAAACATCACACTCAAATTATTGGAGAGATTTTCATTGAATGGTATATATTATTATTTTTATTATATTTATTGTGACTATATCTGAAAACACAGTGATAACTAATGTTACAGATCATTGTATTCCAAAGAAAGTTCCAATTGCACCTATAAAAGTACACAAAAAAAGCTTAGGTTAAATTCTTGACGGATTATGATGCATTTTCTCTATTCCAATATCCGGAAACAGAACTAATGCAACACATAGAGATGTGATTAAAGTATTAAATCCTGGAAAACGCTGGCTAAGATCAGCCAGCTTAGATGGTATTTATGCTGTTACGTAGGCACTATATAACGGCTCGATTCAGAGTCTGCGGTGGGGATACCGCACACTGGTATAGCCTTTCAGACGACATTCTTTCAGATATACATATCAACTATTACTGGATAATTAAATTATAGTAATTAAATCAATACAGGATAATAGACATACAATACAGATAATAATCTGCATGGTGGTAGGGCTTTTTCTAATGCCCGCCTGGGTAGCTACCACCCTCAAGTTGTAAACCTGCCGCCAAATACCAATAGGTGTGTTCCGGCAGCTGCACTTGAGAGCCAGTTCCTCCACAGGTTTAGCGTGTCCACCAACTTGGGCCGCATCGTCACTTAAGATCAGGTGAGATATGGCGATAATGCTAAAACCTTAAGTATATATAAAAAAGATACATCAGACCGTTTCCGCATAGTTTCTATTACACTAACCTGTAAAGTGGGATTCCAGCATCGTCTCGGAACCAGAACACCATGTACACTTTATCGTTGGCTGCAGTGCCCAGGTCGCAGGGGAATTGTGCCACCATCCCCTCCACCGCCTGGACATCCACCGTCCTGACACCGGCTGTCGGAAACAAAACTCTATGTAAACATTCATTACGAACTGTATTGTGTAACTGTAAAAGGCGTATAACTCTCCTACTGTAATTGATGTCAAGCACAGTTGAATCTGATTGAAAAATTACTAGGACCTCTGGCGGTTAAATAATTCGTCACTGTCATGTCAGTCTGCAAGGGTCTTGGTAACTGGACGTACAGCGGCTGATCCCGAAATGCGTCGAAATAAGAGTCACTGTCACGGTGTAGCCACCGCATGTCAGTGGAGTATCGAACCTAGTAAGACATGCTTAAACGTGCAAATATGACGTATCGATTCAAATCAAAATACTTTATTCAATTTACATCCTGAGTAGGCAAAACCTACGGACATTACCATGGGATCAAAGACAATCCAATCATCGAGAAGAATCGACAAGAAACTCGGCCACGTTTTTTTTTTATAGTTAATGCTTAGAGTTATGGCCATAATTTCACGATAAGTGACGATACGGCCCATGTTGGTGGACACGCTAAACCTTTGGAGGAACTGGCTCTCAAGTGCAACTGCCGGAACACACCTATTGGTATATGGCGACAGATTTTCAACTTAAGGGTCGTAGCTAGCAAGGCGGGCATCAGAAAAAGCCCCACCACGATGCTATGGTTTCCTCACGATGTTTTCCCTCACCGAAAGCTCAAGCTCATTGTAGGTGGTCGGATTCGAATTCACGTCCCTTGACGCAAAGTCGTACACACTACCCCACTGAGCTATCATCAGGTGAGATTATGGCTTACCTATAAAAAGAAAGAAAAACTGTTTATCATAAAATTTTACGTGCACGCTGTCAATGGGACATAACAAAGCAACATTATTTTAATTTAAATCCTTCCAATAACGTATTTTTAATATCGAAAAATAAAAAAGCGGTACTGTTTTCAATGGGTAGAAATAACATTTAGCATCACGCGAACACGGTTGCGGGAGAAAATGAGATATCCCAAAATGTATGAGCGTTCAATTAGTAGTTCTCGCACGTCAGATCAGCTGAATTTATACCCACTAAATCAACGTCCGTGTAATGTTATTATTCGATGGAAATGTATCTGCAAATTATGCCACAACACGTCAACTGATGCCTATTATCTCGGTAATCATGAACACATATTTATGGAATGTACCAGAATATTTCATTTCAACCCTTTGACATGTGTGAAAAGGTATCATATATTTATTTACCCATTAGCTTTGCTCGTGACAGACAGCAGAGCTTCCGCTTACTACAACACTTCCGTACTGTCGAACGTTCTTAACTGAACTTAACTGACTTAACTGATTGAACTGACTGAACTTAACTGACTGAACTCCCCGCACGTGTCGCTTCGACTGAACTGAACTAGTAGCCGCGCTCTCATCGCACTTATATAGTAATCTGTGTTATCGACTACCCTCCATCCAGTGCGTATCCATCCATTAGTTCGTATTTAGTTCCCTATGTTATCGGAACCCAAAAGACCAATTGTCAGACCTTGAGACACTGTAAGCCCTTTCTGCGTAGGTCGGACCACTAAAAAATTGTGATCTAAGGGAAGACACTGAAGCATTAATTTTTTTGGACAATCTACACCACAGTTCACCCCGTGACCACGAAAGCTGAAAAGCTTTCGAAACGTCGTTATCAAAATTAATAAAATACCGTGATTTAATCCGTTCAAATTAGTTTTATTTCGATGAGTTACGATTAGTTTAATTTTATAACATATTTTTTAAGTTTGTGGGACTTATATTATTATGTTTACTACAACTGTTACTATCTAATGTTTTGTGAAAATTTATTGAATTTCAGTCATATTGTCAATACGTGGGAAGAAGAAAATTTCAGTCATATTGTCAATACATGGGAAGAAGAAAATTTCAGTCATATTGTCCATACGTGGAAAGAAGAAAATTTCAGTCATAATGTCAATACATGGGAAGAAGAGAATTTCAGTCATATTATCAATACGTGGGAAGAAGAAAATTTCAGTCATATTGTCAAAACGTGGGAAGAAGAAAATGTTATTCATATTGTCAATACGTGGGAAGAAGAAAATTTACTCCTGCACTATATGATCTTCTACTTTTTGGTTTTCGATTTATATTTATTTGTAATGATTTTTAATGTGTTGTTGAAGATGTTCACTCATGTCCATAAGAAGTTGCTGTACGTACCATGAATCATATATTGCTTGTATAAATGTACTAGATTTTACATGCGGCTTCGCTCGTTTTAATACTCATTTTGTAAATAAGTTTTTCGCGAAAAAAAGTAGCCTGTCTCCATCTTCAGGTTCCCATCTATCTCTATACCAAAAGCGATTCAGCGGTTTAGGCGTGAAAGCGTAAAAAGCAAACAAACAAACAAACTTATTTTTGTATTTATTATATTAATATGATATTATGATGATAGAGCTATATTACTAAATAAATAAATACGTAACACTAACAGTGATTAATATCATGAAACAGTGTAAAAAAACAGAGAAAATTTCTAAACCCTTTGAATATAGCAATGTTAATTCCGATTATCGTTTTCTAAAATTGTAAGTTTTATTTAAAAACAAAAACCTTTTCCTTGACTAACTTGCGATTCTATGTTTAATACCATCCATACAAATTAGTTCTAGGAAAATGATTATATTGAAAAAAGTTACTGAGAATAGTCCAGAAAATCTTCTAAAAGGATATAAAACAAATGTTAGCTTAGACGTTGATCGTCTCTTTATATTAAATATAATATAAGAGGGTTTAAATATTTACACGTTTGATTATAAATAACTTTATGGTCTGGAATTTATATTTACATGTTTGGTTAAACATAACTTTATAAATTCAAATTGTAATGACAAGATTTTATAAAACTTGTTTTGATAATCTATTTCAAGTAGTTCGCTTTTAGCGATTTTACTTTCCGGTTGTGGCGATATAAATAAGTGTGGCTTACAATACTGAGACAGTTATAGTGTAGCTCCAGAACGAAGTAGTGGACTGGAGTATTATTGATACGAACTAAATAGTATTAGACGATTAAGATATAAAGATTTTACACAAATGAAGTTAAAAACAATATTGAAGCACCAAGAAATACAGCCCTTGATTAAATTCTTGACAACTCCTAGTGGGTACATCAATGATCTTGTTCGAACCTATACATAAATATATACACGTTCAAACAATTTTCTTAGGGACCATTGAATTAATTAAAGAATATTAACATACAAGGCTGTTTTGTACATTTAACTAATCTCTTATTGCCATTTCGGTGTTTTCGATTTGCGTAAACATTTTAGGTTCCTTACAAAGAGCTTATCCGGTTCTAATTTATTAACACAACCTCCACCTACGTCTGTTTAAAAGGGCTGTGTGTACTAAGCTTGTAATTCCTTATACCTAGATATATTAAGACCCAACCCCGCAAGCGACAGTTGATATCGGACAAATTGATTTTCTGCTATCTCAAGGGTGGGTTTGTTTAAGTTCATGAGTACTGTAGGAATGTAGGTTTTATCTCCATTCTTACTTCACTATTAGATATCTTTATTAGTTTTTCCTATGCTTCATCTTATTTATTTATAATTTTTATTTATATCTTTACGTATTTCAAACTGTTTTGTACATAATTATGCCAATAAAATTGTAGAACCTGTCACCTATTGAACCTGTTTTGGGCATTTTTTGTGGTAACTAACGAATCATATCTAAAATTGTTAATACCCCAATTCAAAATCAAAAAAATATGTATAATACCTTCAATATAGACATATTGTAGGGGTTCATAAAGAATATGAATTAAATTATAAAACCCACATACAATGTCTAGGTTTTGAGATTTTGAGATTGCATCTAAATTTATATGACCAAGAAACAAGAAACTTTACTCAAAATATATATTGAGTAAACTTTGATCTTGTATTACTGTTTTAAACTAAGAATGGGCTTTAAAAAAAATTACTCAAAATATATATTGAGTAAAGTTTGATCTTGTATTACTGATTTGAAACGAAGAATGGGCTTAAAAAAAATTTAATTAGATTATACATGAATAAAGTTGTAGAATATGGTAGAAAATTACTGTAACTTAAACTTAAACTTACTGTAAAAAAGGATCATAATGGAGGTAAACTTTTACATGAAAAGAGTGTATTAATTTTACTATGCCTTAGTGTTTTGATCATATAACGCCATCCCTAAAGTATGCTCTAGAGCATCGTACAACGTAGGAGCAAATAAAAGAAAAAGAAAATTGTTGGACAATATCAGAGGACCAAAAAAATATATATTCAACATCTTATATTTGCTACAATATAACTTTGCCGTATACACCACAGCGTTGGTTTTCAGTATGAGGTCTCAACGCGCACAGACGTCCAATCGGCGGGACTAAATCAAACAAATGCGAGATAAAGTTCTAACCAGTAATTGCAAATTAATAGTCTTAGATGTTTGTAGAAAGTTTTGGGCTGTGTATGATACCTAAGACTATAAAGATGAGTAAACTTCAATGGTTGTGATCGAATAGTCTTAGATGTCTGTAGAGAGTTTTGGGCTGTGTATGATACCTAAGACTTATAAAGATGAGTAAACTTCAATGGTTGTGATGGAATAGTCTTAGATGCCTGTAGAGAGTTTTGGGCTGTGTATGATACCTAAGACTTATAAAGATGAGTAAAGTTCAATGGTTGTGATGGAATAGTCTTAGATGTCTGTAGAGAGTTTTGGGCTGTGTATGATACCTAAGACTTATAAAGATGAGTAAACTTCAATGGTTGTGATGGAATAGTCTTAGATGTCTGTAGAAAGTTTTGGGCTGTGTATGATACCTGAGACTTATAAAGACGAGTAAACTTCAATGGTAGTGATGGAAAACACGAAAAATGAAAAAGGTGACCATGAAAATTTCTAGATAATTATTTATTCGTTTTCTTTTCATATACGTCTAATATTGTGAAGCGTTTGAGGGTGTGTATTACTTTCAAGATTTCAAAGTCGAGAAATTTTCTAAACTTCAATGATCATTATTTTAAATCTTTTATGTTCGACGGCAATGTAAATCTTTTATGATCCAGATAAATGCTCTCGCTATCACACTAGATGATTTTCAAATTCATTTATATCAAAATATACTAAAAACAAATCTTAGTGAAAATAGTTTTTCATCAACATCCGGATGCCTGTGTATATAGATGTGTAACGATTGTGTCCCTAAATACTTAATGTATCGGGACCATTTGTTGTTTAATAGCTCTACAATGACATCGGATCACTTATTTTATTTAAGATGCGCTTAAATCTATGGCATTCAATTCTAAAAGTTATAAGGCGTGCACTTCAGGATTTTTCAAACGATTTTCTTATACTTTTGCTCATAGCATGACGGAAATTAGAAAACCAACAAAGGCTACAATAGATAAAGAATACTTCAACTGGTATACATGTAAAATCTCCAACTCGCTTTACAGTATTAGTAATAATATAATAAGGCAGTATATTTCCAACAAGTTTGAACGCTCTCTCCATGGGAACAATACAGCAAGTTGCGATCCCCGAGAGCACATCAGTCTGATAACGAGATACGGAAACTGCGCTCAGTGGGTTTCATCGGGGGATGAAGCCCCGACTTGTAGCTTTGGGCTTGCGCTGTAACTGTTATAAACCACTACCGATTGTACTTTGGTTTGTATTATATTGTGACGTCAGAACGTCAAGGCATACTTTTAAACAGTTAATACAATAATCAAATTTCTATTTATAATCTCACCTGATCTTAAGTGACGATACGGCTCAAGTTGGTAGACACGCTAAACCTGTGGGGGAACTAGCTCTCAAGTGCAACTACCGGAACACACCTATTGGTATTTAGCAGCAGATTTTTAACTTGAGGGTGGTAGTTAGTCAGGCGGGCGTAATAAAAAGCCCTACCACCATGCTATGGTTTCCTCACGATATTTGCCTTCACCGAAAGCTCAACCTCATTGTAAGTGTTTGGATTCGAACTAACGATCCGAGACGAGGCGTTCCTACACACAACCACTGTGCTATCATAGCTTCGAACTTAAATGATGTTTGATATAATACTAACTTTTTCCCGAGACTACGCTCGTGTTGATATTATTGATTTCGTTAAACAAATCTGATGACGCAATAAAAAGTTTCATACAAACTTTATTTCTCACTTAACCTCACTCACAATATGTTTTTCGCGATAAAAAGTAACCTATTCGACTTCGATTCTATCGATTCGATTCCATCTATACTTCGATTATATCGACTTAGTAGACATCCCTACTAATATTATAAATTTGAATGTAAGTTTGTTTGTTGCGCTCTCACGCGAAAACTACTTAACCGATCATCATGAAACTTTGTACACATATTCTTGGATGTATTAGAAGTAACATAGGATACTTTATATATATAAAAAAAAAACGAATAATACAAAATTCTTATTTAACTTACTTCAATACGAGCACACACATACCCACCCACCCCCGACTCACACACACACACACATTTCTATGTACTAAGTAAATATCCAAACTGAGGCCGTTCGCACTCTTTATCAACGTTACAAGTGTAGTAATTATCCTTTACTTACCAAGTTATGTATATTTTAAAATAAATGAAATCATTATTATTAATTATTAGTAAAAAAAATACACCTACAGGTTTCATTTAGTTGCAATTTCATTCTATAAAATATATTTGGTTCCTCATCCAAACACATTATAATAACTTGCTACTTAACAATAAAAGACACACACACACACATAATAATAAATGTACGCAAAAGACATTTCCTATTATTATTAGACATTATTACACAAAAAATCACATAAGTGCCAATACAAGTATCTTAAGCTCATCTGAACGCACGACTAAATGAAAACCATGCTACGACTGCGGGCTTTGAAATCTGGCGTTATAATTTCCGCCGGAACCGAATGCGTTTAATTATCGGACCTTCCGATTTCCGATGACGATTACAGAGGGAGCCTCTGTATAATTCCCGTCGCGATTTAAGTCCAACCGGCTACTAATTTCGGACCTATAAATGTACTAACTGGACCTGCGATTTCATTCACCCGTGTTATCTCTAAATAGGTATCAGAATACCGAAATAAACTATTTTATACGAGAAGGCCCAAAATGCGATAACTTGTGTGTAATGTAAAACAACTTAGACGTTCATCGTTCAAGAGTTCATGACGCTGCTCAAAAGCCTCATTTCAGACTCTGTTTAGCATTCCTGAAGGGATAAAGGATCAAGTACTATATAATTTAAATTGTTTTGTGGCTCGTTGTGAGAATAATGTTTTAAGTTAGGTAAATAAGTTATGTGACGATTGTGTTATCTTAATGCTGTATTTCAACTGAATTTACATTTATACTAATATTATAAAGAGGAAAGATTTGTATTTTTGCTTGTGGACCGAATTCAAATATTCTTTTACCATTAAAATGCTAGATTAGCCCAGGGTAACATAGGCTATACAACACTTCTTAAAGGAAAATGATTAAATAAAATTTCAGTTACACGCGAACGGAGTCGCGGACGTAGCTAGTTAAATATAAATCATTAAATAAATATGATTCTATAATGCTGAATCGCATGTTTTTTTTTTCCTGGCTCGGCAGAATGACCATAGTTCACCTGATGGTCAGCTCTGTACGGTCCAGCGGAGTAGCGACTGTCTAAAGAGGCAATGTCCTCCGTCAGTCGCAGATATCATGTCGACCTACTAAATTCTACTTCATGCCTCGTTTAAAGGAATATTGTATGAAGGTGGGAAGACTCAAGACGCAAGGCGGTTCCACAGCTCCACTGTACGGAAAAAGTATGAGTTTTCGAACTTTTTGGTTCGTGTCGGGATAGAGACTACATTAAAGCTATGACTCCACTGTCGAGTGTGAGTAAGGAGAGGCAGAGAGGTAAAGGAGAGGCAGAATTAGGCCAAATAACTCCTCAGAGCACAAGCCATAATACAGTCGATAGAATACGCTAAGTGATGCTATATCCCTACGGAGTTGGAGTATCGTCAAGTTGGTCTAAATTCAATGACCATGTGTGTTGATATTACAAAATGATGTACGTGACCGTACAGTTTCAATAATAGATATTTACAATTCCTTTTTTAATTGGAAAAGGCAAATTACATACAGCCAAAGTGGACGTCATTTCATAATTAAGAAGTTACCGCTTCAAAAAGATGGTGATTCACTCGTTAGAACTGTCCAGCGCGATTTTTTCGGAACTACATTAGTTTTTCTCATTTTATTGTATGTTGTATAGTTACTTATTTTGCCTGATGTAGCTTGACTAATGCGCATGTATGTGAATAAAGAAAAATGATTCGGAACATAATATATTAGTTGTCACAAAAACTCCCCAGACAGCTTCGAGAAAAGAGTCGCCATTTTGTCGAAGCACTTATTATGAATTAATTAAGAAATAAAGTACGTCTTGGCTGCAAGCTTTGTAACAGTAGAATTGTGTACCTTTATGGAAATAATTATTCCGTTGTCTAGTTAGTATTAAACGTTGTATAAATTGTACTGTAATTTCTTTTGAAATAAAACTATTAGAATTTTTTTTGGAACGTAGTTCCTTATGGGACGCCGCGGAGGGCTAACGTAGCCGCTAAAAAACGTCCGTAACGTTAGCATAAGATATTTATGTATAGTCTATGTACGATGGCCATATAGTGTCTAATGTATAGTCTGTATGATGACTGTTATTATTATATATTTTTGTAAATCATCGTAAATAAAATAAAGGTGTTCAGATAATTTTGTAAAGAATTTTTATTTATTTTTATTGATGCATAAATCATAATAAAAATGTATACCATAATAATTATTTTATTTATACCTCGAATAGAACTTGAAATTAATATTTTTATAATTAGAAACTTCGTTACTATCTGGTGTCCCTCGATACCACTCGTTTTTTTTTTTTTTTTTTTTTTAATAATTTTGTCACACTTATTACTAACATACACAATACTTTCACTCCATAAAACAAAAAGATTAGAATTTTCTTACAAGTACCTTAATTGGTACTTTATGACTCTATGATTGAACTTGAATAAATAAGTTAGCTACAATAACAGATAAATTTAGCATAAGACATCAAAGTTAAAATATAGATCTTTAAATTTGTACGTAATCTAACACAAGCCCGCTCGAAAGTAATCGAGGGAAGTGTTAATTTATAATAACTTTATAGAATAACTGTAATAAACTGCTCTCAAGTGTTTCTTTGAAAGCGCTAAAAAAAACTTTTAAATGAACATTCAATTACTTAAACTTGGTAATTTCATTGGGCAATATTTTAACAAATCAAAGGCCTCTCATTATCTGGTAACTCCTTTCTTCGTGAATTTTGGTAACTTTATAATTTCAATCTTAGGTATTGTTTAACATTCTGAATGATAATTAGAAATAAATATAAATATCAGGATTACTGAAACAATTGTAAACTCCTTATATCTTAACCGTCTCGTTTAATTGTCTGCACAACTATTTGGTTCTTCACATCACTAATACTTCAGTCCACTGATTTGATCTGGAGCTCCATTATCACTGTCTCAGTATTGCAAGACACACGTATTTATATTGCCACGGCCGGAAACGAATTGCACTAAAAGCGAACTACTTGAAATAGATTATTAACGCAATTCTTATAAAATCTTGTCATTACAATTAGAATTTATAAAGTACTGTTAACCAAACATGTAAATATAAATTCCGGACCATAAAGTTATTTTTAATCATACGTGTAAATATTTAAAACCCTGTAATATGATATTTAATATAAAGAGACGATCAATGATAAAGTTACAATTATAAA
This sequence comes from Actias luna, assembly GCA_039707435.1. Classification (NCBI taxonomy): domain Eukaryota; kingdom Metazoa; phylum Arthropoda; class Insecta; order Lepidoptera; family Saturniidae; genus Actias; species Actias luna. The sequence continues at coordinate 19,467,291 of JAZHAC010000016.1, read as the reverse complement.
AAGACGATCAACCATCAAGTTAACGCTATCTTTGCTAATAAATAGTATTATTTAATAACCGTTGTACCTGTAATAACTTCGTATCCATGAGTCTTTATACAATGATTCGTGTCAACGGAAAATACACCAAAATAGAAATGCAGTTTCCTCTTTTCTATGTTGTGCAGCAAAGTGACTGTTTTGTACCTGTAAAGTATAGTATAATCGAGAAATAAGCGGCGACTGATACTGAACAAAATCGACTACCAGTTACGCCAGTTCACGCCTCTTTTAAAGAACACAATGTTATATGAAGGAGGGAACACACTGACAGGAAGACGGTTCCACAACTTCACGGTGCGACAATTGACTGAATGTGGAGTTCAACAATAGATTATAATAGCACAGAACCAGTCATTCCCAAAGATTACACTAGACAGAGCTATTGGTTGTAAAGCTAAAATATGGCCCGGCACAAAATTCTGTCTCTTCCGGTAATGAATCAATAACTTCACTGTGAAAAATCACTTAGATCAACTTTCATAGTAGACGATCAAGCATATATCATTCGTTCCCACTTATTCCATCAATTTCGTTCGCGTGCTCCGTATAGAAATTTTTCGACCCCTCAAAGACTATACTTTTTTCGGGATCATAGGTATATTATTGTCGTCTAAGTGCCACATCGATATACCACCTCACTCGCATCAGACGTCCCCCTTCTCGAAATATCCCGATCTTCGATTTTCCAAATTCGTCTATCCGTTTCCGAGATTAGCGTATTCAAACAAACAACTTCTTAAACTATATTACATTACCAATTATTTATATCCGCTACTGTGTCAGCGTGAACAAAATTTTTTTTAAATAATTATTCCGTAATTATTTTTTTTACTTTTTTCAACACAACATTGGTCCTTTTGATGATAACGTAATATTAACTAGCCTAAAGTTTCCGTCTTTGATTGCTCTAACAAATAAAAAAAAGTTTCCTAAGATTAGACCATTCAAACAAACAAACAAACGTTTCCCCTTTACAATATTAAATGTAAATAATACAGTACGTCAGTTTGATGTTGAATATGTTATTGAGTTCGAGATATTTAGTGAAATAGCTTATCGCATGTTAAAAATTATAAAGTAAATAGCGTATATTTTTGACATTTAATTCAGTTAGAACAGGACGTTAGCGATCTCTGCTTGGATTTCAATTAACAAATGGAGCCGGTTGACAGCGTTTGAAGCGCGTGGCAGCGACTCCTCGACGTCGGGCCGAGCCCTGCACTCTCTCTATCCACTCTCTAATTACAGAAAGGGCGGTTCGAACCTCGACTATGATACGTGAAATCATAAAGAAACCGTCGAAATACATCTCCGATTTCTATAATATTAGTTATAATATTTATTACTCATAATAAAAGTGCCTAACTGTGTAAGTTGTGCACTAATGTCATAGGGTATGGGATTTAAAATGATATCTAGAATTAAGTTGCTTTTGTATTTAATCTTGTAAAAAAAATGAAAAAACACTGTAAATTATTTTTTAAAGATGTTTCTTTGTGACGACAACCTATTTGCTTTAACTCTATGTCAAAATGAATATTGTAACTGTTGTTTGAAAATGTATGTTATTCGCTATATGTAAAAATTGATACATCGTTCAAAATATTAATAAAATACTTTGTTTTTTATTTATCTTTATACAGGCTTGGTTCAGATAGAATTAAAATAACGTACAGCATCCATTACTAGTTCAGTACGTGAGGTAAGGGGTCGGTATCATTACAGACCGTCCGTGAAATGAGAAACAAACAATAGAAACGCTATTGCAGTAGAATTAAATGTCTATCCTTTCAACGTCATAGCTACAGATTCCTGTAATAGTTTCCAATTGTTTCTACCTTTTATTTATGTAATAGCGGGAATACGAGCAAGCGTGTCACATAAGTCACCTGGTGGTAAGTGATCACCGCCCATGGACACCCACAACACCAGGAAAATCGCAGTTGCATTACCAGCCTTTATTTTGAAGGACTGGCTCTCAAATGTAGCTGCCAGAACACACCTATTGGTATTTGACGACAGATTTTCAACTTGAGGGTGGTTGCTAGCCAGGCGGGCATCAGGAAAAACCCTACCACCATGCTATGGTTTCCTCACGATGTTTTCTTCACCGAAAGCTCAAGCTCATTGTAGGTGGTTGGATTCGAACTCGAAACCTGTGAAGCTACCTATGACGCGAATTTTGTTTACTTCGTACCCAGTACCCACTAAACCCTCATCGCTTCATCGTGATATTGTATTTTGTAACTGAAAATATATTTAAATGTGTGACTATTATGAAACAATTCTTTATTCTAATTAAATCTCTATTTCTTTACGATTAACTGTTCATTTTGTTTAGAAGTAATTAACACTCGGGTCAAATTACATAAACCGGCTGGGTTGGGGTCAGTTAGTAGTGCGAAGGTCGGATAGCGAAGGTCAACTACAAATCACACTTAACTTGGATATAATTAGTGTCCACAGTGTCAATTCCCCGTTTATATATAATTTTAATAAATAATTCAGATAGTAAAACTAATGTATTATAAAAACCAATGTCTCTTTATTTGTCACCGTGTTAATAATCCGAATATTACTAGATGGATTTATATAATTAATGGCTTCGCTCGAGTCGATATCGGTTTTGTCAAACAAATCGCATGATGCAATAAAAAGTTTTATTTAAAGTTTATACCTCACCATTTCCGATAAGTTTTTCGTGAGAAAAAGTAGCCTACCAGCGTCTCCAAGTTTCCATAAATTTCTAAAACAAAATTCATTAAAATCGATTCAGTTGTTTAGGTTTGAAAGCGTAACAAACACACAAACTCGACTTCGCATTTATAATATTAGTATGTATTTATAGATGGCATTACATCTGAGTATAACCCGAGCGCAATCTAGAAACATGAAGCGATGATAGCTCAGTGGTAGCGTGTACGACTTTGCGTCAACGGACGCGAGTTCAAATCCAAACGTCTACAATGAGCTTGAACTTCCGGTGAAGGAAAACATCGTGAGGAAACCATAGCATGGTGGTAATGCTTTTTCTAATGCCTATCTGGCTACCTACCAACCTCAAGCTGAAAATCTGCCGCCAAATACCAATAGGTGTGTTCCGGCAGTTGCACTTGAGAGCCAGTCCCTCCATAGGTTTAGCGTGTCTACCAACTTAAGCCGTCACTTAAGATCCGGTGAGATTTTGGCCATAACGCTAAGGTATAACTATACAAAAAAAAAACAGTGGCGACCGCCGTGAGATTTGCAATTTATTGACAGTCACTGTCGTTATTACGACTCTCTTAAACGTCTATTAAGTAACGTTTAAAATACTCGGTGTTCTAAGTAATAAGAAATATACAAGCTGAAAGACGGTTTCACAGCTTCATTGAAATTCTTTTCAATTAGGTCTTAAATAAATAAGATAGTTTATATTATGAAAACAATGATAGCTAAGTGGTGACGTTTACAATCGCCACGTCACTACACGTCAGTTCAAATCCCTGCAACATAGCTGAACTTTTGATGCAGAATAACATACTGATGGAACCATACCATGGTGGTAGGGCTTTCTCTAACATCCGTCTGGCTGGCTACCACCCTCAAGTTGAAAATCTACTGCCAAATACCTATAGGTGTGTTCCAACAGTTGCACTTTAGTCAGTCCCTCCACTAGGCGTGTCCACCACCTTGGGTCACTTAACATCGTGTGAGATTATAAAATAAAATCGATAAAATATTACATCAAAAATAATCAACAATAAAAACCATTTAATAAATAAAACTCGATGAAGCTTCAATGTATACAAAAAACCTGTAACATTGACCTACATTAATACTTCAAAGCCGAAATATTTTTGTTTGTTTGTCCAACGCGCTAATCATAGGAACTAGCAGTCGTATTTCTAAAACCGGTTTTTGTCATGCACAGAACAATGATTGAGGAAGAAATTAACCTATTTAACATTGAGCTACCATCAATAAGATAAAAGATGTTTTGAATAAGATAAAAGTTGAAAATAATTCGTTTTCTGAGAACGTATGTATTCATTCCTCGTATCACTTCCATATCTATCGAACATAATTTGTTAAGAGCGCGCGGTAATTCCCCGCCGCTTTGTTACGCTCCGCGACAACGATGAGTGAATTAAAGGGGGGAGAGAGGGGACGCTGAGGTATTCGGATGATCACAGACCGTCATCTGTCTTCATTACGGCGGTGGTTCGCGTCTCTGGAAAGTAGTACACTACGAGGAAAACCAACGTGTCTCTTACGTGTACCGTGAACGAAAATGATACTATGAATCATTTAGCACGAATTGTCAGTAAACTTAATCGACTGACAGTTCAGCCTCATTTAAAGCGATGATAGCTCAGTAGGTAGTGTGTACGGACGCCGCGTCTGGGGATGTGAGTTCGAATCCACCTAGAATCAGCTTTCGGTGATTGAAAACCTGGTGATGAAACTGTAGCATGGTTATGCGGCTTTTTTTAATACCCACGTGACTAGCTATCATTTTCGAGTTCAAAATCGGCCGCCATCGCCATCGGTGCGGCCATAATCTCACCTGAACTTAAGTGACGATACTGCCCAAGTTGGTAGACACGCTAAACCTGCGGAGGAACTGGCTCTCAAGTGCAGCTTCCGAGAGGGTGGTAGCTAGCCAAGTGGGCATTAGAAGAAGCCCTACTACCATGCTATAGTTTCCTCACGATGTTTTCCTTCACCGACAGCTCAAGCTCATTGTTGGGTCGTGTGTATTCGAACTCACGACCTTTGACGCTAAGTCGTACACACTACCACTTAGCTATCATCGCTGTGTTCCGGCAGTTGCACTTGAGAGTTGAGAGCCAGTCCCTCCACCAGGCTTAGAGCGACTTTAGATGAGATGAGGTTGGGCACATAACGCAATAAGTTTCACTATAAAAAAATGCAATAACGAATCGATCTCAGAGACATATTATTATGTTATACAATTCCTTTTGAAGTTAGCTTGGAAATAAAATTATCATAACTCTCTAACGAGAGACGGTTTTCTTTTACAGTTTATTTCCAAGTCTACACAATTTGAATCAACATTAAATTTAGTTGCCTGCTGAGGAAATCCTAGACAGTGTATTTTGAATGGCATATTTCGACTGCGTGTTATTTGTATTATGAGAGTTCGTTTGCAAGCAATATTTTATACATTCAAGCACACAATATGACGCATTTTCAACTATATTTTCGATGTATTCTTTTGCATGTTTTTAAGCATTTATCTTTATTATGAAGTGATGATAGCTCAGTCGTAGTCTGTACGTCTTTTCGACAAGGGACGTGAATTCAAATCTGACCACCTACAATGAGCTTGAGCTTTCGGTGAAGGAAAACATCGTGAAGAAACCATAGCATGGTGGTAGGGCTTTCCCTACTGGTAGGCTCATCCCCCGGTGGTAGGCTGATCCCCGTCTAGCTAGCTACCACCCTCAAGTTGAAAATCTGACACCAAATACCAATAGGTGTGTACCAGCAGTTGCCCTTGAGATCCAGTTCCTCCAAAGGTTTAGCGTGTCTACCAACTTGGGTCGTATCGACACTTAAGATCAGGTGAGATTATGGCCATAACGTTAATAAGCCTTATCTATAAAAGACAAAAAAAATGCTTTATTTTTCCAATTTGTATTATATGCATTCACTAAATAAGATGGTCGAACTTAACCAACAATTTTAACTACAGTGAATAATAATCTTCAGCTACATATTTTAACAGGCAACAGTATCGGGGTTTATTTATTGTAGTCAATGGTTAATACAACATATGGCGTCAGGTTATGGGCATTACCTGTGATCCACGAATGTCTGTGAAAGTCAAGGGAAAAGTTTATAAAACTATTGTAAGGCAGGTAGTATTGTATGGATCTGAATGTTGGGTAACGAAAGAGTCAGATGAAAGAAAATTACACGTAGCAGAGATACGAATGCTACCTTGAAGTAACTAGAATGGATGAGGTTAGGAATGAATATATTCGAGGAAGCATGAAAACATCAGTGAGAGAGAAATTCAGGAGTAAAAGGTTAGCGTGTTATGAGAACGGATGAAAGCAATATAAAAATGGTAAGTATGAAGGTGAACGGATGTAAGAGAAGGGGCAGACCGGAGAAGATATGGATGGACTGTGTGAGTAATGATATGTGTATAAGTAAATACGGAAATGACGGTTGGTAGAGTCGAGTGGTGGAAGAAAACTTGTCGTGTCGACTCTACTTAGGAGGGTTAAGGGTTAAGGAGAACAGGGTGAATATATTTTTAGTGTGATAAGCACATGTGTGAAGGACGCATTCTCTTTTGATCTTACAAGTAGTGTATACACTATAAAACAAATTATAACAACCAGTTAATATATACTAATAACTGTTTCGAAGAAAATTGTAATCAAAACGTATAGTTAATCAAAGCGAGACGCTAGTTGTTTTATTTCGAATAAATTTAGGTCCTATTTCTCAACTCTGTGAACGTGGTATTAGTATTCTTAGTACATTTATTAGTATCACAGACTGTTTATATATTTATTTGAGCTTAATCGCATTGTTCTAATATACGTAGTTAGTTGGTCATCTATACATATAATAAATCTGTAAAAAAGTACTTTTTATACATCAAAAATATTACCAAAAAAAAAATTGGTCAGATGTTAAAGAATAACTAACAGAACAAATTTTCAGCATTTTTGGAATTTGTATAGTTTGTAGAATCATCTGTTTGTCTGTACATGCATTACTCAAAATGTAGATAACTTTTATACGTAAAAATTTTATGCAACTTGGAGTATTACTTAGTTTCTGTTTCATTGCATTCGGTTCACTCTATCAAGAGATATGTTTACATAAAATGAAGTCAGTTCCGCTGTTTGTTCTCTTATATCTTTTAAACTATTCGACAGATTTTAAGGCTGTTATGAGATAAAGTGATCTATGAGGATAATTTATATGTATAATACATACATATTACATGGTACCGAAATGCCGAAAAGTTCAAAGATTTATTATGTGATATGAAGTTCACTGGATCAGCTAGTTTATTATAAAACTTTAACTTCTGTTATAAATTTAACATTATATGCTAAAATAAAATATTAACAGTGACAGGATACGGACAAAAACATCCACAGGTGGACAAATTCCTGTCATTTGTCCAAAAAATTTTCTCATTTTCAAAATTCAAAATTACTATTAAAATTCAATTTGTAATCATCGAGATTTTCTCCAAAAATCTAAAAAATAAACTATTACTGCAACAACTTTTTTACAAAATTGAAAAAAAGTCTGAAACTTTTTTGTACTCTACAAACGATAATAAAACTTTTAGCCAAATCAAAAGCGATGGGGTTCAAAAGTAGAAGATTCCTTGCGGTATGCCCCATATATATATATATATATATATATATATATATATATATATATATATATATATTATTTCTAAAACATATTGCTCTTCCTTTAAATTAAATAAAACATACCACTCTTCTACAATAGTATGAGGGAATATTGCCCCATGCCCCATGCCCCATGCCCCATATATATATATATATATATATATATATATATATATATATTATTTCTAAAACATATTGCTCTTCCTTTAAATTAAATAAAACATACCACTCTTCTACAATAGTATGAGAGAATATTGCCCCATGCCCCATGCCCCATATATATATATTATTTCTAAAACATGTTGCTCTTCCTTTAAATTAAATAAAACATACCACTCTTCTACAATAGTATGAGAGAATATTGCCCCATGCCCCATGCCCCATATATATATATATATATATATATATATATATATTATTTCTAAAACATATTGCTCTTCCTTTAAATTAAATAAAACATACCACTCTTCTACAATAGTATGAGAGAATATTACGTACAAACTGATCCTAAATTAGGTTCTAGAAAAGCATATCAATAAAACCAACATAGCAAGATATTTTTAACCTACACTTATTTGTTTACAGCTCACTTATATTATTACAACTCAATAATTGGCCCAACAATAAAGCAAGTCGCGTTAAAAGAAAACATCGAATAGTAACATCATAAAGGTCTGGCTTTTCACACAATAAATCACTTAATTAGTGTCGCCCCAAAGCAGCCATATTAATTACTGTTGTCGTGAATTATGACAACATAATACTTTTAAGACGGATTAGCCGGGGTTTTTCAACTGCCATAAACATAAATTACGATCAAACGGACGGCCGCAAATTTTAATGAATAAACTGAAGTTCAAACAAACGATTCTCTTAAAAACATAGTGAACACCTTCGTGTCGGTAAACAGTTTAATTGAAACAATGATAGCTCAGTTGGTAGTGCGTCCCTATCACCTACAATGAGCTTGAGCAAATAGCATGGTGGTAGGGCTTTTTCTAATGCCCGCCTGGCTAGCAACCATCCTCAAGTTGTACACCTGCCGCCAAATACCAATAGGTGTGTTCCGGCAGCTGCACTTGAGAGCCAGTTCCTCCACAGGTTTAGTATGTCTACCAATTTGGGCCGTATCGTCGCTTAAGATCAGGTGAGATTATGGCCATAACGCTATTTATTAATATTAAAAAAAACATAGCAATCTTTTTCTAATGTCCGACTGGCTAGCTATTTGAACCCTGAAGTTGAAAATCTGCCACCCAATACCTATAGTCGTGTTTTGGAAGTTGCACTTAAGAGTTCCTCCGCTAGGCTTAGTGTATCCAGAAGGTCACATTGTCACTTTACATCAAGTGAATAAATCACATGAGAGTATGGCTATAACGCTTAACCCATAGAGTATAAAAAATATGTTGACCACCGAGAGATTGAAACCCCATCAGCGATCATCCCTGTCATACCGATCTGCATAAACACCTCTACATGATTCAATTATCAACATTATAAGACTTTTCATGGAATTGGGTCACTAAGAATATATATTCGAGCAGTATATTTTATCACGCAACTATGAAAATCTAAAAACATCGTAGAGTTCAATATATAGATAAATGTGTGTACGTCAGTGAATTCAAATATTTTAAAAGCAATCCGCAGCAGTGGAATGGTATAGAGAGGAACGAGAGAGCCTCTGTGAAGGCCCATCGATACAAGCGAAAGCACGCGCGAGACGATACGCTCTCGAGGACACTCCATTCTTTGATCGTGGTTTTGATTCAAAATGGCTGCCGGTGAACTCGCTTTTTTACGTGTCAACATCCTGCAGCATTAAAAGCCTTATTGACCAAAGAGTTTCCCTGAACAAACTAAAAAATTTGCGGCAATTTTCAAGTGAAATTCACTAATAACTTTCTTCTTCCTAACCCTTATCCCCCCCCTAAGTAGGATGGGCACAGTCTGTTTTCTTCTTCCACTCTACTCTATCAACTGTCATGTCAGTATTCACTCTTGTTATACTCATACCAATTCTTACACAGTCCATCCATATCGTCTTCGGCCTTCCTCTTTTTACATCCATTCATCATTTATACTTTACATAGTTGTATGGCTTTCATCACTTCTCATAGCACACCCATACCACGCTAACATATTACTCCTCTATTTATCTTTCACTAATGCTATTTACATGCTTCCTAGAAATTCTATAGTACTTTTCAATAACATTGAACACTATATCTTATTACAATATAGATATGAATTCTGATTCTCTAATTTCAGAATTTATGGATTCTTCCAACAAATTGTTACCTTCATCTTCACTAATAAGTTTCATTTAGTCATCAAAACGTTTTAATTCTTTATCGAAGTCTTTACCTAATAATTAAGAAACCGGTTCAACGGTTTGTATTTGTTAGTGTTAGCGTGCATCAGTCGACTACAGTACAACAGTGACTTAACCATAATTTGATCTACATGTGAATGTACATCATTCCCATATTGTACATAGTAAAGTGCAGTAAATAGAGAGGTACCACTAAATACACCAATTAAAACAGCTCAAATTATTGTCACTGGCAATAAAAGTTACAGAACGCGTTATAATTGCAAACAATACATCGATGTTGGGACCAAAACGAAATTGGCAAATGCGAAGTTATCGACACTCTTTCTACAAATAGTATAAATACAACCAGTTTCAGTGTAACAAGTTCTAAACCTGTCAACGTGAAATGAGTAAAAGTAAATTATTTCCGTTTAATTATTCAAAGAATGCCGCGGGCAATAATTTAACGATGGTATTTGAAACCATTTTAATGACTATAACAATTATTGTACAAGCTGCGTGCGCAATGTTTTCTTTCATACCCGAGAAAATATTAACAAAATTTAGCTTCAATTAGGACCAGAGATGTTTCCGTATGGAATATTTCTCGTAACGTGGTGGATATATACGTTTTTTGTATTACCTCTCGGAATATATCGGACAGGGTATGAGAGGAATGTTATTTTACTTGACTATCCAATTGGGCCGATATGATTCGGTGAGCGCAATACATTTCCGTTTTAGCGAAACGTTGTATTTTCTTTGGAAATACCTACGTTTCCTTAATATTGCCTATTACTCAACGTGTAAAACAGGAGGGCGAACGTTTATCCTCACTCAAGGACAGTTTCCAATCACCTTATGTACCGTCAAAGCCGATTCATTAGCGAAAACATTTCAAAGGAATATCGAAAGGGCACGAGCGTTCACGCAGCGACTTAGCGACGAGCTGTCCTCAATACCCTTCGACACGGAAACGTTATTCTATAGAAGTTACGGCTAATACACAATCTTTATTCGGCATAGATAATTGGCATAAAAATCTTAAATGGTAAAAGCTTTATAGAAGTTAAGACTTTAAGTATATATATCAACAAATCATCAAAGATTTTTCAGTTATTTACTATATTTTTTTTTATTAAGGCTTAGCGTTATGATCTTAAGTGACGATACGGCCCAAGTTGGTAGACACGCTAAACTTGCGAAGGGACTGGCTCACAAGTGCAACTGCCGGAACACACCTATTGGTATTTGGCGGCAGATTTTCAACTTAAGGGTGGTAGATAGCCAGGCGGGTATCAGAAAAAGCCCTACCACCGTGCTTTGGTTTCCTGATAATGTTTTCCTTCACCGAAACTCGCGTCTCATGAAACGGAGTTCCTACACGCTACAACTGAGCTATCATCGCTTCAAAAATAAACAGTCTCATATGGTTTAAGCGCGAGAATCTAAATATAGATTTCTCTATGGATAATTCTATAGAGACTTTTTGATCTTGAAAGTATCCATATATCGTTTATAAACGTAACAATTGAAATTCTGTTCCACATTGGAAGAAGCTTTTACCTACATACAGTTATTTGTTTACTAGTTTGACTGAAAATATTTTCCCGCAGTCGAAATAATAATGACCATTGTCAACTATTGCCTTATAAGTGGCCAATCTTCGTTGTAACAAGAGATGGTCAAAAAAGAGAAGACAATTAAGCTGTCTTTATTAAAAATTACGCAAAATGTAACTTCTAGCATTATTTTACCCTTTTTTTTCATTTACAATAGAAACCCATTTCATATTTATAACTAAAGTATTCCGATAGTAGATTAAATATTACCTAATACGACTTAGTATCCGTAAATAGCGCTTTAGATATAGGGTTTTTATTTTTTAACACGGTAAATTCACTACACTGGAGCTGATGGTGGGCACAGTTCAGTACCAAATTAACAGCGACTAACGTGAGATGCAACCTATCAGGAAACGTATAACGGCATTCAAGACATTCAGAAACTGATAATACAAGCGCTGATTTTGAATCCAAATGAACAGTGATTAGCTTACCACCACGTGTTCGATGATCACCAAGCAGCCGGATACACATCCCTACAAGCATCCTGGGTAACTTTACGGGGTACAGGATACACAATAGTCATATGTTTTCACGTTCCTTGATTAACATTTTCATCTCTCAATCTCACTTGGTGTTAAGTGTTGATGTCGCTTGAGACTGTGGACGCGTTATGAACAGTTCCAGGAAAAAGCTGACAGATATAACTACTATAATAAACCTATTGGTATTTTGCGTTGAACTCTCTACTTGAGGGTGGTAGATACCTCTCCCGTTGGAAACCAGAAGAAGAGTAAGTGTTGTTCCTGGTCTTAGAATATTTTATTTGGATATTCGACACTGCCTCGTACCTAATGAATTCTATATAACCCTCTCGTGACTCAGAAGAACCACGCCAGGGTATGTTTCTATTGCAAACACAAAAAAAAAGTACATATTTTCACCGAAAGCCCAGACTTATTACAGTGGTTGTGGAAACGTTGTCCGTGTACTCTCTACCAGTCAGTTATTATTTGCAATTTACAAATAGTAAACAACAAGTACTATAAAACGCAACAACATACTAGGCACTAAGTTACATTATATGCAATAAAGTAAGCCCCGCTCGGTATGCGAGTAAGCCACAGTATTATGTTTTGAAACAATAGCTTGTATTAAAATGTTCATTATAACTGCACTCAACACTCGGGTTAATGGCGTACCGCGTGCAGTAATGTATACGGTTCCCTACACTCTATTAAAGTGGCCTTAACATCTACAATGACACTATATCTGAGTAAAACTACTTCGTATTGCGCATTTTTTAAATGTTCATCTCAAAGAACCACACACAAACAAAGTACTCAAATTTTATATAATTATTCGGTTGAGCTTTATGTCCAGAATTTGATGTTAAATGACTGATTGATACACTAAAATGTCTCAATGTTATAATCACATTACATTACAATACGTTTATCAATACTAATAATTTTTGTTCCTTTCGCTTCAAACACCAAAACCTGCATTCTCTATAAGTCGAAAACTCTATATCACAAATTTTCTGTCATCTCCCTTTTGATGTTCGACTTATAGAGGTTCTAAACTTTATATTACTTCGTTCCAATAGAGTGTTCCACAACATATATTATTTTTACTATAGCATCTACCTATGTAGACGATTCCGCCAGTGACCAAGCACCAGACCTTCGGTGTAGTCGACTCAGTGCACTGTAGAACCGAATGGTGACACACACTAAATGAATGAAATAAAATGGAAATAAACTGTAGGCCGTTAAAATAACAATTAACCCGAACGTTTAATTATTTATTGTTAATTCGATAAAAGCCAACTGACGGTCGCCGTTCCGAAACACGTAGTTAAACCGTCGTTAACCACAAACACAGAATAAAATTAATCAGCCGCCACGGAAATTATGATGTTTTGTTTGAAAGCAGCGCCGACTAGCGGCGGGCCGGTCTCCTCGCGACAGAACCGTTTCAATAAATCCACAAAGCTCTGAGGCAATGCGAAACAATGGTATTGTTCTGTCGTGCATCGGACGTTGAACAAGCCGGTCCCGACACTATATTACGTCTTGAGGAGACGTTACATTACAATACAAGATATTAAGGATGCGGTTAGACTGCGTCTTAATGATGCATTAGCTTGACCTAGTGTGAAGATATTCAGGATCCAGTTAGACAGCGTCTTAAAAATACATTAGCTTGACCCAGTGCGAAGATATTCAGAATGCGGTTAGATAGCTTCCTAAAGTGACGTTAGATTAACCCAATGCGAAGATATCAAGGATGCGGTTAGATAGAGTCTTAAGGTGACCTTAGATTGACCTAGTGCGAAGATCTTTAGCACGCGATTAAACAGCGTCTTAAGAATGCATTAGCTTGACCCAGTGCGAAGATATTCAGAATACGGTTAGATAGCGTCCTAAAGTGACGTTAGATTGACCCAGTGCGAAGATATTCAGGATACGGTTAGATAGCGTCTTAAAGTGACCTTAGATTGACCTAGTGCGAAGATGTTAAGGGTGCGGTTAGCTAGCGTCGTATGGTGACGTTAGATTGACCCAATGCGAAAACATTAAGGATGCGGTTATATAGCGTCTTAAAGAGACGTTAGATTAACCCAGTGCGAAGTTACCTTTCATGACACTGGCCAAACGTTTATAATAGCTAGATCAGCACTTGTTCTAATCTTTTTAGTGGCCAATAACTCGCATTAACACCTCTTGTGTCCAGCGACAAATGAAAAGCGTATGAAAAAATGTAATCGCTGCATATATTAAATATATAATACTATTGTTATAAAACGGTAATGTTTGTTTGATTGTAATGTTAAATACTACCAGATAAATTAAAAAAACATTCCTTGATAGAGATATCGCTGAGGAAGGCTTTAAGCTATTTAACATCAAGCCACCACTAATAGAAGCAGAGATTTTAAGATTATCTTGTAATCATTCAGTTGCCGTCAACGGTGGTAAACTGTCCTGTATTTAAAATTAGACACAGTGCAGTCACTCTGCTATCCTTAAAAAAAAATAGGTAACCTTTACAAAGTGACTGTGCATGGTGTAGGGTTATCGAGTAATAGCTGTGTCCTCGACTTCGTTCGCGTGGAACGAAAATAATGTAATCTCGCGCTGTCTTTCAAATTACAATAACTTTTTATAGAGTTAACCGATTTTAATGAAGCAAAGACTAAAAGGTAACTTACTCGAGTGTACGCTTTAATATTTCATGAACAGACAGACATTTATAAAAATTACATTAATATATTTTATTGTTTGTCTTAATCGATTGCAATATTTATTTTTCACTTAAATATGAACAAAAGTGATATCTCTATAAATTTACATACGCAGTATGTGTACAGATTATCGTTGAAAGATATTTGTACGGGCAACAAGGTAAATCAACCAAAGCCGAGTGATTTCGAAGTCAATGGTAGTAACCTACCATTTTACTTAATAAAACCTAACTAGTGTAGATAGGACTCTAAGATTTTTTGCTTAACGGCCTATAGCTACCCAATTACGCCACTGCTCGTGGCTGTGTCGAGTTATATCAGTCCACTTTCGAGACGGGGTTATCAGTGTGTACGCTGCTTCGCACAACGATCACGCTTTCGAGGCGTTACCGCAGCATTATCAGCATTCTATCAGATTGATTGACACAGGCCGCCCCCCGCGGCCCGCCGTCCGCCCGCCCTGCGTCGCCCCGCCCCGCCCAGCCCTGCCCTGCTTAGCCGGCGAAGGAAAATATAGCTTTCAACGGTTTATTAAGATTGATGACCGGCGTGATGATACAACACAGGATTTGACCCCATTCTATTTCGCTTCCACCGAAACCAGCTCTGTCATTGTGTGTTTTATTTTTATTGCACTGTTATCTTGCACCAAAATATACGTTTATATATACGTTATATGTATATCACATCTGCACTCAAATACATCGTGTCGTAGTTCAAAAAACAGCATTATAGAGAAAAATATGTTCAAAATTCATTATTCTAGTCGACAAGTTGAAAATGGTCTTAAATAGAAAATTTCTTAAATATGAATAGTCTGTGAAATATTAGCGAAAAACGAAATGCCTTTTTTCTTCTTTAATTGGTTATAACTTTTACAATTTTTTATGTGCCAATACATACTTATGGCACACTTTTTAATAAAAATGATAACGTCTAGAAAAGTGTGCACAAGTGTCTATTAGCACATAAAAATTGCAAAGTTATAATCAATATAAGACGAAAAAAAGACATTTCGTTTTTCGCTACTATTTCACAGACTGTTCATATTTAAGAAATTTCAAACAAAAAAGATTCTAAAATAGGAGAAAATTTCCAATCAAATTTTTTAGCTCTCGGAAGTCTATCTCCATTTTAATTTATAATTTTAATTTCACACTGAAAACATTAATACGTTGCGCGCGCGGTTTCTAAAGCCGGTACGACATATAGATTTTTATATGGTTTCCTCACGATGTTTTCCTTGGTGGTGAGGTGCTTGGATTCGAACTCATGTCCCTTGACGCGAAGTCGAACACACTACCATCGCTTCGATTAGGTGTACCTAGAGATAGAAGGGACTTTGAAAACGGCGATAGGTTACTTTTCCTCCAAAATTACTTACAGGAAGTTAAGTAAAGAGAGGAACAAACTTTATATGAAACTTTTACTGTATCATTCGATTTGCTTCAAACTTTAAGGAATACCTGGTTATAATTTTCGAATTATGTGTATTGACAATCTTCCTCCAAAAAAAAAAAAAAGATTTCTGTATCGATCGACAGCCAGAATTGATTGACAGAATAAATATTAATGCGAGGAGAGCCGCGGGTAAAAGCTAGTATGCACGTATATTTGAATCATCAAAGTTTCAGAACAACATACCCCGACACGTTACAGTCGTCCAGGATACGACACGAGTGGAACTCGAAATTTAGCATTTAAATTTATAAATCTACGAAATGTTGAGTTGCACAAACAATATGAATGTAGAAGGGACACTTTGGGCGGCGTTTGTTCAACGAAATTAGCGGAATAGTCGAACGAGGCGAGCTTCTGTGCTGACAGAGTGGTTCAAAGTAATTTCAACGCGGTCACAGACGTTCTCTTGTCTCTCTTTGTGAGTGGAAAAATATATTATTTGAGTTATATGATACAATGCGATGATAGCTAAGTTGGTAGACTAAGTTAGTAGACAACGACACATCAAGGGACGCGGGTTGGCATCCTTCTGCAATGAGCTCGAGCTTTCGGTGAAAGAAAACATCGTGAGAAAATCATAGCATAGTGGTAAGGTTACCACACTCTCAATATAAAAATCTGCCGTCAAATACCTACACGTGTGTCTCGAAGCCTGCACTTGAGAGCCAGCCTCTCCGTTAGGCTTAGTGTGTTCACCATCTTTGACCACATAGTCACTTACCATCATTTAAAAATGCGGCGTGTTCTTTGTATGTTTGAAGCGATGATAGCGCAGTGGCAGTGTGTACGACTTCGCCTCAAGGGACGTGAGTTCGCCTCCAACCACCTACAATGAGCCTGAGCTTTCGGTGAAGGAAAACATCGTGAGGAAACCATAGCATGGTGGAAGGGCTTTTTCAGATGCATGTCTGGCTAGCTACCACCTCAAGTTGAAAATCTACCGCCAAATACCAATAGGTGTGTGCCGGCAGTTGCATTTTGACAGCCAGTTTCGCCACTGGTTTGGCGTGTCTACCAACTTGGGCCGTATCGACACTTAAGATCAGGTGAGATTATGGCCATTATGCTAAGCCTTAACTATGTTAAAATGTTTAAATAAATTCATGGACCCAAAAACGAAGTAATAAAGTAAACATTCGATGAAAGCTTCATTCCATTTATTATAAAAATACAGCCTGAAAGAATATAGAAAAGCGATTGACAGTTACTATATATATACACTTACGTATATATACGTATATATGTATGCTCGTAAAGTTTCTGGCGGATATTTTATTTTGCAACGAAAGCGGCACACTTCCCGTCAAACTTTCTCGAAAATTTCAACTTTATTTTCAACACGACTCCTTGTTAATGCATACTTTGGAAGTTGCGAAAGTGATATAATTTTCCTTTTCTTTTGAAATATGCACGACAGTATACGGAATAAAATTAACATCATTGAACTTATATATATGGATTTTCTTATAATAGATACCACTATGCTTAGCGAGTCCAATATCTTGGACCACATCGTCGCTTAACATCAGATGAGATTGTGGCCATAACGCTAAACCTATGAAATATTAAAAAAAATGCGTAAGTGTCGTGGAACACTGGGTTGGAAGGAATTTCCTTACGTAGTATATTATTATTGATATATATATCATATTGTTGATTAACAAATACAAATAAATGAATTACTAGCGTCTGAGAGCAATGAAATAAACGCAGAGATAAAACTAATTAACTGAAGGAATGGTAAGAAATCTCTTAATACATTTTCTCTATCTGTAAAAATAAGTATGTTATTGAACGTCATTCAGTTCATATAATACACTACGATACAGCTGACGCGTATGACGTATACAAGCTATATCTGCGCGGCCGTTGAGAACTTACTGGCTGTCTTTAACCAATAGGCGCGCACCTGTTACTGGGCACAGCCAATAGCGTACGCGCTACGGACAACCGTCTACACTATAGACATATATTGCAGTATAGAGCAGACTAAAGGTAGGATGGTGAGGGAAAAATCTTCGAAAATGTCCTCTATCATCCCTAAACGTGACAGATGGCGTTGCAATCTAGTTTTAATATAAACATTACTCGATAAAACTATTTAATACCAAGTTGTTTCACTTTCGATAACTTACCAGTGATAGTTTAAAATTAATATTCACTTAACGAAACTCCAACATCAAAGACTATTTTACAGTTAAACTATTACTTCGGCATCTATTTAATAGGAACTACACAAGTTCAGAGTAAAGGAATTTCATAACATCCTGTCAGATTGAAACTAACAATGTAAAATAACAAATATCATTTGTAATTAAGTTACTGTAGAACAAACAAGTGGGCTGTGTTTGTGGAACACGCTATCTAGGTTATTCAAATGTACTTCCATAGAATATATTCATATAAATACTTGAGTTTTAGTCACTTATTTACGTGGAACTTCATTTCCTTACAATAGTGATTTTTTTTTTTTTATACTTAAGGTTTAGCGTTATGGCCATAATCTCACCTGATCTTAAGTGACGATACGGCCCAGGTTGGTAAACACGCTAAGCCTGTGGAGGAACTGGCTCTCAAGTGCTGCTGCCGGAACACACCTATTGGTATTTGGCGGCAGGTTTACAACTTGAGGGTGGTAGCTAGCCAGGCGGGCATTAGAAAAAGCCCTACCACCATGCTATGGTTTCCTCACGATGTTTTCGTTCACCGAAAGCTCAAGCTCATTGTAGGTGCTTGGATTCGAACCTACGTCCCTTGACGCGAAGTCGTGCACACTACCACTGAGCTATCATCGCTTCAAACTATATAGAGAGCGACACATAAAGGATTGCGTATTTATATTTCCGGACTGCAGACACTTGGTTTGCATCTTTTTAATTGGCATTGTATCACATTTTTATTCTTTGCCAGCTGTGCCCGCGACTTCGTTCGCGTGACACTAAAAATAATTTATTCTTATTTTTTTTTTCGCGGATCCCTAATCTTTTCTAAAATAAAAGCAGCCTAAGTTACTCCTCATAACAACTGTCAGCGAGAGTCCTATCAAAATTGGTCCAGTCGTTTCAGAGATTAGTCGGAACAAACAGACACTATAAATGGTACGGACAAATATTTCTATATAATATACACCAAGTTAACAGTGGTATGAGTTACTTGAAAAATTTACACACGTCCCAAGGGCAAATACGATACAAGTACTATGATGACTTTTGCATGCCTCATAGGCATTTTGCGAACTTAAAATGTCTCTAATTATCATATATTGCACTTGTAAAATAATATATACACACGTATGTCAAGAAAAAACACTATTTTTAACTTTCATGATATTTTTGATGCCTTTTTTTGTTATTTGAAGTAATAAAAAAGGGTTTAAAAAAGTTCTGTCTCGGACGTCCGTGTATCTGTATGTGCGGATCCTGTATGTTATCACGATAACGACCGAAATACTTTACTAATCGAGGTTTTTTTTTCTTACGCTTCAGTATAATTAGCAATGGTATCCTATTACTTTTTACGGTCTGATTCGATGTGGTTCTTTTATAATTAAGCGTAATGGCCATAATCTCAGCTGATCATATGTGACGATACGGCCCAAGTTGGTAGACACGCTAAACCTGTGGAGAAACTGGTTAGCAAGTGCAACTGCCGGAACACACTAATAGATTTTCAACTAGAGGGTGATTGCTACCCAGGCGGGCATCAGAAAAAGCCCTACCACCATGCTATGGTTTTCTCACGACGTTTTTCTTCACCGAAAGCTCAAGCTCAATGTAGGTGCTTGGATTCGAACCTACGTCCCTTGACGCGAAGTCGTGCACACTACCACTGAGCTATCATCGCTTCAAACTATATAGAGAGCGACACATAAAGGATTGCGTATTTATATTTCCGGACTGCAGACACTTGGTTTGCATCTTTTTAATTGGCATTGTATCACATTTTTATTCTTTGCCAGCTGTGCCCGCGACTTCGTTCGCGTGACACTAAAAATAATTTATTCTTATTTTTTTTTCAGATTCATTTTTTTTTCATTTTGGTCAGATTCGAACTCACATGCTTTGACGCGAAGTCGTACACACTACCACTGAGCTATCTTCGCTTCCAAAACTTTTCTACCTTTATTACTATTTTTCATTAAAGTGTGTTAGCTTTTAACTATATTTCTCTAGATTTAGCAACTGAACCATCAAATAGAAATATACATGTGGTCATTATTCTTGTTTTATAGAATTATTTTGGAGTACTTACGTATGAACAACATCGCATTAGATAGATTTAACTTGTGTTGAGAAATATTACGAGCCTACCGCGAGAGCGGTCGTGGAGCGCCGCATATATTTAGCTAGTCAGTAATAAATGAAATATTTCTTTGTCGTAAATATATAACGTGGTCCCCGACCACAGCCGCGACTAAACCATAGAATTATTACTGCGTTGGTGTTAATACGTAAGTGCCTATTTTCGATATATTATTGTCGCGAAACATCTATAGGCCCGTCTTGGCTGTAAAATCAACACAAACGACGTGTGTGTGCTCGAGTTTAATATACACTTCATTGTTTTTAATTTTCTTTTTGTATAAATTCCATCTTATTATAATTTAACATCAAATTACTGATTTTCAGTAATGATCATTAAATAATGAATTTTTAATAATAAATACTATATAACTTTGTAATATATTGCATAAGGTACGGATGCGCGCGGCATTTGAGAAACTCTGGGCACGGGGAATCAACGAGATTTTCCTTCCATATCGCTATCGAGTACTCCCGAAAACTGTACCTATAATCTTATCGATACAGTCATAAATTCTGTTAGGCCTATTTAAAAGGAAAATAAACGCGAATTGTCACGGCACGGACCAGTGCATGTCGGCGCACTCTCTCGAGTATTCGTAAATTGTTTTGAATAAATTTTAGAATAAAGTGTTGCCAGTGAAAAAAATTAATTAACATTTGTAACTTTTTGTACGATTCATTATATTTGCATTTTTTCGTCACTAATACATTTCATCTACTTTATATATTCATGTTCTCGTATTAGGAAATGGTATGATCTATATTCTCAATTAAACTTTAATTTTAAATACGTAAAAATGTATTGTAAAATTAATTACAGATTATTATAAAATCTTAAAGTAGTAACAGTCAAACTTCAATATATCTATATCATGAGTTATTCTTAATAAATTAAATCAATATTTTATTAGATATTCAGACAATGAGAGCATTATTCAGGTAATTTCATTTTTATGCACACTAATATTATAAACAGGACAAGTTGTTTGTTTGTTTGTTTAAACGCGCTCATTTTAGTAACTGCCAGTAAGATTTAAAAAAATATATTTGTATTTGATAGAATAAACTTTGAGAAAGGCTTTAGGCTATATAACATGATGCTAGCACTAACAGAAACTAAGCAGTATTGATAATAGTGAAAAAAAAACGGGGGGATAAAATATTTCTGTAGGCTTTCTCCGCGTGCGCTGGCTATATTATTAACATACATACAGTAATACATTGTATGAGATAAATGTCCCTCTTAAAACGATCTAAAAATAAATCCGCGACAAAATGTATCTATCTCTACTGGTTTACTCATGACAACCGTTTTTATAATTTACAATTTCTTTACAAAATAACACTTCATTTGCGAAGATGTTTCTAGGTTTATTAATAAATTTTATTTATTTAGTTATTATTGTGTATTGATATTATAAAGCGGATTTTTTTGCCGAACGTTTTTTTATACTTAAGGTTTAGCATTATAAGCATAATCACACCTGAACTTAAGTGACGATACGGCCCACGTTGGTAGACACACTAAACCTGTGGAAGAGCTGGCTCTCAAATGCAGCTGCTGGAACACACCTATTGGTATTTGGCGGCAGGTTTACAACTCGAGAGTGGTAGCTACCCAGGTGGGCATAAAAAAATCCCTACCACAATGCTATGGTTCCCTCACGATGTTTTCCTTCACCGAAAGCTCAAGCTCACTATAGGTGCCTGGATTCGAACTCACGTCCCTTGACGCGAATTCGTACACACTACCGCTGAGCTATCATCAAATCATCATAATCATCATTAAAAAGGTATAATAAAACGTTTCACTTGAAGGTCAACGACAAGAAGCATTCTAAGAGGCCAATTTCACAAGCCGGGAATTCTTTCAAGGGCAAGCGGACATATCTCACTTCCGGGCAAGAAGTAATTATGTGCGCTAAGGAAGAAAAACGTAGTGACAATTTTCCCCGACTTGTACATGGAAATGAGAGAGGCGGGAACACGCGTTTATCAAGCGCCGTTTCGCGGACGCAATTATATTTTGAATGTCAAAACTTCGCTCTCGACATGATCGATCCGTTGCTAGAACATGACCGGAATAGACCGTATGTTATAATCCATAAGACGTCTAAGTCATTACAGTAACTGTTTTAAAGTGTCAACGCTGTGCCGTGACTTTGTTCGCGTGGTTTGTGTATTGTGTTTTACACAAGGTTACCGCCCGCTCAAGGGCTTGCGAGGTTTCGGTAAACGAACACATCGCGGTCAAACTATAGCACAGTGGCAGGGCTCGTTCCAACTTCAAGATGATTAAATCTGTCTGTTTTTATAGTTCATAGCCGGTAACTGCCGGAACACAGCTATAGGTGTTTCGCGGCAGATTTCCAGCTTGAGGGTGGTAGCTAGGCAGGCGGGCATTAAAGAAAGCTTTACGGGAGTTTGCTATGGTTTCATCATGAAATTTTCGCTTCACTGAAAGCTCATGCTCACTGCAAAGATTCGAACTCACGTCCACTGACTCATCATCCGTACATCTTAGCAACTGTGCTATCATTACTGGAAAAAAGGAATCTAAATAGAAAAAATGTTTTCCGTGCTTTATGATCATATTTTCGTAAATAAAAAATTATCAGTTGTTAGTACTGACTATTGCACAATTTTCAGATGATGAAAACCAACGAAGTGATGATAACTCAGTGGTAGTGTGTACGACTTCGCGCCAATCGACGCGAATTCGAATCCAAGCACCTACAATGAGCTTGAGCTTTCGGTGAAGGAAAACATCGTGAGGAAACCATAGCATGGTAGTAGGGCTTTTTCTAATGCCTGCCAGATTAGCAACCACTCTCAAGTTGAAAATATGCCGCCAAATACTAATAGGTGTGTTCCGGCAACTGCACCTGAAAACCAGTTTTTCCACAAGTTTAGCGCGTATACCAACTTGAACTGCAGTGTCACTTAATATCAGGTGAAATTATAGCCAGAACGCCCTAAAAATAAAAGAAATCAAATACATTTACGTACTTCGTTCGCAAAATGCATCGCGCAGTATACCAGAGGGTGATAAGCGACGTCATAAATTACCTTAAAAGACACCGAGATTACTCTTATTCCTCCTTACTGACAGCTATGACTCTCCCACTACTCCTAGAACTGACAACCGTGCGCGATACGACGATGCCGTGCACCAAGATTCAGCAGCACGGTGCTGTATGAAGCGGCAGCACAATTCGTTATGGCAGGTAACGGCGGCGGTACAATTCGTTACGGCAGGCAACGGCGGCGGCACAATTCGTTACGGCAGGTAACGGCGGCGGCACAATTCGTTACGGCAGGTAACGGCGGCGGCACAATTCGTTACGGCAGGTAACGGCGGCGGCACAATTCGTTACGGCAGGTAACGGCGGCGGCACAATTCGTTACGGCAGGTAACGGCGGCGGTACAATTCGTTACGGCAAGTAACGGCGGCACGGGGCGGTCCGCCGGCTCACTGGAGCGCGTTAAAATTAACCCAACCAATTATTCGAGTAGCCGCTCTCGTTAACCGCGCTAAAGAGCCGTCTTAAAAAGGGGTTCCTTCGAGTTTTTAAAATATGTACTTTGCGATCGCTTCATTTCGTCTAAAGGCGGCGTAATACCACGTTATAATAGTAAAATTTTTAAAATATTCTTTTTTTTTGCCAAAATTATGTAAGAAAACCTTTTCTCGACGCTGTGTGTTTTTACTAATATTTTTAGTACCGTTTTTAATATGTCTGTTAACATGGAATACTGAAATTAGACTAAATTCCGACATAAAAATTAAAAGATTTATATTACGCTGGAAGGTAAACGTCTACATGCGGTGTTTTACCTACTCATTATCAAAACCAACAAAGTATATCTCAATATTGTACCAATGTTTTCAGCGTACACGCAGTTTGTTACAGCGTTTACTCCCTTTACACGTACCCGGAAACGCACTATTAGGGCTATATTCTACCCAATAATCCATTGATAACTGAAAATATGATAGTTAATGATTTGTTACGTTTACGCGAATATTATCTATCGACATAAAACTAATTCCGCCCCGTGACCGCGAAGGCTGAAATGCTTTCGAAACGTCGCGATCAGAATTAGTAAATAACCGCGATAAAATCAGTTTAAATTAGTTTTATTTCGATATATGACGGCTGCTGAAAAGAACATTCAAAAATGTATAGAATTACATTCTCGTTTAGAATATTGAAGACACATCTAAGAACTAAAACCGATGATCAGTGCGTTTTAAAACATGACACTGTCAATTAATCATATTTATGTGCTTTTTCAAATGTATGAGGGTTTTAAAGTTTTGTGATACGTCAATGATTTGGTGTGTAAAAATGTCATCATATACAATGTTTAAGGAGTTTGTTGGGGAGAGTTTGGAAGTGGTACCAGCGGTAGAAAAGTTGGAAGGGAATCATTTGTCTTGCTTTGGACGTATCAGGAGAAGAGAGGAAACGCATGCGGTGAGAAAAGTAACGGATATGAATGTCGAAGGGCGGAAAGGAAGAGGAAGACAAAAAATCGAAGATGGGTAGAGTGTGTGGAGAATGAGATAAAAGGAAAGAGAGTGAACGAAGAGATTTACGGAAGACGAAAACGTGTTGCGCCGACCGCAAATGACTCGGGAACAAGAAATTGATGACGACAATTTTTAAAGACAACTTGGCTTGGAAGGCAGCTGTGCTAGAAGTGTGGGTGCTGTCGTTGATGATTTAAGTTTCACCATAATGGTTTTTAGTGGGTATGAGACGGTGGTTGTGATCCGATGAGTCGCTACATGCCTCTCACGCGTTGTCCTTGATGCATGTAACTACGCATGCGAGAGAAAGTATCTAAATTGGATTTTCACCACCGAACCCTGAGGCAGTTCTAAAGAAACGCTACAATCTTCATAATTTATCATCCTTAATAATGTTATAAACGTGAAAGTGAGTTTGTTTGTTTGTTACGCTGTCACGCATGAACCAGTGAATAGATTTTGGTTAATATTTGATATGTGGGAACCTGGAAGCGGTGATAGCCAACGTTTTCTCTCAAGAATTTATATAAAGTGGTGTAAGCAGAAGGATAAACTTTGTATGATTTTTTTATTACGTCATCAGCTTGTTTGACCCATTCGATATTAACATGAATGAAACCGCAGATAGAAACTATTACACAATACGTTTTTTTTTCGTTCGAAATGTATTAAACTTATTTACATTATCTGCGCTACAAACTATATAGCTATGAAACTACACCGCCTGGTATCGTTATACAAGATTATAAATGTTGCTTTGTACAGTCCGTGTGCATTAACATTGGTATATTCTCATCTCGTATTGTTCATGGTTCGTTGCAACGTTGTCGACAGAATGCAGTGACCACGCTACTCTACGATGTATTGCGAGCCAAAGCATTAGAAGCCCTATCTCATTTATTTATTTATTTATTTATTTTTATACTTAAGGTTTAGCGTTTTGGCCATAATCTCACCTGATCTTAAGTGATGATACGGCCCAAGTTGGTAGACACGCTAAACCTGTGGAGGAACTGGCTTTCAAGTGCAGCTGCCGGAACACACCTATTGGTATTTGGTGGCAGGTTTACAACTCGAGGGTAGTAGCTACCAATGTGGGCATTAGAAAAAGCCCTACCACCATGCTATGATTTCCTCACGATGTTTTCCTTCACCGAAATCTCAAGCTCATTGTAGGTGCTTGGATTCGAACTCACGTCCCTTGACGCGAAGTCGTACACACTACCACTGAGCTATTATCGCTTCAAATTTATTTTTTAAGCAATTGAGAATGCTTCTAATAGGTACTCGATACATATTACAGGGACTTACTTAAGACATAATCAGGTTTATATTTGTCGAAATGGTCTAGTGAACGAGTGACCTAAGGGTTCGAGCGGTCGCATGGCCGCTGCCCACGAACTAAGTGTTGTGGGTTCAAATCCTGCACAGGACAATTATTTGTATGACCCTCAAATGGTAATTCTAAGTCTGGGTGCTATCTTGTGTACTTTATTTGCATGTTCGTGAAGTCTCCCGGAAGACAAGGGTAAAATGCTTACTGTGGCGGATGTATTGAAAATAATAATAATAATAATTTATTTTCCAAAAAAATATTTTTACTACAACATAAAGTTTCAGGTGCCAGTGTCTTCCCAATGTACATAATTCCTTACTCTAAAATATTATTCATATAGAGGACATAAATGCTTAATTTGATTTAGCGCACTTTTCATGTGTATGAGATGTTACGTGTGCATGTGTATGAGTATATGTCTGTGATCGTGAGTGTATGAATGAGTATGTGTCTGTGTATTTATTCGTTCACACAAGATATAGATATTGTAACTTGTATCTACTTTATTGCTTTTAGTAGACAGATTTAGTAGAAATAAAAAACTTCACCACAGATAACATTGCATATCGCATTGAGGGGTGCCGTAAAAACCGTTTTCATGCAAAAATCCATACAATCGTCAGTTTTGCAGGTGATTTATATAGTTCAGAGATTTCATATACCTACCTACTAGTGTTTGCTCACTGATCGAAATTCGGCCAATATCGTTATCGAACATTAGAAAGAAATCTTACTCTAACACCAAAATGATACTTATCTTAATACTAAAATTGGCCGATTAAAATAAAATTCGTTCAAAAACATAGACGAAACGGTACTGTAATTATTTAATTTTAATTTAATTATAACTATTTATAATTACGTTATCAGTTATCTTATAAAATAAATCAAATTCCGTCCACAAATACATTTATGTCAACATATCAAATAGTTTTAGAGAGATACATGTCAAAAGTACGCTGACATACACACAAATATTTTTTTTTTTTACCACTACATTTATTTTAAATATTTTTATTACAATACCGATTGCTATCTGGAAGAAAATGCCTTATGACATTAAGCTCTCCGGTCTACATATTAAAAGTGCAAGAAAGCGTTTATTCATTCATTCATTCATATATCGATAATTAACATTATAATTATGATTTATGAAAATATATTAAATTCTCAAATTAGCTTACTAATAAATAGATAAAAAAAAT
Organism: Actias luna; assembly: GCA_039707435.1. Lineage (NCBI taxonomy): Eukaryota > Metazoa > Arthropoda > Insecta > Lepidoptera > Saturniidae > Actias > Actias luna. Next base: position 19,439,873 of record JAZHAC010000016.1, on the reverse strand, counting down.
CAAGATTAATTTTTATAAAAATCTATTTTAAAGTAAATAGGTTTTATAATGAAACACCAAATTATATCATTACATATATATTACTTGTCTCACACATTTTATACATGCCTCTTAAATATATATATATTCACATTACACAACCTATAAAAGCTTAAAGTTAGTAAGTGTGTCAACAATATAAATTAGAAACATATATAAGTAACAAAAAAAAAAACGAATAAGTAAATATTTGTCTCGCCAAGTTTTCCACTAAATAAATAATGCCATTTGAAGTGAAACACATAATGAGAAAAATAAATATAAATCCACGAAAAACATACGGCGTAACAACACGATTAGCGCAATTAATATATTTTCCAAATATTTTCTTTGAAAAATTATCACCGATTTGTACTTTTATGGAATAGAGGGCAAACGAGCTAGCGTGTCACCTGATTGTAACTGATCACCGCCGACAATGGACACCCACAAATCTGAGGGCTTCGTAGGTGCGTTGCCGACTTCTATTGGAGGAACTGACCCTCGAGTGCAACTAAGGGAACACACGTAGTGGAATTTGTCAGCAGATTTTTAACTTGAGGGTGGTAGCTAGCCAGGTAGGCATTAGAAAAAGCCTTACCACCATGCTATGGTTACCTCACGATGTTAACCTTCACCGTAAACTCAAGCTCATCGCAGGTGGTTGGATTCGAACTCACGTACCGTGACGCAGCGATCCAGCACACTACCACTGAGCTATCATTATAAAAAATATAAACTTAAATTATGTGAACATCGGTCAGCAGTATACAGTACACTTTGAAACACAGCATACGTTTCATATGATTAATAAATACTTTATTATAAAAAACCTTCACGTAAATAAATATATATCTCTCAGTTTAACTTCACAGTTATAACCGTGATTTTCATTTCAATGTTAAATCTCTGTTAATGTTTTTTTGGTATTTATTGAGGTTAATTGTGGTAGTAATGCGAATATATTGCATTTATTGACAAATAATCCTATACACGTTTAGCGTGTCTACCAACTTGGGCCGTATCGTCACTTAAGATCAGGAGACATTATGGCCATAACGCTAAATCGCGATTTCGAATCGATCGAACCGATTTAGAAGCGATGATAGCTCAGTGGTAGTGTGTACAAACGCCGCGTCATGAGGGGGGGCCATGGGACGTGAGTTCGAATCCAACCACCTACAATGAGCTTAAGCTTTCGGTGAAGGAAAACATCGTGAGGAAAGCATAGCATGGTGGTAGCGCTTTTTCTAATGCCCACCTGACTAGCTACCACCCTCGAGTTGTAAACCTGCCGCCAAATACCTATAGGTGTGTTCCGGCAGCTGCACTTGAGAGCTAGTTCCTCCACAGGTTTAGCGTGTCTACCAACTTGGGTCGTAAGGCCACTTCTGGTCAGGTGACATTATCGCCATAATGCTAAAACCCTAATTATAAAAAAATACTATATAAAAGATGTCCCTTGAAACGGGACAAAACTATGTTCAGATGTATCATTAATCTTTTTACTTAGTTTATGGTAATGTAATGTTTGTCGCATTCCACGTTGTGTAGTTTGATTATTCTGTGCAGGTAAGTAAATGTATAAAAACTAAGTGCGTTTTAAGTAAGCACTAAAACTTCGCGGCTAAGTCTAATGGCATGGCAGTCATGGCAGGTTTGTAAATAGGTATTACATATACATACATATTCCGTATAAAATGAATCCAGCAGGATTAAGAGACCTTCATCAATTCTTTTCAACAGTGGAAGACCACACCGTCACCTATCACATTCAAGGATCAGGCCACTTATTGGGGTAACAACTGTCCTCTCTTAACTTCGACTGAGGGATACGCATTTCTAAAATTTAATTGAAATAGTTTGAACGCTGTCCGAGTTTACCGAGTAACCAGTATTCAAAGACTAGACAAATTCAGTTCTATATGTGGGAAATATTGAAGAAATCAAAGCGATGATAGCTCAGTAGTAGTATGTACGATTTCATGTCAAGGCACGTGAGATCGAATCCACCTACAATGAGCTTGAGCCTTCGGTGCAGGGAACCATCGTGAGAAAACCACCCTCAAGTTGAAAATCAGCCGTCAAATACCAATAGGTGTGTTCCGGCAGTTGCAATTGAGAGCCAGTTCCTCCACAGATTTAGCGTGTCTACCAACTTGGGCCGTATCGTTACTTAAGATCAGGTGAGATTATGGCGCCATCAAAAAACACTTTAGTAAAAAATTATATTTTTATAACTGGGGTTAGATCACAAATTGACTATGTAACCCTAGTGATTACTTCCGAAATAAAGTAGGCAGCATATTCATATATACCTTACAAAACCAGCCTTACATACTTTATAATATGAAAGCATTCCATAACATTGATATATAAATAAAAAAGCTGAAATGAGTATTGAAGAGATAACCTTCTTAAGCACGTTGATCTCTTTATTTTCCTAATAGCTGACCTCGCGTCAATGGACGTGAGTTCTAATCCATGAAATGAGGCTATGCTTTTCCGCCTGGCAATAAAACCTCCAGCAGATTCAGCAATTTTCAGCCAGACTGTCACTTAACATCAAGTGAAATTGTGGTCATAACCTAAAAACTATTAAAAATATTTAAAGTTTCTACTATGAAGGATTCTAATCCTGTTTCCGGTAGTTATTTCCAGTTTAGCTTCATGCATTATACCATCCTGTCGTTTGATAATTATAAAAAAAAAAACTATGAAAATAAAAATAAAAGTGTGGGTAATAAAAAACGATGCGTTATCCCTTTGATATGCCTAAATTATAGGTGATAACCGTAGAATATAATGATATGCAATACAACATTTCCAATTTCCTCGCGTGTAGCGTCGATTCGATTGCCATTTAAATACAATATGACATAATATGACAGAACGTGTCTCACGTCATTACGTACAAATCTATATTAACATTATAATATAGAAATTTTTGTATGTTTGATGGTTTGTACAAAGCCTTGATCAGGTGTGTTTCAAACCGGATTCGTTATGCCACGAGCTAAGTTGCTTGTCGACAACGGTTAACGAAAAATAAAAATATATGAGATGACATATGACAAAGTGATTTTAACGATTCAGTGCTCGTTGAAAGACAACCCTTTTTATAGTTTATAGGCTTAGCTTTATGGCGACAATCTCATCTGGTGTTAAGTGACGATTTATTTATTTATTTATATATAGCAAGTCAACATTGCACAGACATAAAGTTAATATACAAGACATAACGAATAACGATTCCAATGCCGGTACAATAATTATAGACATGCATAACTTTCACAGATAAATATGACACAAATTTAAGTCTAAAAGTTTAACAAACATAAATATACAAACAAGTGAAATCATGATTGAGAAAGCAAATAATGTATTATGAGAGATTCCCAAATCAATATAAAATCAAAAAAAAAATTAAAATATATAATATAAATATATAAATATATAATATAAATATATATTAATATATATTATAATATATATGTCTAAATCAAAATTTATTATTCATGCAAAACCTTATCTAGTAAACAGATTGTGTAACTTATTTTTAAATTAATCAAGTGAGTTGCCAAATATGTCGATGGTATTATTGTTTTTATAAAGATTAAGGTAGTGGACGTGCCATTCTTGTGGGAGAACTGGCTCTCAAGTGCAGCTACCGGAACACACCTTTAGCTATTTGGCGGCAGAGCATCAACTTGTGGGTGGTAGCTAACCGGATGGGACAGATTAGAACCATACCAACCTGTGCCATACCACCACGCAATACAAAGTCTTACCACCGTGTAGACTTAGTAAATGATTGTCGGATTTAGAAAAAAAAATGAACCGTTACGACTTGGGAACCTTCAAGAAGAGAGCATATTCTTTCCTTAAAGGCCGGCAACGCACTTGCAAGCCCTCCGGTGTTGTAGATATTCATGGGTGGCGGTGATCACTTTACATCAGGTGAGCCTCCTGCCCGTTTGCCCGCTTATTTCATACAAAAAAAAGACCAATCATTGAGAAAAGCTATTTAACGTTAATAGCGGCGAATCTGTATTAAATAAAAAAGCGGGCAACATTTTTACTTCCACACGAAGGAAATCACGGTCACAATTACTACGTAATAAAGCTAATTGATAGGTTTGGCGTTTGGACACCATGTTAGGTGATATTAAGGGCCGATGTGACTCAACACGTCGAACACGCGCTTCGAGTACTACTGCTGGAATCGCTATATATCTATATGGGGACAGATTTGTAACTTAAATATGTTAGATTTATAATATGGCATCCTCGCGAATCACTGAAGACTAGGTTTCCGGGATCTGGTACCTTTACTCTGCCCTCCCAGTACATTCTTAATAATTTAATGTACGTCCGTAAAAACTTCGAAATTATGGACCGTGTAAAAGGCCGGCCTGACTTAAGTACTACAAATCGTGACGAACTGGTCACCCTATATTTAAGACACAGTATGACCGATTACAGCATTTAGGTAATACAGGTAAACAGGTTTAGCGTTATGGCGATAATCTCACCTGATCTTAAGTGACGATACGGCCCAAGTTGGTAGACACGCTAAGCCTGTGGAGGAACTGGCTCTCAAGTGCTGCTGCCGGAACACACCTATTGGTATTTGGCAGCAGGTTCACAACTAGAGGGTGGTAGCTACCCAGGCGGGCATTAGAAAAAGCCCTACCACCATGCTATGGTTTCCTCACGATGTTTTCCTTCACCGAAAGCTCAAGCTCATTGTAGGTGCTTGGATGCGAACCCACGTCCCTTGACGCGAAGTCGTGCACACTACCACTGAGCTATCATCGCTTCAAATTTTTTAATATGAACCTACTTAAACAAGATGGTAATACTAGATCGAGTTTTCTTGCCGGTTTTTCACTATTACTGAATTATTTTCCGAACCGATACTAGTTTGGAAGTGCATAACGGCCTTCTGAGGGTCTAAATTGAGTAAAGTTTTTTGATTTAATTTGATTTCTAAAGAGTCTGAAAATACTTTACCGCCATACCATAGTTTTTGTGCAATGTTTCAGACGGAAGTGTACAGAAATCATTTTCAAGTTGTGCTGAAATTACAGAGAGTGGGTGTCCAAAACGACGTCAGTGCAAAGGGGATGGAAATTACTCGGATCGCAAATTGCATACACTCAGACGTTAGCTTCGTGACGCGTCGCGTTTAGGGTTACCAGATGACAGGAATTTTCCTTACATTTCCGGAATTTCAGCATTCAATCAGATGAAACAGGGAAAAATTAAAATTTTCAGGTATTTAAAAAAAAGAGAAAACATAAGCAATAAAATTATAACTAAATAATACAATCTAATAGTCAGCAATCTACTAATTGATAATTGATTAATAATTCATGTAAATCTCGTACCATGCATCTCATTTCAGTTTATCGGCGAGTTTCTAAAAATAATATACCCAAATGTCATGAAATATATTTTTAAGGCAGGGATTTTTCCCGGAAAACCAATTTTCGGATCTGGTAACCCTAGTTCATCGTGTTCGGTTTGACGCGTACAGCGGAAACAGCGCACTGTGTTCGCGTGCGACATTACAATGAGATTTGTAATCATACACTTGACAGCAGAGGACTGTGAGTAATTCCTCGAGCGCTTTAACCTAACCACTTTTATACGCATATTTATTTACTGTATCCAAGAAATCTGTGTAATATTGGTAGCTTATTATGAACTGTTCATAATAATAAAATACAAATATATTAAATGTATATAATTGTTTACAAACTCGATTATTAAAGTTTCTACTTAAAACGTTTATTCGTGGTAGTATTGAAAATATTATAATCAATAAAATATAACTAAGCCAAAGCAATATCGAATGTGTACATATTTATTTTTAATCGAAGTGTATTCTGTTAAAGATGTGTAGATCGATTTTTTTATGCTAATCTGATGATACATTTTTACCGACGGCTACGGACAGTTACAAACTAGTGGTGGCCGAGCCTTAGAGACAGCATTTCAATGTATTTTTAAAGAGCCCCATAACATAGGCTTGAGGGAAAACCGAACAAGGTACGGGGCCATTCATTCATTACGTAAGATTTTGAGCCCCTCACACCCCTGGAAGTATACGTGAGATTTCTCGAAACCACCTCCTCTTTCTTACGTAAGACTCTGTCTAGATCTTCTATATAATAAACTATTATGTTTGGAAAGGAAATGTTTTTATTTTTTACATACATACATACATAATATCACACCTCTCTCCCATATGGGTAGGCAGAGACCACATCCTTCCATTTGCTACGATCCTGACATACATCTTTCGCTTCTTCTACTTTAATAAGCACCTTCATAAATGCTCTTCGGTTACGGGTACTTTTGAACTGGCCTTTCTCCAGAACGCCCTCGATCTGATTGAGATATGTTCGCCTAGGTCGACCCTTACCACCTTGCCCAGTCACACTCGCCTTGTAAATTTGTTCCGTCAATCTTCTTTCCTTCATCCTCTCGAAAAGTCCATACCAATTAAGTATCCCATTCTCTATCTTTGTCACTACATCCTCTACGTTCCCTTATCACACTATTCCTTACTTTATCTATCATTCTTATTTATTTTATATAAATAATACGATAATACACGGAAAAATACATTATTTTTATTTTATAGAACCAAACATGGATAACAATAAAAACATATGAAATTTTAATAAGTTATTTTTTCTATTAATAAGTAATAAAAATTATTGAAATAAAATTTTAATTCGACTGTATACTTTAAAATTTAAAAAAAAGTATTTGGAATCCTAAATGAAATTAGATTTCATTCCCCCCCCCCTCCCCCCACCCAACATAAGGACATGTAGAGATTTTCTTAACCCTTACAATACCATTACGAAATTAACGAATGACCCCCTAATCCGTTCCATATATCTAAAGTGCGCGACATTGTCAAATTTACAACTCTTTTTCTTTGACGTTCCTGTTTAGTGGACTCCTAATTTTACTCTAAAATTACTGCAACAGGTTTTAATAAAATTCCACACATCAGTAGCTTACATAATGGAAGCCCATCACGCTGCCTCACTTCTGTTTTCTCAACATTTGTAAATCCGTTTACTGAGAATCTTCGGGATAATTCCTGTTGCGAGGCAATGAAATCTCAGCTACCCAAGTAAACCTCACCTGCACGCGGTGGACCCTGTCGAGTAACCGACGAGCCTCTCCCGATTTTCGATCCCACCTTTGGTTTTGGTCATGGCGTTAACTCATGTTACCTTTGATCCGTCACAGCCTGATGGTAGAGTTATTGCCTGACTGATTAGCGACCACCCCCGGGTTTAGACTGCCCTTATAAAGGTTCAGTACGAGCCTTTGTGTTCCGGCAGAGTCAACGAGAAGTAGCCATTTCCGCCGTGCCCAGTAACGTGAGTGTTACACCTCTAGTGTTGCAGCTGTCTCTAGGCGAGGTTAACTATTTTCCATCAGATGGACAATTCGCCTGTTTTTTTTTATACTTAAGGTTTAGCGTTATGGCCATAATCTCACCTGATCTTAAGTGACGATACGGCCCAAGTTGGTAGACACGCTAAACCAGTGGAGAAACTGGCTCTCAAGTGCAGCTGTCGGAACACACCTATTGGTATTTGGCGGCAGGTTTTACAACTTGAGGGTGGTAGCTAGCCAGGCGGGCATTAGAAAAAGCCTTACCACCATGCTATGGTTTCCTCACGATGTTTTCCTTCACCGAAAGCTCAAGCTCATTGTAGGTGCTTGGATTCGAACTCACATCCCTTGATGCGAAGTCGTACACACTACCACTGAGCTATCATCGCCTGTTTGTTGTCCATTATCATAAAAAGTCCTGATGAAGTTTTATTATGTAGCTAAAGTGAAGTCAGTTTGTCGTTCTTCTGAAAAAATAATATATAAAACTCAAAGCTGCATTATAATCTAACATCGTTACGAAACAATTTACATATAAAGTATGCGACATAATGGGAAATTTAACCATATATATACGGGGTAATGAGGCATCATATACACGGTGATATATATAACGTGTAATAGGGGACAAACGAGCAAGCGTGTCACCTGATTGTAAGTGATCACCGCCGCCCGTGGACACCCACAACACCAGAGGAATCGCAGGTGCGTTGCCGGCTATTATAGGAAGGTCTGGCTCTCAAGTGCAACTGGCGGAATACACCTATTGGTATTTGGCGGCAGATATTCAACTTGAATGTAGTTGCTAGCCAGGCGGGCATCAGAAAAAGCCCTATCACCATGCTATAGTTTCCTCACGATGATTTCCTTCACCGAAAGCTGAAGCTCATTCTGGGTGGTTGGGTTGGAACTTACGTCCCATTATAACATACGCCGCGTTTCCACACACCACTACCACTGCGCTATCATCGCATCAGGAAAATCTGAATATCTTTAAAACCGGCCCAATTGAATGTATGATAACGAAATAGCTGTTACCAAGTTGTATGAAAGATTTTAAGAATTATAAGAATTTATTTCTCAAGTTATTACGAACAATATGTTTAAGTATTTAAAATTCTTACTGGGATTTTTATAATTTTTTTATTCGTTTATGTGCTATAACTTAGGTTATTTCCCGTTTTCCATATTGTACATATGTAATGATGTCGGAAAATTTTTACTATGCATGAGGTTTCCTTCGGATTTTTCTTTTAAATGTTAATTAGGTACAAACAGGCTGTCGACACATCTGGTGGCAAATGCCGTCGCCGATACACATCTGCAACACCAGAAGTATTACAGACAAACTTTTTCCACGTAACGCGATTTACTGCTAATTTATTACGGTAATCTATACAGAAGTCGTCCATGTCGCGTTTAATGCTATTTTCATAGTGCTATATTTAGTAGGTAAGGTCTACCAATGGATTTTCTAGTATTGACGATCTCCCCGGAGGGAATTTACAGAGGTAAACGTAAACACTCCCCATAATACATATGGGAGAGAGCACGTTCCACGGGGTAAATATTTGACTACCAAAACATTACGGTACATTTAGAGTAAATTATTTCAAAAGTCCCAAGTGTTAGCTTGGTCGTTGATCGTCTCTTTATATTATTTAGATTTAAATATTTACACGTTCGGTTAAATATAATTTTATAAATTCAAATTGTAACGACGTGATTTTGTGAAAATTGTTTTAATATTTTTTTTTCATATTGCTCTATTTCAGCTTCCGGTTGTGATGATATAAAAGCGCGTGTTTTGCAACACCGAGGTAGTGATAGCAGAGCTCTGAAACGAATCAGTGGACTGAAGTATTAGCGATGTAAGGAACCATATAGTAGTACGTGCAGACTATAAAACAAAACGGGTAGGATAGAAGGATTTAACACAAGTGAGGTCTGAAAATGATGTCCTCCGAGTGCGGGAGAGGCAATAGGCGGAAGTTAACTTATACAAGAGTAGATGTGTCAGTCGACAAAGCGGTGTCATGTCACGTCAGCGGAATACAGCGCGAGGGTGTGCGGCGTGCCTGTCTCGATTTACCTTATCGAATTAATTACACTTGTGTGGAAACCGTTTAGCTAGTGACTTAACATTTATTCGGAATAATAAACGATACGAGGTGTGGTGTGTTCGTTGAGCGGGTACAATAAGAAGTTATTAAGTTTTACGCTTAAATCTGCCTTTAGGGAATACGCGACAGTTGTATATCTATGTAGCTAGTTTGAAGCGATGATAGCTCAGTGGTAGTGTGTACGACTTTGCGTCAAGGGACAAGTTCGAACTCAACCATCTACAATGAGCTTGAGCTTTCGGTGAAGGTAAACATCGTGAGGAAGCCATAGCTTGGTGCTAAGGCTTTTTTTGATGCCCGCCTGGCTAGCTACCACCCTAAAGTTGAAAATCTGCCGCCAAATACCGATAGGTGTGTTCCGGCAGTTACATTTGAGAGCCAGTTCCTCCACAGGTTTAGCGTGTCTACCGACTTGGGCCGTATCGTCACTTAAGATCAGGTGAGACTATGGCCATAACGCTGTCTTATCTATAAAAAAAAGTATATTTATAACAGAGCCGACTAATTTAGTTCTGTCTTATAAATTATTTCTAGTGAATACTTTGGTTGTATTAAAAAATGAGAGGACGTGGATAGGAAGGTGAAGATTTAGGAATGTGTGTGTTTTTAATGCCACAACATAAAAAAAAATTGTCAAAAAATGTCTCAGGTAGACCACTCTTATCACTTAGGGGTATGAAAAATAGATATTACCGATTCTGAGACATATCGAATAAACACATAAAATTGCATAAAAACAAGTCAAGCCGTTTCAGAGAAGTATGGCAAGTCAAATCAAATCAAATCAAAAAATCTTTATTCAATTTAGGTCCTAAGAAGGCGCTTATGAATGTTAAAAATTACTACCGGTTCGGAAAGTAACGCAGTCATCGAGAAGAACCGGCGAGAAACTCGATCTGCATCTTTTTTTTTCAAGTCTTATTCTTATGCTTATAAACAATAATTTAACGTGTTACAGTAGTTATTAGCGGATGTACAGAGAGGGGCGTCAATTCCAGACATCACGATCGCTCACATATTGATCCACCCTATAATAGCCTTTTGACATTAAAACCCGTTTGACATGGTTCTTGAACCTACTGTCCGGAAATTCAGTAATGTGCTTTGCGACTTTATTATAAAACCTGACACTGTTACCTAAAAAACTGTTACTTGTCTTACTCAGTCTAAAATAGGGAGCGACCAGTTTATCGCGATTTCTAGTATTCAAATTATGGCGGTGTTTAATGAAATCTAGCTTTTGTAAGTTTTTGCAAAGTTAAAATACCAAATTCCGAAACGTAGTAAGTAACGCGAGTAACGTTGCGGCACGAGAATTATTTATATGAGATTATAACGCGGGAAAATTCTGTTTACTTTTTTGAACACACTAATCTTAGGAATTACCTGTCGGATTTAAAAAAATGTATGTGATATATTAATCATGGAGAACTGCTTTTGATTATTTTTAACTACATCACACTATTATGTATTCATATGTGTAATTATTTAGTTAAATTATATTTAATGATTTCTTGTGTTTACGCGAAAATATTTCATTGAAATAAAACTAATTTAAACGGATTTTATCGCGGTTATTTATAAAACATCCAAATTTCAATAGACAAGATGGTTGGAAGCTAGCACAAGCCTGGGATCCGATTATACATTTAATTAAATCGGAACCCAAAAGACCAATTGCCAGACCTCAAGACACTGTGAGCTCTTTTTGCGTAGATCGGAAAACTATCAATAACTAAAATTAAATTTAAGGTAGACACAGTAACATGAACTTTTCTGGACAACCTACACCTCAGTCCGTCCCGTGAGCACGAAGGCTGAAAAGCTTTCGAAACGTTGGGATCAAAATTAATAAATAACCGCGATAAAATCCGTTTAAATTAGTTTTATTTCAATAAATTATAATTTTTTTAATATTATGCACGTGCCTCAGTTATGATCTCCACCACCCTAAGGAACGACTAGGAAAATTACTTAAGGCATTAAAGTCCGCCTGTATATCTTTTTTGCGAAGTTTAATAAATAAATAAACACTACCGTCAAGAAGAAAACTTTTTTTACATACGAAAAGATACTTAATAAATAATCTAAAAAACACGCTTTAAAAAAAGGAATTAAAAAGTACAAAAATTATCTACAATAAGTTCGTAATAGAAATGAGTGATGAACAGAATAATTCATTTTATTATAAAAAGCGTAGGGTGCTTTGTATGGTATATTTTATTGTATTTATAATGAGTCTACTTTTACCGATATATATCAATAAATTTGACCCTAAAACGCTCGCGCTTTTTACAAATACTGAATTATCTTGTTCATACTCTATTTCTATTATAAACTTATTGAAAATTATTTGTAACTTTTTAGTTTGATTTTTCAAAGCGTGTATTTTAGGCCTTTTTAGTTATTATTTATTTTTGACTATTAAGTTATGAAGAGCCTTTCCACTCATCGTAAATAAATAAGATTATGTTGGGATTAGGCCCGATTTTATTGAAGCTTTGACAATATTAACATATTTTAATTTTATATGTATCATGTAGATCGTCCTTTTTCCAAATTTAATTTTCTGATCTTACTCATAATTTTCATTTGGATCTTAAACGATCGAAAATGGGTATGTTACATAATTTCAATTATTATCTAGAATGTTAAAGTATATACAACAATAAACTGAAGAACTCCCGCACACTGATGGAGTTGGTATCTTGTGCCTGATGCCTTCCTGGGCTGTGGTAGTCGTTTCTAGGACTCTCCGGTTAATTGATTGAACCATTTATCAAAACCAAATAGACGATACTTCTGCAAACGACTTTTTTTTTACTTAAGATCAGGTGAGATTATGGCCACAACACCTTAACTACAAAAATAATAAAAAAAATGTACTGTCGACAGTCCTTGATAAGTGTGCGAGGTTTAAAGTTAAATAGTGGATATTTCACACGTTTTCTATACCATAAATTGATTTCTTACTTTAACAATACTAAAATATGACATATACACGGCCTTAAATGCGATGCATTATTTTAATAATATTTCCTGGTGATCCTGGAAAGGATACTCGAGAAAAACTATATAATTATTGTACTGTCATCGGTCCATGATAAGTTTGCAATGTTTCAAATTGAACCACATTATTTTTTCATGCTGATGATAACTGCTATGTAGCCCTTTATCGGGTTTCCTTGCCCCAGAAATTAATCTTTTAAGTCTTCATGTTTGAATATCCTCTTGACTCCTGAACTTTATGTGCAGCCGGAATGTGTCTGCAAAGGCACGTTTGTCTGTGCATCGGGGTGTGCTAGTCCTTGCACTTATGTACGGAAATGAGTGCTGGTTCTGGCAGAAGAAACAGGAAAGCAAGATTAATGCAGTGGAGATGAGAAGTCTAAGAAGAATAGCTGGCATAAGAATGATAGATAAAGTAAGGAATAGTGTGATAAGGGAACGTTGTAGTGTGGTAGAGGATGTAGAGACAAAGATAGACAAAGGGATGATTAATTGGTATGGACATGTAGAGAGGATGGATGAAAGAAGATTGGCGAAACAAATTTACAAAGCGAGTGTGACTGGGCAAGCTGGTGCAGGTCGACGTAGGCGAACATATCTCAACCAGATCGAGGACGTTCTGGAGAAAGGCCAGGTCAAAGGTACCCGTAACCGAAGAGCATGTATGAAGGTGCTTATGAAAGTAGAAGAAGCGAAAGATGTACGTCAGGACCGTAGCAAGTGGAAGGATGTGGTCTCTGCCTACCCTTATGGAAGAGAGGCGTGATATTTTTTTTATACTTATGGTATTAGCGTTACGGCCATAATCCCACCTGATCTTAACTAAAGATACAGCCTAATTTGGTGGACACGCTAAACCTGTGGAGGAACTGGCTCTCAAATGCAGCTTCCGGAACACACCTAATACTATTTAGCGGCAGGTTTACAACTTGAGGGTGGTAGCTAGCCAGGCGGGCATTATAAAAAGCTCTACCACCATACTTTGTTTCCTCACGATGTTTTCCTTCACCGAACGCTCAAGCTAATTGTAGGTGGTTGGATTCGAACTCACGTCCCTTGACGCGAAGTCGTACACACTACCACTGAGCTATCATCGCTTCAAAGTATGTATATTCGTTATTCTGGCCAGGATTCTAGAATAAACTTTGAACATCTTATATTGTCATCGGTCTCTGATAAGCATGCAAAGTTTTAATTTAACCCGTTGTCTTGAAAGGGTTGAAAATCACGTTTCAAGATTCCGTTACATAGGTAGATGCAGGTGGAAGTAATATAAGCATATTAAAAATACAATAATGTATGATATTTCCATATAGGTTTTAGCGAATGCATAGAAATGATCTCAATTCCAGGTATCACCATCGATTACATATTTATTTATTCAATTATTAATAATTAAAACCAGCTTGTCTTGAACTTATTGTCCGACAAATCAATATCGCGCTTTGGGACTTTGTTAACTACATTACCTAAACATGTTCAGCGGCCCACGACGCTACGTTTCAGGTTACCTGAAACAGACTGCTGTATCGAAATGTACTAGTGCGTGAATTTCATTTCAAATGCCGTTTCAATGTGTTGATACAGTTTCAAATGAGCTTGAGGTCTGTTAACAAGAGGCTGGCTGTTTCGCCCAGAACAATTTACAAGCGACCGCCTCTCGAGAGGCTTACTGATGCCGCGTACGGTAAAAGCCGGTACACTCATTTGTTACTTGCGAATTCAATACAGAATGAATCGACTCTTCGAGTGAGTTTCCCTGTATCTTAGAACCAGAATATTCGTCATTCACTTTGTAAGTTCTACGTGGAGGTATATCTCTTTTGATATGTCATGTTTTAGGATCAGCAAGCATGCATCCATTAGCTGGGACACTCGAAACCCGGCGTCACAGTGAAAGCGATGATAGCTCAGTGGTAGTGTGTACGATTTCGCGTCAAGGGACGTGGGTTCGAATCCAAGCACCTACAATGAGCTTGAGCGTTCGGTGAAGGAAAACATCGTGAGGAAACCATAGTTTGGTGGTAGGGCTTTTTCTAATGCCCGCCTGGGTAGCTACCACCCTCAAGTTGTAAACCTGCCTCCAAATACCAATAGGTGTGTTCCGGCAGCTGCACTTGAGAGCTAGTTCCTCCACACGTTTAGCGTGTCTACCAATTTGGGCCGTATCGTCGCTTAAGATCAGGTGAGATTATGGCCATAACGCTAAACCTTAAATATAAGAAAAGCCAATGTCTCAGTTGTTATTGTTTTTGACTGTTATAAATTAACACGCTGTACTGAGTACGTTAACTTATTGGACTTATCACATTGGACCTAGTTTTCGACTTCAGTACAATATTCAGTATTCATTATTATATAAAGTATAATTATCAGTATTATATTCTTCGGTTTACATATACACTAGAATGAAATTATATTGATTGAGTATATTATAAACCAGGAAAGTGTGTTCGTCTGAACGTGCCAATCTAGGAACTACCTACCTATCGGAGTAGAAAAAAAACTTGTTGTATCTGATGGAACATACTTTGAGAAAGATGTTAAGTTATTTAACATCCCCTACCACTAAAAGGATCGACGCTGTGTTGAAACAGTTACAAAAAAACATGCCACAGTGATTACATAGTTTTTAGATACACGTGACATTGTATTGTATTGTATTGTATTGTATTGTATTGTATTGTATTGTATTGTATTGTATTGTATTGTATTGTATTGTATTGTATTGTATTGTATTGTATTGTATTGTATTGTATTCGTCGCATGAATAGCTAGTATTTTCATATGAATTCAGTAAAAGGCTGTTATTTTAATACTACAAACAGACGTTTCAATTGAATTTATTTGTATGAACGTAATTATTTTCCCCGAGCAAATTTGCCCGTGGACACGTAACTTTTCAAACATGAGAAGTTAAATAGACTTGTAACATGAAAATTTACTATACTAAATGTATTATTAGCTGAACGAAAGTATTAAAGGGTATATGGGGGGGTTGTGTTTATTTTAACATTACTAAATGTTCCCTGCGGCTTCGTTTACATTAATATACATTTTATACATCTAAAAGTTCTTTCTATATACCTCAGGAATTGTATTGTTTTTCCGACGAAAGACACCACAAGTGTTTCTGCAGGTAATAATCTGTGAAATTCCTCAGAACACTCCCCGTGGTGACTTCCATAAAAATATAAAGGGATGCCATGTCTTTCCCAATGCCAGTGGATCTCAGAGGTACGTCAGAAGTTGGCGGTTTATAACGGACGATATGTAGCAAAACTTTAAACGAACACACAGACAATGTTACGTTCACATTCACGATATCAGCTCCGAAAGCTAACTCGGTACTGTCGGTACGAGAGTGCATTGAAATATTTCATGAATTTCTAAGTTTTCTACGACGAACCTTTGAATATTAAATCATTTGAAGATTTACTTCGACGTAGTGGTTATTAAAACTATTTCTGTTATATTTATGTTACTTCTGGTCTTGTTGTAATATAAGCCATATACTATCAGTATCAATGCTATGAAGCGATGATAGCGCAGTGGTAGTGTGTACGTCTATGCGTCAAAGGACGTGAGTTCGAATCCAAACACCTATAATGAGCTTGAGCTTTCGGTGGAGGAAAACATCGTAAGGAAACCATAGCATGGTGGTATGGCTTTTTCTGATGCCCACCTGGCTAGCTACCACCCTCAAGTTGAAAGTATGCCGCCAAATACCAATAGGTGTGTTCCGGCAGTTGCACTTGAAAGCCAGTTCCTCCTAAGGTTAGCGTGTCTACCAACTTAGGCCGTATCGTCACTTCAGATCAGGTGAGATTATGGCCATAACGCTAAGCCTTGGATATAACAAAAACCTGCGATTTATTTAGAGCGGACTTGGTATCATCTTTCTTATAATTTTAGTACCTATTTGAAACTTTGCAGACAAGCCTCCCCTAACCAAGTTACGTCTACAAACAAAAGTGTGAAGAAAATATTTTTGAACTTTACATCAACAGATAAGTAAATTGAAGTGGAATAAAGAGAGAAATAAACTTTTTATTGCGCCATTCGATTTGTTTGCCAAATTCAATATTAACGTATGCGAAGCCGTACCTAAAAGCTAGCCTGTAAGACGTGAACGAAGTCGTGATCAAAACCTAGTATATCAATGAATCAGTGATATTCCTCTCATTACATACGATTTTACAAGCTATCGCCTACGTTTCAACTAACTGATCAATTCCAGGAGGCTTTATCAATCTCAATTATTCCCTAAACCGGTACTTTTCACGTTTCCCGCTATCAATCAATTCGGTGCGCGTTACCGATGACATCCGGTTAACGAACTTCATCGATTGTCGGTTTTATGTTGATGATAAATTTGACGTTATTAGTAAATAAAAAATAGGGGTTTTTGTATTTTTGTGTTCCACAATTATTGCATCATTCCCATGCATCATAAATGCTGGTATGTACTATTTGCTGTGCCTATTATAAAAATTTTTAGTATTTCTACTGATGTCCATGACGTCGCCTTCAGAGGCTCCAGTCAGAGTATCAGCGCTGCACTATATCAGTGTAGCTGTTATGCTGAGACTGGTAACAATTTATCCACACATTAAGTAATTTTTTTATAAAATTTTTGTGATCTTTCTGTTAAGTTCTGTTGCTTTGTTTACTTTTTTTTTCTTTTATATATTTTTAATATCATTAGCTGTGTGTTGGATAAATAAAACTTTCTTTCTTTCTTTCTTTTTGTATTTATATTTATTTGACAAGAAAGCTTAAAGGCTTTACACAAACTCATCAAGACTTTTGTTTTTACTTCTTTTACTGATTTACTACTTTTGAATATAATTTGAAAACATGAATGCAAATGCTTGGTCGAAAGCTGCGAATAGTTATTCGGAACGTACTGAAATTACTTTATCAACCTAGAACCTGGAAGCGATGATGGCATACTTGTTATCGGGTTCGGACGCAGCGTCAATAGACGTGAGTTCGAGCCCAACCATAAAACCATAGCACGGTGGTAGGACTTATTCTACGCCCACCTACCTACCACCCTCCAATTGAAAATATGCTTTACCTATAGGTACGTTCCGGCAGTTGCACTTGAGAGTCAATCTCTCCACTAGGTTTAACGTGTCCACCACTTCGTTGACTTTTTTTTTTTAATGGAATAGGGGGCGAACGGGCAGGCGGCTCACCTGATGGAAAGTGATCACCGCCGCCCATGAACACCTGCAAAACGGGAGGGCTTGTAAGTGCGTTGCCGGCCTTTAAGGAAAGAATACGCTCTCTTCTTGAAATTTCCCAAGTCGTAACGGTTCATTCAGAAAGACCACGACGACAGCTGGTTCCACAGAGTGGCTGTGTGAAGTAGAAAGTGCCTTACAAATCGCACTGTTGTGGAACGTGTGCAATTGTGGTCAGAATACTAGACCTATAAAGTATAAACGAAAATAATGGTGGACCTCCTAGATAACAGGACGGGAATGTTCGAAGTAGAAGCAGTCCGAAAGTAGTTCACAGTTTCTGGCAAGTGGCAACTGGCAAAAGTGTGTGATTACGGTATCTCGAGCGTCAGAGATATGAGAGAATAGAAAGTATTTTTTTATATAGGTAAGCGTTACGGCCATAATCTCACCTGATCTAAGTGGCGATACGGCCCAAGTTAATAGACACGCTAAGCCTTTGGAGGAACTGGCTATCAAGTGCAACTGCCGGAACACACCTATTGGTATTTGACGGCAGATTTTCAACTTGAGTGTGGCAAGCGTCAAAAAAGTCCTTTCACCATGCTATGGCTTACTTACGATGTTTTCCTTCACCGAAAGCTCGAGCTCATCGTAGGTAGATGGATTCGAACTCACATCCCTTGACGCAAAGTCGTACACACTACCATTGAGTCATCGCTTCATAATACGCTGTTTATGTTACAGAAAAATCTTGATTAGTTAATACAGTGTTTCGCTTTTATCTAACTATGCATAAATGATAACTTTAACAGCCTCAAAATTCTGCTGGGTCTGCTCATTAGGTTTTCGTTTACACCTGAGATATTTCACCACATCAAGACAGTGAGATAACAAGGAGATTTCTTATATCTCATATAAAACGTAAACATGTTGCATGTAAGCCGGATATCGAGCTCGTCGCATGTACCTCATAAATACAGATCGGTTCGAAGATATCCCCATTTGTATTGGCTATCCTTTTTACAAACAGTGTCAGAGTTCGGTCACCGACCTTGAAGATTATCGCGGAACCTGATGATTGTTCAAAACATACTATAACAATAGTTCTATTATTGCGTTTAGAAGACCAAAGACTGCTGAATACGCTTCAGTTTTTATGGTTCCGTGAATTAACAAAGTGTGGGAGAGATTAAAAGAGTGAAGAGATGTTTTCTAGCTCAGGTAACTATTGCATTGCTTGAACTAAATTGCCAAATGCCTCGATGGAGTACATTTAGAACCAGTTTTTTTTTTTTTGTGAGAAACGAAAATTTGTGAAGATCATAATTTGGACGTATCGGCTTTTTAACACCTTCGTCTACTATTTTAAGTTATTCCAGTTATATGTTTTATGTGTATTATTGGTATTTTTCCTTACTTTCCATATATTTATATAATATTTTATTATCATTTAATTACCTTATAATTATTAAATCGGCTATAATCTCACCTGATCTTAATGACGATACGACTCAATTTGGTAGATACGCTAAACCTGTGCAGGAACTGGCTCTCAAGTGCAACTGCCGGAATATACTTATTAGTATTTGGCACCAGATTTTCAACCCTAATAGGCACGTCTAAAAAAGCTCCTAATACAAACATGCAATGAACTTTAACCGCTTTACAATTAACGTATCTCCTGATATCTTATTTCACATTACAAAGTCTGATCTCTGAAACCCATGGCACTTATTAAGCTGTATCTATTTTGTTAGAGATGGGAGTCTATCAGGACATGAAAAATATCATTTGATATAGGTGAGTTATCTTTAGAATTCTATTGGGCTAAGATTCGGGACTCAACGTACCCAATATGGAATTTGAGAATCACGTGTAGCAAGTTAGTGAAATACAAAACAATCCTGAATCATGCCAATTCGCAGTGTCATCGCGTCGCTTGAGATACGATGCTGTCAGCACTTTTCTACGTACGTACAGAGTTATTTTGATAAATAATAGTTCTTACAGCGAAGTCTTTTGTTTTCGTTGTACCATGGACGCCTTTAGTGACAGTTCTGTTTATTGTAAATACGAAACGTTAAAATCAACATCAAACATGACTTAAATAGACAGTTATCAACAAATGAGAAACACCAAAATGTTTGACAATAGACATCTAGCTGTTGCGCTGTAGGTGTCCTCAGCATATATGTACAGTTATGACCGAGTAGTTTTACAGAAAAGTAAAGTATGCGAATAAATTTAATGTTGATTCAAATTGTGTAGACTTGGAAATAAACTGTAAAAGAAAACCGTCTCTCGTTAGAGAGTTATGATAATTTTATTTCCAAGCTAACTTCAAAAGGAATTGTATAACATAATAATATGTTTCTGAGATCGATTCGTGATTGCAATTTTTTAAAGTTAAACTTTTTATGTTATGCGCACGACCTCACCTGATCTAAAGTCGTCCTAAGCCTGGTGGAGGGACTGGCTCTCAACTTTCATGTGCAACTGCCGGAGCACACCGATGATAGCTAAGTGGTAGTGTGTATGACTTTGCGTCAAGGGACGTGAGTTTTAATCCAACCACCCATAATGAGCTTGAACTTTCGGTGAGGAAAAACATCGGGAGGAAACCATGGCATGGTGATAAGGCTTTTTCTGATGGCTTCCTAGCTAATTATCACCCTTAAGTTGAAAATCTGCCGCCATATACCAATACGTATGTTCCGGCAGTTGCACTTGAGAGAGTTCCTCCCCTAGGCTTATAGCGCCTAGCAATTTGGGTCGTATCCTCTCTTAATTATTTATATTGACTACATTATGCTTATTTAATATGCCATTCGTTATGAGGTATTTATATTAGGTTAGCATGTTTATTATTACGCTCTTATTTCATCAATTATTTTACTTGCACTACCTACAATGGTGGTAATTATTTCTTACTACATTACTGCTGGAAGAATTATGGCATTAAGCATTAAGCACATATTTGAAATGCAATAAAGAATTCATTCATTTTCATTCCTACGACCTCCCCAAAATTTATCCCGGGGATGATCGCTTGTTAGCTTACAAATTAAATTTTATACAAGATGGAGTGGGATAAAACTCACGCTGAATTATTGGGAAATAAAATGGTGTCACAAACTTAGTGGAAGAGAAACATGTTTGAGAATCGTTGACGAAGTAAACCAAGTTATATACGTTTAGAAATACACCTCAATAGAAATCACAGTTCAGGAATTAGTGTGCACTTAGAGAAACGTTAGTGGAAAACCTCCTTCAGTAAGCTACAGTTTCCAAAGACGCGGAAAAATATCAAGGCAATTCCAAAAGCCTCAGCGATCAGTATGTTCGTGGAATTTTCAAATGGTCCAGTCACAACGAAACCGCTAACGCTAAAAAAGTTCACGGCTTCTTATCCTAAATAATACTGCCCAAAGATATATCAAGATATATCATACTTCATTGAATTATAAAAGTTCAAACAGACTATCAGTACTCTTTAGTATGGAGATTTATTTGAACCAATTTTGGTGCTTCGACACTAAATTAGATTTAATGTTATCCATGAATCGTTAATTTTGATTAAATATACATGCTAATACGATTGTGTCTGTAGACGCTTGGAGATAAAAGCCTTTTAAATCAAATCAAATCAAAAATCTATATACAATTTAGGCCCTAAAAAGGCGTTCATGAACGTCAAAACTACTACCGGTTCGGAAAGTAACGCAGTCATCGATAACAACCGGAAAGACACTCGATCTGCATCTCTCTTTTTCAAGTCATATTCTTATCTTTTTAGAGTTTATTCCAATACCCCGCAATGGTACGAGTAATGACAGGAAGCAATCAATAGAAAAGAGTACAGAGTAATAGTAAGTAGCCATAAATTAAAAAAAAAAATTACTCAAGTAATGGGTTAAAATAATAAGTTGAAAGGGAGAGCAAGCGTGACGGGTGGAACGGGCGCGGACGTCGAATATTAACATTAGCAATGTAAATCTCGGGAACGAAATTTACATAGTTTCCTATAAAAGTCATAACGAAATTATCCCTTCGTTTACATTGGAAGTTCGGGGTTCCGGACTGGTAAATGCTGTAACTCTTGGATATCATATGTATACACTAATTACATTAATGTATATCGGAGCGAATGTAAAAGGTCACAGATTTTTTTTATGATGCGGCTTATTTTGATGCCCGTCTGGCTAGCCACCACCCTCAAGTTGAAAATCTGCTGCCAAATACAAATTGGTATGTTCCGGCAGTTGCACTTCAGAGCCAGTTCCGGCACAGGTTTAGCGTGTCTACCAACTTGGGCCGTATCGTCACTTAAGATCTGGTGAGATCATGGCCATAACGCTAAACCTTGAGTATAAAAAAAAAATTATAAGAGAAGCGTTATGCCAATTATATCATATGATGTTTAATGGCGATGTGACCAAAAATGGTAGAAGGAACTGGGTCTCAAATGTAACTCCTGAAACACAGCTGCAAGTATTTTGAAGGTGGTTTTTATCTCGAGCGTGGTAAGTACGTAGGTCATTAGAAGAAACTCTTTCACCGTGCCATGGTTTCATCACATTTTTTTTATAGTGAAGGTTTAGCGTTATGGCCATAATCTCACCGGATCTTAAGTGATGATACGGCCCAAGTTGGTAGACACGCTAAACCTGTGGAAGAACTGGCTCTCAAGTGCAGCTGCTGGAACACACCTGATGGTATTTGGCGGCAGTTTTTCATCTTGAGGGTGGTTGCTAGCCAGGCGGGCAATGTTTTCCTTTACCGAAATCTCAAGCTCATTGCAGAGATTCGAAAGTCCACATTGACGCAGAGAACAAACACTACCAATTAATCCCTCAAATCAAGTTTCAATGATTATATTAATTAAAAATAATGAAATTCTAAAACTCGTTCTATTAAGCCCAAAGGTTCGTTTAGAAATTCCTTAATATTTTTCTGAACAAATACATGAGTATTAACGTCTTTTAGGTTATGAATACGTAAACTAATTTACTTAATTCATAAAATGAATTCGGAAATGTATTTAATAATATCCTTAGTACATGGCGTTAAAAAAGTTTTCTGAAATTGTTTATAATATCAATAATATAAATTTTTAATATAGTTTTTAAAGCCAACAGACAGACAGATATACAAAAATTAAAAATGTATATATAGGTTTTGGTGTCCTGCAACTAACAATATTAGCCAGATTGAACCCTTTAATTCCAAAGAACCGACGTACACTTCAATTTTATTTATATATATAGGTAGATTTCCATCGGCGTACTTAATTTCTAAAATATTTCAATTAAATTCTAAATTTACCGCAAACAAAGCCTTGCGGCGATGGCGTTCCTTTCTTTGCTTTTCAACAAAAGAAATTTCAATTTGCCCGGTTCCTGTTGCGACGGACTGTGAATAGAGGTCGAATATTTCTAGAAATGAAGTCTACTCTACTATATATTCACAATTATTGTTGGTAGTACTTTAATCCATATTTTTTTTTTATGTAAAATTAACTTTATTGTATTATCTATTAAAACGTATTTTAAAAAGCACTCATGAAGACTTATTAAATACAAAAGGGACTTAATTCTAGATATCATTTTAAATCATATACCCTATTACATTAGTGCACGACTTACACAGTTAGGAACTTTTATTATGAGTGAAGATTAACAGAATACAGATTACATAAATTTTAATGTTTTCTACAGAAATTATAATATTTCAAAGCGTTTTGAACGTAAATGTACACACAAAAATACAAACGGAAATAACAAAAACCCTAGTAAAAAATTGGAGATGTAGCATCAAGCAGTTATGTAATTAAACTTATGAATATTATTAAGCTATTGAAGAATATGTCGTGTTGAACATGACTTTCATTGTAGCGCCTTCACATTCTATAGATCGGATTATTCATTGACACGTTATTATTACAATCGGTGTCTTATCTTACTCGGTGTGGACACGCTGAAGTCAGTGGAGAAACTGACTCACAAGTGCAGCTACCGGAACACACCCATTAGTATTTGGTGACTGATTTCCTACTTGAGCCTAATAGCTACCAAAATGGGCTTTAAAATGCCCTATCATGCTTAAGTTGCATCAAGATGTTTTCCTTCAGCGTAAGGCTCGGTTGGAGAGATAAATATTCGTCCATGCATTCGAGTATACATTTCACCACTAAGTCAACATTACTTCCCTTTTAATCGTCTATTAAAAACAAAGCTATCCATATAATAAAACTATAGCCGAGTCGAATTAGTTTATTGAATATTTTTAGAAAATTATAATCTCTATGTATTCTATACCATCAATATAGAAGACAAAAACATTTTAGATTGGTAATTTTTGTGTGTGAATCTTACAATGTAAAACTGATAATAACATTTGATGAATGTTGATATATGGACCGTTTATTTTGAAAGTGGTGTTAGTCCATTTTTGAGAAAAATGAGCTATCTCGTAATTCATGCTTAATTTAATGTTTTATTTTTATATATAACTAGTCCGTGTTTAATTTCTCAAAAAAATCCCATAATTTGTACAACTCAAAATCGGTCGGTAAATGAAATTGCATTATCAACAAATATACGTAATCTTTAATTTTCTCGAAACAAAAGAAAATGGACTTACACCACTTTCAAAATAAACGGTACATATGTAGAATGCTTTTTATTCCGTTAAAAGGATGGGACAGCTATGGTATAGGAGAAATCTTTGAATGGCATTCAATAGGTATATATATATATATATATATATATATCGGTTAGGAATGTATCAGTTATACTTGGTATTATATTACAATGTCCACAAAGTTAGAAAGCATGTCCGAAAATAAGAAGAATCATAGATCAAGTTCACAAGAACTAAGTAGCATATACGGCTCGTTTAAATGTTATTAAGGCGGATTTGCTTAGGCTTAGAATAAAATAATACAAAGATTGAAATACCTACGGATTTTGCATGTAGTAGGGCTTTTCTGATGCCCGCTTGGCTATCTACCACCCTAGACTTGAAAATTTACCGCCAAACACCAATAGAATTGTCCCGGAAAGCCAGTTCCTCCAAAGGTTTAGCGTGTCTACCAACTTGGGCCGTGTCGTCGCTTAAAATCAGATAAGATTATGGCCATATTGACACTGTTTATTTTTGAAGCGATGATAGCTCAGTGGTAGTGTATAGGAACGCCGTGTCATGGGATGGGAGTTCGAATCCAACCACCTACAATAAGCTTGAGCTGTCGGTGAAGGAAAACATTGTGAGGAAACCACAGCATGGTGGTAGGGCATTTTCTAAAGCCCGCCTGGGTAGCTACCACCCTGGAGTTGAAAATCTGCCTCCAAACACCAACAGGTGTGTAACAACAGATTTAGCGTGTCTACCAACTTGGGCCGTATCGTGACTTAAGCTCAGGTGAGATTATGACCTTAAGCCTTAACTATATATAAAAAAAAAACGAACAGATATGTCACATTAAACGCAAACTTTAACCAATAACAGCGCATGCGGTTTTCCCATACTTAGGTCAGACTCCCGGGGAAATACGAAACAAAAGGGTTTACATCTCACTTGACCCCGCAAAAAGCACATTACAAGTATAATGGATGCCGAAGCGATTATTTTTTATCCGAGTACAAGTCACCCGGGCGATTTCAAGAACGTACCGCCCCAAGAAAGCGATTTATTAACGTCCAGTCAAAAACATACCCCCTTTTGTTGCTGGGAAATGCGGATTAATGGATATCAATTTAAAGTTATCGGATGCGGTAAAACTTGCTTGTGAATGTTTCTAAAAAATAATTATAAGAAAAACGAAATTAAAAATTTCGTATTAGTTTATATGTTCGTAAATAGATATTAGTGAAAATGATTTCAAATAGCTTTTTTTTTTTGGTCCAACTAAAACCTGCCAATGACATTTGGTAACTACAAATGTTTTTTTTTTTTTTGTTTCGTACTGACGTACGCTGTTATCCCCAAGGGCTTTGGCAGCTTCACTGAACTTTTTGAGGCGAGTGCTGAGGGCACTCAGCCCCGAGGCAGCGGGCACAAGGGTGCCAAGACGGTCGAACCTCGGCTTGGGCTGCAGCCAGTAAATAAAAAAGATTCATGATCCTGTATAACCAACAGGTCCTGTCTTACTAATTTAGTGATCCTAAGAATGACCTTATTAGGTAAGCAGCTCAAGCGCCGCGAGGGTAGTCCCTTACAGAACCGTGTACTTAACGTGTGAGTGTGCACGAATGGTATGCGGTGTGATGGTGTAACCTCAGTGATGTAGAGTGTCACTGTATCGCGCGAGCAGAGTCACTCGAGGGCTCCTATCCGGAGGATCGAACCTAAACTACAAATATTACAAGCCATTCAAACTAGTGTTACTTGGTTCAAGACCATCTCATAATCTCATTTATCGGTAGAAGTTATAATGTTAAGATATAACAGTACTGGGGTCTCGGCTTGCCTTAAATATGTTAGTTATCAAAAACCAGATATGGATAAAACCTATACCAAACGTTTCATGGTAGAAAACATACCTACTGGCTGTGATTTCAAACACCCTTGGGATGTATCACTACAGAGTTCCTAACGTTGCTCCGAAAACTACATTTTAACCCTACTATACCATTGATAGATAAAACATAGGTTCAAGATAAGGCTTCATCTACTGAACAGAAGAAATTGCATCTAAATCTATATACAAGTTCGCTTCCTACAAATTTACCACGATACACTATACAACCTTTATCACGATGGAAAACTTTCGTTGCGGGTTAAAAAGTATCTTACAAGCTAATCCAAAACAGTAATCAACATTTTTTTACACAATAGGGACAAACGAGCAAGCGTGTCACCTGATGATAAGTGATCACCGCCGCCCACGGACACCCACAACATCAGGGGAATCGCAGGTGCGTTGACGGCCTTTATCGGAGGAACTGGCTCTCAAGTGCAACTGCCGGAACACACCAATTGGTATTTGGCGGTAGATTTTCAACTTGAGGGTGGTAGCTAGCCAGGCAGGCGTTACGAAAAGCCCTACCACCATGCTATGGTTTCCTCACAATGTTTACCTTCACCGTAAGCTCAAGTTCATTGTAGGTGGTTGTATTCGAACTCACGTCCCTGGACGCAAAGTCGTGCACACTACCACTGGGCTATCATCGCTTCATTCGCTTACATTATGTCAAATTCTAGTAAAATATGCCAGGTAGTTTAGATATAAATCAATTGTAATTAAACTAAAGTTTCGAAAATCCAAAACTGCATGCCTCATAATCTCATTTTTTTTTTCGTTTATTCAATAAAATTAACATACATCGAATCAGATCGAGAAAAGTAATAGGGTTCTATTCCTAATTATACTGAAGCGTGAGAAAAAATAGATTCGATTAGTAAAGTATTTCGATCGTTATCGTGATAACATACAGGATCCGCACATACAGACACACGGACGTCCGAGACAGAACTATTTTAAACAGTTTTTTTAACTAGTTTAAATAACAAAAATATCATGAATGTTAAGAATAGTGTATTTCTTTGATATATGTGTGTGTATATATTATTTTACAAGTGCAATGTATAATATATAGAGACATTTTAAGTTTGAAAAATCAGTTGTTTTGCTTGAAGTGTCAGTAGTACCCACCTCAACGCTTCGCTTATGAGGCACCTAATTAACATTCCAGTTAACATTTTGTCACTGTTTAAATTGTATCATACTTTACTAATTTGTCATCTCGTTGGATGGAGTCACAAGCTTAAACACTATACAAACAAAAGACATTTTGAAGCGACTCGAGATGTGGCGGAATCTCGTTAGTAATAAATGACACATAATGAAAAGGTTTCCTTTATATAATAATCTTGTAGTTTCATAAACGTGTTAAGAAACAAAGGGCCGGTCCGCACAATAGCTCCCGTCGACAAAGGACCCGATTCCGCTGCTTCCGTATAGTTTTTATTGTTATAGGAGAAGCGTCATAAATTGTTGTGCAGTTTATATTGAATTTCCAATTAAATTCAACTAACCGACTCGTAATCGAACACCAGACAGTACCTATGTTATCGATTTTATTAATAGATTTTTACATTTGTAAAGAAAATGTAAATACTTAAACAGTTTATATGACAGTTGAATAGATATTAATGCATGGAATTCGCAATGAAAACTATATCACAATTAATATAAATACATCGAAATCTGTTCGATTAAGTTAGAGTAATGTTGTGTTACACAATTCGCTCTTATAAAGTTTGTAAATATGTAAGTGTTTTTGGGATATGTTTTTTACAAAATGGTTTTATGTGTGCATTTACAATAGTTATTAGCGGATGTTAATACCGTACATCACGATCGCTCACATATTGATCTATTCTATAATAGCTTTTTGACATCGAAACCCGTTTGACATTGTGCTTGAAGTTAGTGTTCGGCAATTCGATACTATTTTTTTTTTATACTTAAGGTTTAGCGTTATAATCTCACTTGATCTTAAGTGACGATACGGTCTAAGATGATAGACTGGCTAAACCAGTGGAGGAACTGGCTCTCAAGTGCAGCTGTCGGAACACACCTATTGGTATTTGGCGGCAGGTTTACAAGGTGGTAGCTATCTAGGCGGGCATTAGAAAAAGCCCTACCACCATGCTATGGTTTCCTCACGATGTTTTCCTTCACCGAAAGCTCAAACTCATTGTAGGTGCTTGGATTCGCACTCTCGTCTCTTGACGCGAAGTCGTACACACTACCACTGAGCTATCGTCGCTTCGAAGTGAAAACTATATTTCACAAAATAACGTAAAAAATATATTTAATACTCGTTTATCCATACCTTGAAGTATGGAACCAACGACCTTGCTTACGCGTGATTATTAAGTCGCACGTCAAACTGATCGACCAAGCGATCACACTTAATTACTATGTTATTAACAATCTGCATGCAATCTGTACATAAACGGAAAGCGTTCGGTGACGCTGCTGCGAGATTCATGATTTTGGTTCACCCAAAAAGTGCTCGACGTCTAAGCAAGTTTTCTATTCAAAAAAATCTACTAACAACGTACAACTAAACAAACAACGTCCGATACGCGAATGCATCAGCTGTACGAGCGTTTGCCAAGGAATTCGGTCATAGAATTCTTGGCACAGAAGCGCTAGGGCAACCGGAACCAGCATAGTCTGTTGATAAAATGGACTGAAAACAAAAACTGCTCCAGTTCACGTTAATACATGGCACTGCAGTACAAAACAGGTTAACTTACGGTACGATATACGTTTGTAGTATTTAGCGGAAACGTGTGAGATTAAATTCTCAAAGCGTACGTATTTTAAACAGCTAGAATTTACGCGCGGCCTCGCTTATGTTAATGACGCAATAAAATTTTCATACAAAGTTTATCCCTCTGTTTACTCTTCTTCCGATAGAGATTTCGCGAGAAAAAGTAGCCTATCGCCATCTCCTGGGTCCAATCTATCTCTATACGCAAATTCATCAGAATCGATTCCGAGGTTTAGACGTGAATGCGTGACAAACATCTTAAAAAATAAGTACAAGTACGTTACCTCTTATAGTTTATAGGTTTACCGTTACGGCCACAATCTCACCTGATGGTAAGTGACGATATGACCCAATATGGTCCAGGAGAGGGACTAGCTGTTAAATGCAACTGCCGGAACACACTGATAGGTACATACAAGTATTTGCCGCCAGATTTTCAACTACATCCCTAAACCCTACTATCATACATTGGATTCCTTCACTGAAAGCATTTGTACGTATTTGTATATTTTATTGTAACTGGATTCGACCTCATATACATTAACGCGGCGTCCATACACACTACCCACTGAGCCATCATAGCTTAATAAAAACCCACTTAAGCCAGCCAGGAGGTGATAGAGCTGCATATGTAAGTTAGAACCCGCTAACATTGCGTCTGGGTTCTTGGGTGTTCGATCCTCCGGGCGTCGCAACGGGCGACATATTTTAATTCATTCGATGATTAATTTCTTATTAGTCCATAGGTTAGTCTTTTCTCATCAGCCAATTGTATCGTACAATAAATTAGCTTTTCAAAAAGCTTTTTAAACTGTGTCGTGTTTTTACCACCTTCACAATATTTGGCTTAAAAACGTGTTACACTAATGCGCTCATAGAACGGGGAAGTAAGACAGCATGTCGTTTATACCGGGCGCGAAAAAGAGACATGTATATATTGCTATGCACCGTTGCATATATTTTATTTAGACAAAATTATGAAATCATTAATGTAAATAGTAATAATTACGAATTAAATGTGATCCCATGACCTTTAGACGTTTTAGTTTGTATAGTATGTACAATATTTTATTATATACGTGAACACAGTTAATATTTTATGCCACTGGATATATCAATCGGTATACGACATACTTTCTTGAACGTCGACGCGACACTGACGTTTAAGTGTGCCAACTGACGCATAATCAGTGTTCTTTTTTTCTTTTTTCGCACTGACGTACGCTGTTAGCCCCAAGGACTTTGACAGCTTCACTGAACTTTTTGGGATGAGTGTGAGGGCACACAGCCCCGAGTCAGCGACCACAAGGGTGCCAGAACGGCCGAAATTCGGCTTGGGCTGCTGCCGGTATATGAAAATAGATTCACGATCCTGACTAACCAACATGTCTTGTTTTACTAATTTACTAATTTAATGATCTCAACAACAACCTTATCGGGCAAGCAATTCAAGGGCCGCGAGGGTAGTCCCTCACAGAACCGTGTACTTAACGTGTGAGTGTGCACGAATGGTGTGCGGTGTGATGGTGTACTCTCAGTGATGTAGAGTGTCACTTTATCACGCGAGCAGAGTCACTCGAGGGCTCCTAACCCGAGGATCGAACCTAGGAAAATCAGTGTGTCACTTGCGAAGCGCATATACTGTATTTACAAATTTAAACATTGAAAATATTAAACGGATTTTCATATAGATTCGACTAGCAGAAAAAGCAATTAATGAGAAAGGTCTGTTATTGAATTAATTTAGTTTTATATAAATTGGCTGAAATACAAAGATGATTGTTAATGCAGTCGGAAAAGCCCATTGGTAGGTAGTTTTCCTAAAGACGTGTAAATTTATAACGTCATATGTAAACGATGTATTCGGCAACTGTCTATCTTATTATAATGTAATAATCCCTAAAAATGCTATAAATCTGTCTTCTGCGGTTAACACAATAGAAATATACTAGTAACTCTACCACGATATTCAAAAGCGACATGACATATAAAGCGATGATAGCTCAGTGGTAGTGTGTACGATTTCGCGTCAAGGATGTGAGTTCGAATCCAAGCACCTACAACGA
The DNA here is from genome assembly GCA_039707435.1 of Actias luna. Classification (NCBI taxonomy): domain Eukaryota; kingdom Metazoa; phylum Arthropoda; class Insecta; order Lepidoptera; family Saturniidae; genus Actias; species Actias luna. The sequence goes on along the minus strand of JAZHAC010000016.1, from coordinate 19,408,743 downwards.
GCTTGAGCTTTCGGTGAAGGAAAACATCGTGAGGAAACCATAGCATGGTGGTAGGCCTTTTTCAAACGCCCACCTGGCTAGCTACCACCCTCAAGTTGTAAACCTGCCACCAAATACCAATAGGTGTGTTCCGGCAGCTGCATTTGAGAGCCAGTCCCTCCACAGGTTTAGCGTGTCTACCAACTTGGGCCGTATCGTCACTCAAGATCAGGTGAGATAATGGCTATAACGCTAAATCTTAACTATAGAAAAAGCTCGGCACGCCATATTTAAGACTCAATAGAACCAGTAACAGTTTTAAGTGTTAGTGTTAGATTTAACACCAAAGTCCCATATTGCGGATTTGTCGGGAAGTAAGCTCCAGCATCAGGTCAATATGTTTATGTATGGTACAAACACCCTTCACCCATCACCTCACCACCCAATAATAGACGAACCGATCGAGTTTCTTCCCGATTTTTCTTCCAAACCGGTGGTAGTTTTGACATCGAAAGCGCCTTCTCAGAGCCTAAATAAACTAAACTTATTTGATTTCAATTAAAAAAATAAGCATACTTCATATTAAAAGCCACCGTTATGGCGTAATTGTATATTAAAGATGGTACGTTTAATTGTACGAGAGTAAACACTTAGAGAAATAAACATAATTATAACAGAATCAAAGTACAAAGGGAGTTGGAAGCGAAAAGCATCGGAACGGGCCGCGATAGAACATGATAAGTGTATAAAATGCCCGATCGGAATATAAATAACATCGTATACTTTTTGCTTCGTCCTCGATCGTTATTTATTATTTATGGAAATAGACCTGAAGCTCAGACGGGGAGGTCGTCATATTTTCCTTAAAAATATATATAAATACATATATATAAAAACGCCCCCGCGGGCGCGCGTTTGTCATGCAAATTTATGTGATTCATTTTTAAGCTGAACGCGATTTTTGTCGGTATTATTTTAATATTCATATGCTTTCTGTATTTAAAGATAAATAATTGATTTTGCTTACGTATCAAACTAAGTGTTATCACATCTTTCATTATACACTATTGCAGTGAGATCCACAGTTATAAGTACCTCACTACTGTTAGCTTGGTCGTTGATCGTCTCTTTATAATGTTAGCTTTATCGTTGATCGTCTCTTTATATTAAATATAAAATATAAGGGTTTAAATATTTACAAGTTTGTTTAAAAATAACTTTATAAATTCAAACTGTAATAATAAGATTTTATATAACTTGTTTTAATAGAATATTTCAAGTAGTTCGCGTTTAGCGCTTTTAGTTTCCGGTTGTGGCAATATAATTACGTCTCATAATACTGAGACAGTCATAGTGGAGCTCCAGAACGAATCAGTGGACTGAAGTATTAGTGATATGAAGAACCAAATAGTACGTGCAGACTATTAAACAAGACGGTTAAGATATAAGGATTTTTACACTATAATGCAACATGGTATCAAATGTGCACAAGCAAACGGTAAAATGTTACCACCGTAAAAAACTCGAGCGACTGGTTTTCATAGACAAAGTTTAAGTGAAGTGTTTTAACGAATGTTCTCCGGCTGTATCTCCGGAAACAGCCGTAAAACTGAAAGGTCATAATTCAAACGAATAACAACCCGTTGAAATATGATTTTGCAGGAAAGTACGAACATCGCGGAACCATAAATTAAACGCTGGCATCGATTAGACCGTGTGAAGATTATGTACGTCGAGCTACGAAATAGAGCGGCCATTATGCGAGCATCATTTATCATAGAGTGGGTATAATGTTGTGATGTCAGTGCGTCATGTAGATCATTTTGTTATGGGTCGGGGACGTCGAGTTACGAACTTCGCGTTGACGTAGTTGGCAGTGCGGTATCAACGTTCTAACGCTTACGGATATTTGCAAATCATTCTTTATAATGACAATTGCGTATCTGTGAAGAACTAGATAAGAATAATTTTAAACGTACTTATTGATATAGGTTGAGCGTTATGGGTGCAATCTCGCCTGATGTTAAGTGACGGTGTGACCCAAAATGTTGAACATGTTAAGCCTGTAGAAGGACTGTAAGTATAACTACCGGAACACATATATAAATTTTTCGTGGCAGATTTTCAACTTGGGCGTGGTTGTTAGCCAGACGACAGGCATTAGAAAAAAGTCTACTACAACGCGAATTTGATATGCCTTCTAATTCAATAAGTATCTATTATTCCTTTTGTGTATGCTAAGCAGTTACAAGTGCTACTTAAGTTTTAAAATTATATTGGGAAATTGTTTCAAAAGTATCATTCTTACATGAATTAAAAAGATTCACATTTATACGTCTACGTTTCTTCCAACTTATTCAGGCTCCATTTTTTTACAGTTATATAGGGTATATTGACTACCTCAGTGTCTTGTAAATTACCTTTTTATGTATATTTGAAATAATTATAACGACATCCAAAGCACCCATTTATGTTGTTACTACTAGTTATTCCTTTTCTCTATTTACAACACACGACGTGGTAAGACAATTTCAGCCACCTAATACGTCGCATAAGATATAATGGGTTTTTACAGTTACACAAGTAATTATTAAGAGCGATAAAAAACCGGAACAGCGTGTACTCAACCTTTATAAACCTATCCGTATATATTTCTTTAGACTTGTCACGATTCGCAATCAGCCAATGTATATCCAGCTACCAGCTCACACGCTAATTCCTGATAGATTACCGAGTCATTGTTTCTAACTATACTAAGCTTACTATCAGGTGCAGAGCATTTACTTTTCCGTGCCAGTTGAAAAACGACCAAAGATGAAATTCTGAAGCGTTACAAATCAAATAGGTAATCTTTAAATCATGCTTCGATAGCTTAATAGCGGTAATGTATGAAGATTTCGCAATAACCAAGTCTACTGTGATGTGTAGAAAGAATCATTCATTCCAGGAGTGTCATTAGTATATCATTGTATATTCGTATACCGTGAACTTTGGGACAAGCGGTACTATTTGAAACCGATTCTTACCCTCATGGATGCCCTCAAAGCGATGCACAAACTAAGTATACTAAAGGTGATACATAATAAGAATTTATCATTTCGAAGCAAATATTTGGAAATTTTGGCCTATCGCTTTGATTTTGCAAAACACGTAATAACAGGACAGTGTCCTGGTAAGTAAGGAGAAAATGTAGGGTCGACTGTAGGAGTTTAGTAATTTTGGATCTGGCCAGTCGAGTCACCATACTTCTCTCGTAAAATACCTAGGCAAAATAGCAAAGAACCAAAACAGAATTTACGCAGGTTTTAAAAAAAGTTGAAGTGGAATTAAATACACACGTTAAGTTTTAGATCTTAATTGAAACCTTTAAACATCTTCATAGAATTTCAATAACACGAAGCTTTATTAAGACTGGAATAGATTATTCAAAAATTTTAAATCACTCAACGTTCAAGTGAGGGGATTCTGGCCTGTCGTGCTGGTAACATAGAAAAGTTATCCAATGTCTGGAATCTAAGAAGTTTCGACTTCAAAGTACGTCCTTTGATTTAAAGTTTCCACTTTGGGCGACTTTAATCAAAGCAACTTTATCTATTTTGGCGTGAATAGTTTGTTACGAGACGTTGCCTGTAAACATAACAAACTTGCTGTTTGTAAAGTTGCCTTTTAGCGAATAATGAACGCAATCGGAACGAAAACGTATTTTAATTCAAATGAAAATTTCGAACCGCTTTGGCCGAGTTTGTCTTGAAAAATGTAATTTAAAATATCTTAATTTCAATTCACGATATCGAAAAGTCGATAACAACATTTGGGACAACGACATCATTTACCTGAACACTAACTCCTTCCTATGTCATAAAAAAAACTGTAAGTACTGTAATTATAAAATAGATACTTTAACTATATCGATTTCAATTTAAAAATTTCGCTAGGTACTAAAATCGAGGCCGCCTCCAAAGCACTAAGATCTTCATACATCGTTTTATCCGAAGCAGGTCCATGACTGGCGACATCAAGGGCTGTGCTCGGACGAGGGTCAAGTTGCCCGGATCTAGCAAAACATAATCGTTCCGCCTGGCCGTATCCAGGAACTATTTCAACATATTGAAGGTCGTGTCGAACTAAACTAATTGTTACCAATCACATTGCAGCACTTACAGCAATATTGGACCTATTCATAGTAATGTTTTTTTTTTTTATATAGTTAAGATTTAGCGTTACGGCCGTAATCTCACCTGATCTTAAGTGATGATACGGCCCGAGTTGGTAGACACGCTAAACCTGTGGAGGAACTGGCTCCAAATGCAGCTGCCGGAACACACCTGTTGGTATTTGGCGGCAGCTTTTCAACTTGAGGGTGCTTACTAGCCAGGCGAGCGTTAGAAAAAGCCCTACCACAATTAAATATTATTAAAACTGAAACATATAATAACGGTGAAATCTATACGAGGGTCATGAAGCTTGGTAAGCCTTCTCGCAAATGTTCAACAGAATATTTACCTAACAAGGTATATTGTTTCTATTAAGTTTTTCGACTACCAGTCTACATTAGAGCCGCAGAGGTCGGATGCGATCAGTTCATGATATTAACCATTCATTTAAAAGTTCAGACCTCCATACACTCCAACTCTTACAATCAAAGAAACTTCTTTGTTTTCACATTTGCATGTATTTTGAATGTTTATTATTCTATCTAGTTCTTGTCATCTTTTCGAAATACTTATTATTGTTAATGTAATATATAAGGTATAAAGCTTATTTCTCAATGCATCCAAGTTTTACCATGACTTTTTTTACCTTTGTTCTCTTGTACTAACTGTAACTGAACTTCAATATTCAGGATAAACATTATTACAATAATAGAGGACATAAATCAATCCAAAACGCTTAAGAACCGAAATAACTTGATAGTTTGCATCATTACACTCCTGAAAAAACAACGTGACGCACAACCTGCCAAGTATTTTTACACAGAGTGAGGAATTCAACTGAGAATTCTAATATTTTTATTACGGAAAAACCCGAATGCGTGCCTGGAAGACCACCCACGTCCGTCCTAATGCGAAAATGAATTATGACGGGCTATAATAGCACTTGTTATTAAATCATTGGTTGCCTACACAACGTTACCGGGGAACTTTTAAATACCTTATTTATCATGTCTAACAGCATTCTCTAGTGGCCGGGTAACCGCTTAGTTTGGAACGACGATACTTTCTATTCCTCGTGGACGAACTAACTTTATATTATCAGGTTAGATTTTCGAAACATAATAACATACCTATTCATTCCCAACATAGAATCTATATATCTTAATTCGCTACACTAATTAGTGGAATTTATTTATAATAACATACCTATTTATTCCCAACATAGAATCTATATATCTTTATTCGCTACACTAATTAGTGGAATTTGTTTATAATAACATACTTATTCATTCTCAACATAGAATCTATATATCTTTATTCGCTACACTAATTAGTGGAATTAGTTTATAATAACATACCTATTTATTCCCAACATAGAATCTATATATCTTTATTCGCTACACTAATTAGTGGAATTAGTTTATAATAACATACCTATTTATTCCGAACATAGAATCTATATATCTTTATTCGCTACACTAATTAGTGGAATTTGTTTATAATAACATACCTATTCATTCCCAACATAGAATCTATATATCTTTATTCGCTACACTAATTAGTGGAATTTGTTTAAAATAACCCAAAAATATGGATGTTTTGAGTGTATCAACGAGCAATCGGGTGACATATAATGATTAGACTTTTTATGGTAGCTGGACAAAGTGACGGCACTGTGTCTGATATTACCCAGTACAATAAAAAAAAACATTGACGATTATCGTAGTAAAGATAGTCCCTCGCCAGTTTGCACTTTCATTCCGGCCTGCGATAATGCCTCGGACAAAAGAAAACACGGGCTGGCACATTGTTTCACAATTTTACGTTACGGCAAACGGGAAATTTCTTATTCGGGTTTCAGTATTGGTTATTGTAAAGCTGTCATTACTAGTAATGTAATAAAACAATTTTACCGACTGGTAAAGTGGTAAGTTTTAGAACAAATCAAAAATCGCTTAATTTTATAAGCCCGTTTAAGGAACTTAGTTTCGAGTACATTTGCAGATGTTTGCCAAAACATTGTCAAAATATGGTAGTTAATCACGAAGCTATTAGTAAATACCTACTATAGTGCTATAGTTTAATCATGATATTTAAATACTTGGAACTAATTCATCATTGCTTCTAGAACGTATTTTTTATAGGTAAGGTTTAGCGTTGTGGCCTTTATCTCACCTGATCTTAAGAGACGGTACGGCCCAATTTGGTAAACACGCTGAACTTATGGAGGAACTGGCTCTCAAGTGCAACTGTTGGAACACATCTATTGGTATTTGGCGATAGATTTTCAACTTGAGAGTGGTAGTTAGCTAGGCGAGCATCAGCAAAAGCCCTGTAAAAGATGGACTAAATAATAATGTGATAGAATAGAAAAGAAACAATTCTCAGTTGAACCTGAATAGCTTATGTAAGACATAGATAGATCATGTCATTATAAATTCCAACAGTAAGAATGATAAAGGCGAGTTTTATTGTACATTTTATTGTGTTACACAGACCGATGAATAATGTATCTCAGTTGTAGGACACGCTGTAGGATCCTAAACACAATCGCTGCGGGGCGCATTTTACCTGTCACATAGCCACTTTTATGAGCGACGGCGCCCGGGAGACCTCCTCCCGGAATGTTGCCATCTACGAATGTACAAATAAGAACTAGCGTACCGAAAATTTTATCACCACAAGAGCTTTCACGAATTATACGTAGCCACTAAAAAAATGGAAACGAAATCCAAGTTACATTTGAGCAAACAAGTGCCGGTTTTTTCTTTTTTTTTTAATTGGGGTTTGATCACACATTGACCATGTCACCCCAGTGATAGCTGCCGAAGTAATGTGGGTATCATATTTATATTATATATTATCATCGATCCCGAATGCCACATATAACCAACGTGTAAAGTATCCTGCTTCTCTGGATGTGGGAGAAGCGAGGATACTATTACATAAACTGACAGATCTCAATGATTTCTCTATTTTATTTTCAAGAGCTATTCTTGGAGCTTGGTTACGTGATCATTCTGCCATAATATGATATGCATCCTCTATACTATTACATACATCACAATTTGGCGACGGCATAATTTTTATTAAATACACAAATATTTAAGTGCAGCTTAAATCAAGAAATTCTCGTAATTTTCCATTCGTATAGTCCATTTATACAAGAACTAAGAAGTAAGGACGTTTTCAGAAAAAAAAAACTTAACTTGTCGATATTATTACCAGAATAGATTAACAAAAGTGAAGATGGGCTGGCCATATTGATCCCTGATAATCCCAAGAGAAATAAAGCAAAATTATCGCTAATTGATATACAGAAGGCGGAATCCGAAGCAGAGGATGTCCACAAATAAGATGAGAAAACGATTTAGGACTCACAGCAGGATATCAACGGAAAAGGGTAGCGTAAGACACGGCTCAATGAAAAACGTCAGAGAAGATCTATGCCAAGAGGCACATTGAACTACAGTACTTACTGTAACTAGAACACATTACAGACTTAATTAACAATTTAGAGTTCAGAATAAACGGCTTATTATCGTTATTATAGAGTCCTTTCTTAAATGAAATGTGTATTTTTTAAATTTGTATTTTTGATCATGATATATAATCAAACCTAGTAATCTTAAATAAGGGCAACTATTCTAATAAGCTTTCTAATGTATATTCGAAAATAATAGAAATGTTTTCATATTACAAGGCAACCCCATGCTGCCTAACGGTACTCGACTCGCAAATCCAGCCCATACATCAACCGAGCGTTTATCGCGACGCGAATAAACCGAGTTCTGCCACCTCTACGGTACCAGCGTTTGCGTTTAAATAAAAAAAAAAAAAAACTATATGACATTCAAATCAACCCTGTACGACGATGCTACCATATTTTCTTAAAAAGGAAAATTCTTTTTATTATCTACGCCTCTCCCTTACGCGTAATATTTAGTGTTAATATCTGTATTTTGTATGAACACTTCGTACCAAGAGATATCGTGGGTTTACGAACTTCTATACATGTATACGAATGTGAAATGAATAAGCAGAATCCGCGGGATTCTGTTGCAGAATGGACGCGGGTGGCGCCAGACCGGTCGTCGTGGAGACCTTTGGGGTAGACCTATGTCCAGCAGTGGACGTCTTTCGGTTAAATGGACGGATGAATGAACAGAAGTCTTAGATACGTTAGAATTAAATATTATTACACTGAAGAATTATTACCATTGTTCTGCAAAACCAAATGCATCTACAGATCAATATTTACTTACAAAGATCCAGTTTTAGAATTTATATATTTTTTTATATTAGCTCAGCAAAGTGACTGCACTGTACCTGACGTTAAGTATAGTACAGTCCAAAAACAGCAGCGACCCAATGACAATCCATCGCCAGTCGCTACTATCATACCGACCTGCGTAAATGGCTTATTATGTTTCTCTTGAAGACCGGATGTTATATTAATGCAATGTTTTTCCTTTTCCGTCAATGGATACTTTTTAATTACCTAAACAAATCCCTTCACATCCTTATTTCAACTCAGCATAAGTGAAGGTTCAATAACGAAAACTGTACGTTCAATAATAAAACTATTTCTTGTATCACTAAGAGCAATTACTACGGAATCTTTGAAATTTTGTTACCGTGTACCGTTAGTACTGGAATAGTAATTATTTCGATGTAATACTACAGTATTGAAAATGTGAAAAGCCGGTTTCGTTTCCACGTTTGCGGCATTGCAGCTGCCGGGCGCAACGATACCCTCGCTGTCGGCATGAACTTTAACGCGACCGTATTAGGGTGAAATTCGATTGGCACCGTGGTTAAAGGGAACCATGCAATGAAGGTTGGCGTGACCGCGCATACATAACGGTACAAATTTTAATACATTTTAGAAACACAGCTGGTCAGTAAGAGCGCTGGGTGATTTATGAAAAATACGTGATAATGATTTTAATAAAATTAGAACATGGTTTGTCGTGTATTTTTTTTTTGTAATCTTTTCACGTGACTCATCTATGTAGTCTGTTTGACAACATGCTTTTTTAAAATACAGTCGGTAATGATAATTAATACGGCTATTAAATGCAAAAAACCGATACTATTCAGAACATTTTTATAATAGTAAGGAAAAATATGAAAGATATTAAACTATACAGACAAATATTGTCTTCAACAAAACAAGATTCAACATCAAAAAGCACACGCCCTCTACATGTGTGCTACAACGATATGACTTGCCGTCAATTTTCAGTTTGACCCTCGCAGTTTAATACACTGATACTGATGACTTTGGAAGATTGTTGCATAGTTATTAAATTGATGCCAGAATGCCAGGTCACCTGATGGCAAGTGATCACAATGGACACCGATATCACCAGAGGAATCGCAGGTGGTTGCAGACCTTCAACCTCAAGGGGCATGATGCGTACAGTAAAAAGGGGGGAAATCAAATAATTCGATGACACCAAATTCATAATATTTACGAGGCATCATTTATTTGAAGTTAAAAAAACAATAGGCGATCTCACCGTTTCCTTTCATTGAAATCTCGTTAAAACATTTCAAAGTTCCGTAGTCTATAAAGTATACGTAATAAATACCCTCCTCCCCGTTCCACTACTGATCCACGCGGGCGCGACTTCGGTGTCACAGCTTCACGGTGACTCCTCTTGAATCGCGAACTAAAAAGTTTGCTGATGCATATTTGTGTCGTGCCGTGGAGCTGTGGAACCGTCTTCCGGTCAGCGTGTTCCCGCCCTCCTATGATATAGGGTCCTTCAAAAGAGGCGTGAAAAGATATCTAAGCAGGCCAGCATGACAGCGGTGACTGATTGTGAATTATGGATCATTGTCAGTCACCGCTGTTCTGGATTGTGCTGTACTTAACACCAGGTGTGCAGTCACTATGCTGCGCAACATTTTTTTTATACTTAAGTTTGGCCATAATCTCACCTGATCTTAAGTGACGATACGGCCCAAGTTGGTAGACACACTAAACCTGTGGAGGAACTGGCTCTCAAGATCAGCTGCCGGAATACACCTATTGGTATTTGGCGGCAGGTTTACAACTTGAGGATGATAGCTACCCAGGCGAGCATTAGAAAAAGTCCTACCACGATGCTATGGTTTCCTCACAATGTTTTCCTTCGCCGAAAGCTGAAGCTCATTGTAGGTGCTTGGATTCGAACTCACGTCCATTGACGCGAAGTTGTACACACTATCGCTGAGGTATCATCGCATCATAAAAAAAAATGAACTCATCACCCCATAATGTTCATATTTTTCTGCTCTAACGTTATTTTAAGCCAAACGTCACGGATTACGAAATCCACCTATAAGAGATAAAAACCTCTTGTAGTTAATGATTCAACAAGTATATTAATCAACTTTATACGTAATACAATATATAAAGAAAATAAAAGGGAAACATAATACGTACTCATAATCTCTTCTTATCTTTCAAGCTATATCACAAAATTGTATGTCAAAACCACAACTTCAAGTACAAATCGCTTTGTAGTCTTTGAACCGATTGCTAAATAGAGTAAGTTTAGACCTCACGTTGCTCGCCGTCCAATGGCCGTTGTGTGAGTGTGACCCAACTCCATTGTTGGACCTATTGTGTTGTTTGGTTAATCCGAATCCTGAATTCCCTTTATGCGCGACACAATACACTGAGGCACCGTTAAATCTATCTCATACCTGTGTTGTTACTATATACTTATTTGTTGTATCAATATTAATTTATATTCAATTGCACCTTTCCTTATAAATGTATTAGAATCATAGATTCGCTGTTACCAGCATAATTTCTTTGAACAGTGGAACGTGAGGAAAAGTGAATATTAGTCCACTTTTATTTATTTCCGGTATCGGTAATTTAAGAAAAGCGTTATACTGATAATTTTCATGTTTTTTTTTCGATAATTGGCAAGTCCTGTATTGGTAATCAATATTTATATTCATAAATATAATAATATGTCATTAGTTTCTTGGATTTATTGAAATATTACCTCCGAAGTAATCTATACATATAAATAAAATTGGAGTGTCTGTTTTTAATATTGAAATAACCGTTTTTTACTACATGTCTTTATGAATATATACGGTACATACACCAAAATAACATTTTTTTACAATTTTTGTTTCTCTGTCTGTCTGCCTGTTTGTTCCGGCTAATCTCTGAAATGGCTAGACCGATTTTGACGAGACTTTTATTGGCAGGTAGCTGATGTAATAAGGAGTAACTTAGGCTATGTTTATTTTAGGAAAAATTCTTTAACTTTAGAAAAATAAAGTAATGTTGCAATGTCCAAGTACTGTCAGTATCGCGCGCAGCTCACGCGCATCCCACTGGGCCGTCACATCGGGCGCCGCCCACCAACGAATTAATATTAGTTAAATATATTCATACTTAAGACAGAACAAAGTATGTCGGATCAGCTAGTAATTAATAAAAATTGGCATGTATAACTTACTTTAAGGATGGACTTAATCTTGAAAATGTGCTTGATGTCTAGACAATTTCAGGGTTTGTTATTAAACATCCAATACCCTAACGTAATGATCCACGAAAATAGGGTCACTTAAATAAAATAGCAAATATAAATTTCCGAAACTTTAGAATTACTCGATTTCACAAATTATCAAAATCCAGTTTTACTTCAAGACATTTTGACCTCGTTCAAACATTCAATTCTGATAATTTGTGCTGATTATGTCAAAACAAATCAGAGTCACATAAAAGCCTTTTTGTAATGCTTGATTGGTTACATTTAAGCATTGGAATATTAACTAACATTACGCTGTTATTAAAGTTTACCCGGATAACTGGCGATAAAGTTTCCTATAAATGGTAAAACTTTCTTTTGCCTTTTTCTCGTTCCAAAATACCTAACACAGGTGGTAAGAAAGTCTACGACATTCGTAATAATATCTGAATTCGTTGCAAAAGTTAAAGTAAGCAAGCGGTTTGCCAACAGCCCTCCACAGCACCGTAGTCGACGACACTACAGGACAATGCAATTTTCAGTTTCGCTTCAGATTCTGTCACCGTGTACGTTATATTTGAAATACAATTCCGTTTTCGTTTCAGCGAAACGATTTCTTAAGTGCTTTCGAAATGAGAGTTTCTACCTTGTTCCGTGCAATCGTGAAAGTTAATGTCACTTGCGTGTATTTACTCAAGACATCGGTTTATGGCTTGGGTTATTAAAAAGTTGTCATATCTTGCGGCTACTTTACAATCAGTTTCACTACTATTGTCATTGTGCCTCAGCATATACCAAAAAGCGATGTTAGCTCAGTAGTATTGTGTACGACTTCGCGTCAAGGGACGTGAGTACGAATCCAACCATCCACAATGAGCTTGAGCTTTCGGTGAAGGAAAACATCGTGAGGAAACCATAGCATGGTGACAGGGCGTTCTAATACCCAGTTCCTTCACAGGTTTAGCGTATCTACCATCTTGGGCTGTATCGTCACTTAAGATCCGGTGAGATTATGGCCACAACGCGAAACCTTAATTATAAAAAAAAGGTAATATTTTAGGCCAATTTGGACAAAAAGGACCAAAAACTATTATCATGGTGTATTCTTCAATACCAATGAAAGTTATCGCTAGAAATAAAAAATACCTATCACCTTGTGAATAGTGAAATGATTTAACTAAATATACGAACGAATTTATCCGAGCGCAAGGGAAAATTCGAGTAACTGTAACTGCGTATCGAACCCTAATGACATTGTCACCATCTGTTTATCCTTACCCGTGGATGCCCGCGTTCTTTTACAAAGGACAAACGCGATTTATTATTTATCCCCGAACATTCACACTCTCGCTAACAAATGTACGACCATTGTTTGTAACGTTTTACTGTGCGTCCGCCGTTGTGGGGACGGTAAATAAATTATTGTCGGGTCGCGGCTCTTCCGAATTCCTTGCCGATTTTATTGCGGGCCGGTTTTGTTTTAAATATGATTTATCGGGTCGGTTTTATTTACAATAAACCTGCGTTTTATATAATTGTGTTTCCACTCGGATCAATGTTTAATTCGAATATGTATAGTTATGTGTTTCCAACTCCCCGCCACCAAAACTCTATATAAAGTGAATATAGTTGCAGGAAAGTAGTCAATACACCGATTAGTATAAAGCGTGATGCGAGCGCGGCTTTGAGTTCAGTCGACGCGAGGCGCTTGAGAGGTATTCATCGTATGTGCCTGAAAAGTTACCGAAGGAATGTAAGATTTAAATTTCGCTGTTTTTGATACTGTTTTAATGTTTATGCTGTAAATCATTATCGGGAATAATTTATACTGGGCAGAGAGAGAGCCATGAGCGGTGAAAGTAAAAGTTGATATATGTCGAAAAGAGTTCTCCTTAACCTACATCTGGGTCGCAAGTATCGGACACTCTCGTATTATCATCCTCTCTCTCTGCTACAATCATTAGTTTTCACGATGTACCCAGCACCAGCACGGTGAATCCTTGCTTTGCTAAGTTCGGATCTCATCCTGACATACATATTTATTGGATGAATTATTATTATCTTAAAAACTACTCGGCGCATTGTGTGCTAAATGTATTTACATTGAACAAATATGGGTCTGCCATACGAGAGATAGATTACACGATATCCATTAGGAATCTTCCTTGAAGTTATTACTGCAGGAGAGACATGAATTTCGTATTACTACAACCGATGTTCAGGAAGGTTGTAAGTGTTGCAGAATTTTTGTCAAGCTGCCATTTTTATTTTAACTGATATTCTTACTCAAGTGAATTATTCGTTATATAATTTGTTGGAGTATTGTATAACATAACGGATATATGAAGCCCAGTGGAAGGGCTCTGGCTTTTAACCGCAAACGCCGGAACAAACCTATAGGAATTCGGAAGCAGATTTTCAACTTGAGGCTGGTAGCTAGTCTAAATAAATTGTGAAAGCTGTTCCTGGTATCTGGCAACACTGGAGTTCGGAATATCGCCGTGGTACGTTTTAGTGAGTGGAGTTAGTTGAGTATTGTAATGAGAAAGTCCGTTAAAAATGGGATTTTAAACACCATGTTAACAAAATAGGGCGCTCACCATCCAGGCGGGTAATAAAAAAAGCCCTACCGCCATGCTATTGTTTCATAACGATGTTTTCCTTCAGCGAAAGCTCAAGCTCATTGCAGGGAACCGAACTCACGCCCATTGACGTGGCATCTATACACGCTACCAACTGAACCTAACTTCTTGTTTACTTTTATCAAGATAGTTAACAGTTTGTTGATTTTCAGTCAGGAGATTTTCAAGACGAGTTCTACATAACATAGGCCGATAATGTTTTAAGCCTTTTAAAGAGGTTGCCGTTAAATAAGTTAGTTATTTTCATAGAACTCGTTAGTAAAAGAAATATTAAGTAACACGTATCTAATACCTACATTTATATTTAAAACCTCAGTAGTATAAAAGAAGCAGAGAAGGACCCGTCCAAGTAATAAAACTTAATTGAAATTAGCATCAGCTAGCACCAAACTTAGATACTTAAAGTAGAATACTTGTCTCGAACTAAATTTGCAATTTGTAATGAACTTAGTGTAGTTAAGGGTCCGCCTCCACTCGAAGTCGCTTTTATAACAATCGCTTACAAAATGAAAGTTTTATATAATAAGCAACGTATATAGTTATTCAATTACGCAGAATGGCCTTTGGGCTTTATGTCTACTGTAATAATAGATCTGTAGATATCTACTGGTTCAGACACATCTGTGTATCTCATTTAGGCTGGGAAAAGTGCTCAAAAGTTTATCTTGTTCTACGCTAACTTTAGCCGTTTGATGTTGGCAATGAACTCATTATCGTATCACACCGACCTATATATAACCTTTTCATTATACTATACATAACTTTATTCAGTTTTAGATGTTGAAGTGTTTATTACTTAGCCACGTCGTGCCGCATTTGGTTCAATCATCCGCCAACGTAGGGTCGATTGTCTACCAACGTCGTCAGCGGCCAATCAATTCTAAACGCAAGTGCAAAATAAATTTCAGTTTAACGATGGTTTTGTCTTAAGATTAAGTTAATTTTAATGCCTCTAAAATTATTTTTACTTAGTCTAGAAAATTTTATGGGTGAAATGTAAGTATAAGTAGTTAAATTTCATGATAAAAAGTAATGCCTATTTTCATTCTTACTATGCGTTACATCCAGAAAAATATACTATTTTTCCCAGGAATGGAAAACTTAGATTTAGCTCTGACTTTCAAACTCTGGCTTAGCACGCGTTAATATTGTTTTCTCAAACAAATCGGATGACGCAATGAAAAGTTTTTTATTCCTTTCTTTACCTCATTTCCCGTATCACCAAAATTCACCATAATCGGTTCAGCGGTTAAGACGTGAACGTAAACGTAACAAATGAACGAACTCACTTTCGCATTAATAATATTAGTAAGGAAATAAGGGAAGTTGATAAAATAAGTTCGCCTATATGAGAGAGGGGTGTCTCTTACTGGGTAACATGGGCGGGGAGTCTAAGAAAACGTGGTGTTATAATTATTTTTGTAAATTTGACATGTTATTACAGCTTATTATTACAGATTATTATTACTGTATTAAAGTTTCATAATTGCAAAAAATAAATATTTAAAAAATAATTCAAAGCAGTCATGAGAACTGCCGACAAAAGTGGAAACTTGAAACTATAAACAAACAGATGGTTTTTTGGATATCCAAATTAATTGCTTGATTTTAAATTAAAACTTGTAAATCAAAACTACAGCACAATAAGTTATACTAATAGGAACAGATATAGCGTCTACGTTAACACGTCACGTGACCATGTCGATGACGACTTACATGAATTTACTCTCTATCCATACCTTCCTATAGAAGTTTTCAGTGTAATATCAAAATCTGTGTACCCTTACTAATTGCCGTATAACATGAACGTGGAGTGGTCTGTTCAGGTAACACCGGAATCTGTGTCCCGGTTGTTCTTGTGTTTGACGCTTTGAATACGCGCTCGGTAACGGATGGTCGGCATTGGAACAATTCATCGAATTTTCTCTATTTTGGTTATTACGGTCATTACTGTGAAGCTGCATGTGACCAGCAGAAGTTTCAGTGCGTTAGAATATCATTATATGGACAACGGCGGCCGCCAAGACTACTAACAAAGTGTAGTGCTACACCCGGTAACGTACGCCACGACAACGAGACTTTCACCAACAGCTACCCAGGTGTATTTTTTTTTATTCTTAAGGTTTAGCGTTATGGCCATAATCTCACCTGATCTTAAGTAGCGATACGGCCCAAGTTGGTAGACACACTAAACCTGCGGAGGAACTGGCTCTCAAGTACAGCTGCTGGAACACACCTAGTGATATTTAGCGGGAGGTTTACAAGTTGAGGGTGGTAGCTAGCCAGGCGGGCATTTGAAATAGCCCTACCACCATGCTATGGTTTCCTCACGATGTTTTCCTTCACCGAAAGCTCAAGGTCATTGTAGGTGCTTGGATTCGAACTCACGTCCCTTGACGCGAAGTTGTACACACTACCACTGAGCTATCATCGCTTTAATACACATCAATCATCGCTTCAAATTATCAATCGCTTTAACCCTGAATGCTCGTAATCAAGTAGGTGAGAATTCCCAGGATCACGAGTTTTCGAATGGCCCACAATTTACTATCCGGCCATAACAGGTATATCATTGTAACATTTTGCGTGACGTACCGTAAGAACGTACCCTAACGGACTTATCTTATTGTATAGCTGTCGCGTATCGCTCGCGAACCGACAGCGCCGCGCACACTCTCTCGCATAAATGGGTAATTAGCGTTGTCGCGTGCAATGTACCTTTTGGCCATAATTGGCTTTATGTTCAGCGATGTTTTTAATCCCCATTAAAATTCAAAGGCTTCCTGTTACTCGCAGGACACGTGCTATTATTGTTCGCTAACAACCATTATAACTTCGTCTATAACCCGCTTATCCGATATAAAATACACGAATCACTACACACGGCGCTATATGTAATAACTAAGTGAACTGGCAGACCCTGCTCTATAGACACTAAGCATCACAAATTCAACATCATCGTGTAACTGCCCTCTTCCCAAGTTATTTTGTGTTGACGCAATACGTTCTCCTCTTCGATAGATCTCTTTATTTAGTCCCTTCTTCCATCTGATTCATCTTTTCATTGTTCTTCCTGTTTCTATTCTTCAACATTCATATCCGTTAATTTTCTCAGCACATACGATTCCTCTCTTCTCATGGCATTTCCAAACCAAGGCAAAGGATCTCCTTCCAACTTCTCTACCTCTGGCGCACCTTTGAAACTCCCTCTTACATACTCATTCTCGACTTTTTTCCATTCATGTATTCACATATCCATTTCAACATTCGTATTTCTAAGCACCTCAAAGTATCGATAAAAATATCACTCCCCTCTCTATTACACACTTAGGCAAAGAAATTTTATAAATACCGAGAAAGCTTCTGCACTCAATTTGAATTCAATACGTAAAGTTTTTTGTTTTTTGTCTTACATTAAATTCTTGCCACTCCCGGTTATGTCGTCTCGTTCAGAAATGGAAAAAAAAATCCGTTACTTAATGAGTCTTACGTCACAAAAAATAGATTACCCTCTGAATTTCATGCTTCCAGCTTTAGTAGTTTCGATTATGCGTTAATAAATCGAGCAGCTAGTTTCTTTATAATTATGTAACTAACATGTTTCTATTATTCAAGTATTGTTATTTAACGCGAACGAAGTATCTGGCAAAACTAGTTTAATTGTGAAAACTAAAAGTATTAAACTGTTAAAATAATGAAAACCTAAGTTATCATATATATATTTATTTTTTGAATATTCACTGTAATCTGAAAAAGTAAATTTCAGTAAAAATTTAAAGCTAAAAACCCTCAAATATAAATATGTGGGAGAAAAACATTAGGAAAAATCGAAACACAACAATGTCTGAATGTTTCAAATATCCAATTAACAATGGATATTGTTTCCCTTTTCACAAATTAATGTTACGGCATGAAAAAGGGTGGTTAAGGTGCGTTTCTCCGAAATGGGAAAAGCCCTTTAAAAATTATTTTCCCTATACGAGTGTAAATTGTAATTACAAAAAATTTTCATTTTTCAATTAAACAAGAATTTCGATTATCATATTCAATGACCTAACTATGTCTAGTGACATGTGAGTTTTCTACATTTCTATTCCTCAGCAGTAAAAAAAAAAACAAATAATATAAGTATAAATATAAATTGGACCTTTGGAAAAGATATAAGCTATATACTGTCGCGAAAATGAAACTTGAAAAGGTAAAATAGGGAATAAAAGACTGTTTTAAATAATCTACATCATACTCAAGTTAAAAATATGAGAACATATTTATGCTTTAAATAGCAACACAGTTACAGTTAGCGATTACAGTTAAATAGCGAATGATAGCTGAGTGGTAGTGTGCACGACTTCGCGTCAACCACTCACAATGAGCTTGAGCTTTCGGTGTAGGAAAACATCTCGAGGAAACCATAGCATGGTGGTAAGGCTTTTTCTAATACCCGCCTGGCTAGCTACCACCCTCAAGTTGAAAATCGACCGTCGAATACCAATAGGTGTGTACCGACAGCTGCACTTGAAAGCCAGTCCCTCCACAGGCTTAGCGTGTCTACCAACTTGGGCCGTATCGTCGCTTAAGATCAGGCGAGATTATGGCCATAACGCTAAAAGCTTTTCTATAAAAACAAAAGATTATAGCAAATTACAGTGGTGTATCTATAATAATATAAATCCTGTTTTATAAACAATTTACCATAAAATACTGTTTTTTATTATAAAATATATATATAATATCTATTCGTCTATTATTTTCCAAGAGGGCACGAGATGACGGCACGCTAACCGTATTACGTCGCATAAGGGGTGAGAAGTAGAGACGCCTCCGCCGTAATAAAATGTAATAATGTCAAATAATTGTACCAAACCACGTGTAAGACCGCGCAGAATCAAAATGCAATTTCGTTAGCGGGAGAGAGAAACATCGAGCGACGCGACGTAATCGAAGTTGCACAGTGTACAAACATGCAGTAGTGCAAAACGTTATACACAATATTAACACTGTTAGCCACACCGAGTAGTAATACAATTACGGTGTGAAAATGCATAGGCTATTGCATGCTATCGAACCGAGGCATTCGGGGATACATCGAACGTTTGTCGTAGATCATCGTAGGGCCGTACGTTGTGTATTCTTCTATTACGCTGTATATCATTATTGGAAATGCTTTATAGCTATAGAGTTTAATGGTTGTAATTTTGTTTCTACATCAGAAATAACTAGAAAGTTCTTTTAAAACGTGCTTAGATTTTATCGTGTTAATGTTATTGGTTTTATTATTTTCTTTTGTATAATACGCTTGCGATCGCTAAACATACTTTATCAAGAAACAAAACGAGTGTTTTTATCAACATATCACAGAAGTTAAAGCTTTAATATTAATAATAATTGAATATTATAATATGTAATCTAAACTATTATAATAAAGAGGAAATATTGGTATTTTTGTTAGTAACGTATAAGCCCATGAACTACTAGATGTATTTCAAAAAATCCTTCACTATTATAATTCTACATGAGCCCTGAGTAACAACCTATATAAAAAACCGTAAAAATTATTAAAACATTTTTTTTTTATTGTCAAGGTTTTCAATATGGTCATAATCTCACCTGATCAGAAATGACGATACGGCCCATATTGGTAGACACGCCAAAACTTTGGAGGGATTGGCTCTCAAGAGCAACTGCCGGTACATTGGTATTTGGCGGCAGATTTTCAACATGGGGGTGGTAGCTAACTAGGCGGGCATTTCCTCACGATGTTTTGCTTAAACGAAAGCTCAAGCTCGATTCGAATTCGTGCCCTATGACGCGGAATCCGTACACACTACCTCTGAGCTATCATCGAGTACCACGCGAACTGAATTTTTTCACCGAACAGTTACATTATAAGTAGCTATAAACATAATTTATTTTTAAAAATGTCCTCTAAAGTGCCTCGCTTCGACTGAAACTAAAAATATCCACGCTCGCACCGCACTTACATACTCACACAAAAGTTTATATTATTAATATTATAAAGTAAAAATATGACAGTTGTGTTACTGTAAGAATACAACTGTGTCGAGGTCGCGGAAAACGGATTCCGCTGGCGGTCGCTGCGCCGGACGTCCCGCGGCTGTCTTCCCGGCAATATGCATTGTCCGGGACAATTTCGTACTCTCACCCCCAATTGTGTGTTTTTTTTTTTTGCCTCTGCTTCAATCTCCGAGACCCGTGCTGTTTGGACCGGAAATATCTTCCCGAACGCTACGTTTTCAATTTGTTAATTTTTTTTTCTCTATCGTTGTTTTGTCGTACCGTATATTTCTTAGACTAGCTGGTATCTGTGACTTCGTTCGCGCTTTTTTGATAAAACCGTCTGTTATCCATTCTTAGACGGTGTCTACGTTGTTAAGGAATATATAGTTTTGAATACAATCAGTGCTATTTCGCCTAATTATAGATATAGAATAGTAAAAAAACGCATACATATAAATTAATTTGCTTAATTTGTAACATCAAAATAACAGCTCTCTACTAAATGCATACGAAAGCGTATACAGATTTTAAACAAAAAAAAAAAACATTGTGTTGTTTTATGGAACCACTATGTAAGTGAAACTCTTACATCAACACGCTCATCAGAATATACGAACATCGTGAAGAACTTCCACGAAAGAGTCAGAATACAAATACTTCACGGTCAGCTGATTTGAGCCTTGGGTGCTGCCCACTGCGACCACTGCTTTGCGGCCGACTGTAATGCGACACGCGATAGATGAACGACGACATTCAAGATGATTCAATAAGAGTTTCACTTACGATAGGACAAAAACAGAGGGACTTTCTCTGGCGGATAGCTGATCATATCACGTCCGCAGCTAATGTCATAATAATGCAACAGACCTATAATATATATATAGAAAATCCGATAGAAATATAATGGCAAATACTGTTAATAATCATTCCAATATTAGTAATCATATCGTCGAAGCGATGATAGCTCAGTTGTAAGTTTACCAACGCTGCGTCAAGGGACATGAGTTCGAATCCACCTACAACGCTCTTGAGCTTTAGATTAAGAAAAAATCGTGATGAAACAATAGCACGGTGGTACGGCTTCTTTTAAAACCCGCCCGACCAGCTACCACCCTCAACCCAGGAAGGCAACAGACGGTCGTGGGGTTTTAGTGGGTTTTCCGACGCTTAGCGCTGGGTGAGTCTTACATACCCCGTTCAGTCTCCCCGGGCTGGGAGGGGATGTATAAATACATTTCCCCACGGAAAAAAGCTACCGCCCTCAAGCTGAAAATCTGCCGCCAAATAATGCCTATCAGTGTGTCCCGTCAGTTGCACTAGAGAGCCAGTCCTTCCACCAGGCTTAGTGCGTCTACCTTCTTGGGACCAATATAAACCTATCGACTCTAATGGCATCGCTTCATGACGCTATGCTACATATGAATATGTGACTATTACAAAGGTTAAACATTACTTTGAAAATTTACGGGACTTTAGAAATGAGTTAGGTGAATTTCAAAATTGCTTCAAAGACCAAAGCCTTCTCTTGATTATCTGCGATCACCAACGCTTATATATATATATATATATATATATATATATATAATCCTTTTCGAATCGAAATCCGGTATTTTTAAATAAATAGAGTGTATACAAAACAGCTGTCTATAAGTCCTGGGGTTTTTGATTAATGGTCCGTTGGAAATTTCGGAGGCTCTCGAACAATGAAAGTGAATTGCTTATTTGTCGGCCTTCAGAAACTTGACAAGCTATGATCGCGCCGTGAGTAGGTTGTTTGTGGAAATTTTAATTAATGTTTTTCATTGACAAATAGATTGTCATTATTATTCTGGTAACGGACGAGTGCTAACATTGATTTTTATTCGTACGTCAAGTTTATTAAGTAACCGACGGATTTTAATCAAAGTAGGAGAAGTTATAAGGGATAATTATAAAAGAACATAGAGTAACGTTCATCTAGAAAAGTGTTTCTCAAACTTTTTAAGGTTTAGCCTGTTTTAGGAATATTTTGTAGAAATTTGTAGGGAAATTCAACGCCCAATGACTTTTTTAGCCCGCCCAATATCAGTTGAGATTTGAATAGCCATCTCAGATAGCCTCAGCGCCTACTTTGAGAACCTATGATATAGAAAAAACGACTTTCCTCAAGGGATAGAAAGGTACCTATAATTCAGTACGACCATAAACATGGCGACAAAGTCCTTACGTGGCAACTTACTTAATTATGTCGATTGTGGTAGTAATAAACCCTAATAATTTAGTAATTTTTACTATATTTTTATTAACACGCTTTCTTGTATATCTCTCTGGGTGGAATTGTGTAATCGGTTTTAAATTAACCTCCCGATGAGTCAGATATTTAAAATTTGGAACATAGCTAAGAAGTGCTAAAGAAAACAGTGCAGGAAAGTATGAAAATTTGTTTGTTAGTCCGATAAAATTTTTATAATCGATTAATAACTAACTTCTCGATCAGCTAAATACTTCAATATAGCTCAAATCTAACTGAATGATGAACAGAATATAACGAAATTGTATTCACAAAAACAACCTTAAATACGGAAAGTAATAATTAAATTAAAAATAAAAATTATCTATGTTTTTATTTTCTAATCTCTTGTGTCATAATTTTTTGTTCGTCATAAAACATGGTAAATTATGAAAAATAAAAATTACTAACTAATACTTTGTTACTTATCGGAGTGCGTCAGATTAAATGGTTTGTTATTTCCATCCTAAGCATTTATTATTGTTAACTTTAGTTACCGGCGTACGTATGAAGCTAGTACATACATTAATACAATCATGTTTTTTTACGCCTTAGAGTTATTAAGTTGTAGTGAGTACAGACAGCTAAGCTAAGCTTCCGGTGAAGGAAAACATCGCGATAAGAGCATAGCGTGACTGTAGGGCGTGTTCTAATGTCCGCGTGGCTAGCTACCACTCTCATGTTGTAAAACCTGCCGCCAAATACCAATAGGTGTGTTCCGGCAGTTGCACTTGAGAGCCAGTTCCTCCACAGGTTTAGCGTGTCTACCAACTTGGGCAGCATAGTCCACTTACAATCAGGTGAGATAGCGGCCATAACGTTAAACCTATAAATTGATTTTAAAAATCAGAGATTTGCGAACCAGATCCCGCCCTTCCAATAAAGTTCGGGAAAGCGCCTTCGATTCTCCCGGTATTGTGGATATGTCCACGGGCGTCGGTGATCACTTACCATCATATGACATTCTACCTCGTTTACTCACTATTACATAAAAAAGACAAACGTATAATGTTCGTTTTACAATATAGTATCTGTGCTTGCAACTTTAATCGCGTAGAAATGAAAATTACATAATAATTTTTGCCCTTTTTCTTAACATGTTACAATACGAGTTGTATTGCTTCTATTGAAGGTGGCACGAAGGAAAATAGCCTTAAAGTTTTCTCGATAATTTTTCAATCAAATACTAACATAATTTCCGCTTTTTATTCCTTGCTAATATTAAAAAACGTGAAAGTTTTTTTATAGATAAGGTTTAGCGTTATGGCCATAATCTCACCTAATCTTAAATGACGATACGGCCCGAGTTGGTAGACACGCTAAACCTGTGGAGGGACTGGCTTTCAAGTGTAGCTGCCGGAACACACCTATTGGTATTTGACGGCAGGACGACTCGAGGGTGGTTGCTAGCAACTTGGGCATTAGAAAAAGCCATACCACCATGCTATGGTTACCTCACGATGTTTTCCTTCACCGAAATGAACTCATTGTAGGCGGCTGGATTCGAACTAACGTCACTTACGTTTGTTTGTCTGTTACGCCTAAACCGCTAAACCGATTGTGATGAATTTTGGTATAGAGATATATAGGACCTTGGACACGGTGATAGGCTACTTTTCCTCGTGAATAACTCATTGGAAGTGGATTAAAGAGCGGAATAAACTGTGTATGATTGTTTTGTTGCCTCACCCAGGTACAGAAACAATACAAACATGAGCGTGTATAAGACAGTAAATACAAAATAAATCCCACAGTTATTAACAATCCGTCCACAGCGACTGCTATGTTGATTAACTTGAAATTAAATTTCGATTAACGCATTACAACGAGAGGCGTGCGATCGTTTTAAAAACCTATTCGAAACGTATTACAAAGTTTATACGAATACCCGGTGATTACGTTTAATTGTTTGCGTTGAAAAAATCGTACCGACACTCGAATGTAACTCGTAATGTGAAATTAATGGATCTAAATGAAGCTATATATTATAGCTGTAAGCGTTTTATAGCCCGTTTCGGTCCTTTATTAATAGCACCGAATAATATTTATATATATAATTTACAGAGAACATCACAATCTGTTATATATGTGTATGTTGCTTGGGATATAGTGTTACATACCATGTCTCGACTGCTTATCAATATGGAAGCTTAATAATACTACATACTTTAAACTAATGAGAAGGAGGGTAGTTGATAACACAGATTACTATATAAGGGCGAAACGCGCGCGGCTAAAGGTTTAGTTCATTTCAGTTCAGTTCAGTTCAGTTAAGAACGTTCGACAGTTCGGAAGCGTTGTAGTAAGCGGAAGCTCTGCTGTAAAATATAACGAATATGGAACGAGGCTCTGAGTTTCATTCGACGTAACCTCCACGGTCTGTTACAATAGTCAACGGACACGCAAAATATAGTGGAGGGACTGGCTCTCAAGTGCAGCTGCCGGAACACACTTATTGGTATTTGGTAGCAAAATTTTCACCTTGCAGATAGTAGCTAGCCGGGAAAGCGTTAAAAAACCCCCTACCAACA
This sequence comes from Actias luna, assembly GCA_039707435.1. Lineage (NCBI taxonomy): Eukaryota > Metazoa > Arthropoda > Insecta > Lepidoptera > Saturniidae > Actias > Actias luna. The sequence continues at coordinate 19,383,663 of JAZHAC010000016.1, read as the reverse complement.
TTTTTCTTTTTCGTTAAGGTTTAGCGTTATAGCGATAATCTCATCTGATCTTAAGTGAAGATACGGCACAAGTTGGTAGACACGCTAAACCAGTGGAGGAACTGGCTCTCAAATGCAACGCCGGAGCACATCTATTGGTATTTGGCGGCAGATTTTCGACTGGAGGGTGGTAGCTAGCCAGGCGGGCATCAGAAAAAGCCCTACCACCATGTTACGCTTTCATTACGACGTGTTCCCTCACGGTAAGTTCTGGCTTATTGAAGGTGGATTCTAACTGACGTTCATTGACGCAATATCTATACACATTACTTACTAAGTCTTTATTGTTTTTTTTTTGCAATGTAATACATCACTATAAACATATCCAATCATATATTTACATATTTTTAGTCACTCATAAAAACAGGGTACGTCAGTATATAATTCTCTTTTTTATTGTTATCGTATGAAACGAATTCGTCCCTATGGGATAGCGGATAAAGTTAAAATAAATGGACTTCTAGAAAGGGTTTGATGCACTTTTCTCAGTTTCATAACTTTAAAACTTAAGGCATGATTGAAATAGATGATGATATATATGAAATTGCTACGATATAGTTTGATAAATCACCATGGGAATCGGCACGTGTATGGGTTTTTTTCATAGAAAAGCTTCTCTATACATAATAGATGAATGCTATATATATATATATATATATATATATATAAATATATATAGGCAAGCAATGGTCCAAGTCAATGTAGTTTTTGAAGCGTTGATAGCTCAGTTGTTGTTCCACTTTGCGTCAAGGGACGTAAGTTCGAATCCCAACCACCTACAATGAGCTTGAGCTTTCAGTGAAGAAAGACATCGTGAGAAAACCATAGCACGGTGGTAGAGCTTTTTCTGATGCCCGTCTGGCTACCTACCACCCTCAAGTTGAAAATCTGCCGGCAAATACCAATTGAGAGCCAGTGCCTCCAAAGGTTTCGCGTGTCTATCAACTTGGGCCGTATCGTCACTTAAAATCAGGTGAAATTATATGCATAACGCTAAGCCTTAATTATAGAAACAAAACCGCTTGTTTGAATTATTCTGTACTTAACACCAGGTGCAGTGTAGTCACTATGCCGCACAAAATACAAAAAAAAAAAAAATTATATATACATACATAATTAATTTCTTTTTTATTTAGAGAAAACAAAAGGAACCGAGAAAATGTAAGCAAATTTATGAATATCTTATTTTTTTTTTAGATATGTATTTAATCCCCGACTTTTTTCCCATTGTTAGCATTAACCCCACCTGACCCTAATTTGTACTTAGTGTCTTCGTCGTGAAAAGAATGTCCATGACAAATTTCAAGTGTATCAGATGAAATGACTTTATCCAATTTAGGCCACGAGAAGGCGCTTGTGCACGTCAAAACAACCATCGGTTACGAAAATAACCCAGTCATCGAGCAGAATCGGCAAGAAAGTCGATCTTGTTATATTATATTTATGATACATATTTGAATGGAGATACATTTTAATGCATTTATAATAGTTTGCACAGAAAGGTTTGTTAACACCAGAAATGACAATCGTACACATATTCCATTCTGTAATAGCTTTTTGGACATCACATCTCGTTTTGCACGGTGGTAGGGCTTTTTCTAGCTTGCATCGCGCTTTATACTAATCGGCGTTATAAACTACCCTCCTATAACTGTATTCTACCATAAAACACAAGGCTATCGCTTTATATAGAGTTTTGGTGGCGGGAAGTCAGAAACACCTAACTATATACATACATAGGTATACAGATTGACAAATCTACACTTACTACTTCAGCCGGCCTGGATAAAGCGAATGTCCGATATAACGTCACACTATATCGGTTTAAAAACCCGTCCACAAGTAGAATCGTACACCCCCAGAGCGGCATCGGGGTGTGTGTGTGTGTCGCCCAGTTTTATTGCAAATTGACTCGACTGTTCGACGGCGTAAGCGAATTATTCGCCCGGCGAGTTTTATTGTTGCCCTCGGATCATCCGACAGTCGCCACCGCAAGCCAATCCGTTGTAGTATTACGAAGTAACAACCCGCCGTCGACGAGACACCGGGGTGCGATATAATCGCTGCACATCTCACTTCGCTCCGATAAGATCTACACTGCAATAATAGTGACGTCGTTCAAACTCTTGAAATGCGATATAGAATTACAGATATTGGCTTCGGAATCAGACAGTACTCACGTTCGATATTCTCTCTATATTATTATTGCCTTCTGATGTAGTAATCAATCCATCATACAAGCTGCGTCCGCGGCTTCGTTCGTGTAGAACGAAGATTTGTTAATTAATTCCGTTTCCCGTTTTTGTAACGATTTTTCAATACAGTTTGGCCGCTGTTGGTGGCAAGAGTAGTAAAGAGAAGAGTTCTACATAAAAAAAAAAGTGGGAATCTAATTAATTCATGATTAATTTACGCTGATGGTTTGACATAAAGATGTATTTTCACGTTATGTCGATGGAAGCAAATAATTTTTTTATATGTATAGTTAAGGCTTCGCGTTATAGCTTTAATCTCATCTGATCTTAATTGACGATACGAGCCAAATTGGTAGACATGTTAAAAACCTGTACAGGGGCTGACTCTCAAGAGCAACTGCCGGAATGCACCTATTGGTATTTGGCGGCAAATTTTCAAAACTTAATACTACTTATTGATTTTCTTTTAATACTTGAAGTAAAGGAATACTAAAGCCAGATTTCAAGTCAATCAGAAATCGAAGTCTTCTATATAAATTAAGCAAATTATATTTTAACAGTTTAAATATATTTCATACACCGAAATATGAATACGTAACTCCAAAAAATAATTCCCTCAAAGCGTACTCAAACGGATCCAGTGGAAAATCAAAAAGATACAGAGAAATTCACTTACCGGAACGTATTGAAAGAAAACAAAAAAAAAAAAAATTAACAACAAAATTCGATAAACTCAATAATCGAAACTTCATTGTGGTTTCGTGTTGAGCTCATGCAAAAGCCATTACGAATTTATCACGGACTTATTGTAGCGATTTCATGAGCACATTAAGGGAAAAAAAATAACGTTACACAATAAAACGCAGTCATGCATAATCTGTATGCGATATATTTAACGGTGGCGTCGCGTGAAGCGAATTATAAAAAAAAAACCTAGATGCTTTTTTTAATCGTGCACTTTACACAGAAGATACTTTGCCGGTAAAGTTGCTTCTGTATCGATAAACACCGGTCAATTACCGTTTTGTTCGCACTAAAGCGGTCCGAACTAGTTAGAGCCGGTTCGAGGCGGTAAATTGATTTTGAAATATAGCCGGTTTGTTTTCGTACGGCGTATAAAATGTATTCTAGATTTCGTATTAAATTCGCGTGTTTTTTTTTATAGTTAAGGTTTAGCTTTATGATCATTATCTCACCTGATCTTAAGTGACGATACGGCCCAAGTTGGTAGACACGGTAAGCCTTTGGAGGAACTGGCTCTCAAGTGCAACTGCCGGAACACACCTATTGGTATTTGGCGGTAGATTTTTCAACTTGAGGGTGGTAGTTAGCCAGGCAGGCATTAGAAAAAGACCTACCAGCATGCTATGGTTTCCTCATGATGTTTCTCTTCACCAAAAGCTCAAGCTCGTTGTAGGTGGTTGGATTTTAAATCACGTCCCTTGACGCAAAGTCGTACACACTACCACTGAGCTATCATCGCTTAAAATTAGCTAAGTATTTGGTTTAGTTTGATATTCAATTCCATAGGTAGTTCTGTATTCTGCTTCTTTCCTATGATACTTAACGTAAATTTTTTCTATTCCTTCAGGAACGCTGCCTTTTTCTCGATGAAAAAACTCTGCACTGATTCTGCATCCCTGACAACGTAGATCCAAAACTTTCAAAATCATCATGATTGGTGCAGCAGTCAACCATTGATTCAAAATGACTTTATAATGAACTTTTATTCAAGAAATCAAGGCAAGCACCTTTAACCGAAGCCATAGCCATTAAAAAATTAAAAAATAAAATTGCTGAGTCCGCGGCTCCGTTCGCTTGGAACTAAAATTTTATTCAATCTTATTTATATAAAATATATATATATATATATGTTTGTAACGAATAAACTCATGAACTAATGGACCGATTTCAAAAAGTCTTTCATAGTTGGAATGCTCCATTAGTCCTGAACAATATAGGCTATATATATATATAGCCTATATATATATATAGCCTATATATATATATATATATATATATATAGCCTATATTGTTCAGGACTAATGGAGCATTCCAACTATGAAAGACTTTTTGAAATCGGTCCATTAGTTCATGAGTTTATTCGTTACAAACAATAATACAAATCTTTCCTCTTTATAATATTAGTATAGATTGCTAATTGTGGTCGCTCACAATGGGCCTAATAAAAAAACTTTAAGTTGCTCAAAGGGCAATGGAAAGGGCCATGCTTGGAGTTTTACAGCGTGATCGAATCGGGAACGAGGAGATCCGCAGAAGAACCAAAGTAACCGACATTGCCCGAAGAATTGCTAAACTTAAGTGGCAGTGGGCTGGGCACTTTGCTCGTAGAACCGATGCCCGATGGGGCCAACGGGTTCTCTAATGGCTACCACGTACCGGAAGACGTAGCGTGGGCAGGCCCCCCACAAGGTGGACCGACGACCTGGTGAAGGTCGCGGGAATCCGCTGAATGCGGGTGATGCAGGACCGGTCGTCGTGGCAATCTTTGGGGGAGACCTACGTCCAGCAGTGGACGTCTTTCGGTTGAATAGATGGATGGGTTGCTACGTTTCCTTGATCGCAATATATATGGTTTTTCCTAAATTATATACTAAATTTATTTATATTTATCAAGATTTTAGAACAACAATCTCGTTGTATAGAATTTCATTTTAAATCAATATTGCAGTAATAATTTAGTATAGCGACCCTATAAATTTGGTAAAAGTCTAGCTGAAAATCAGCGCTAAGGCAGTTAACCGTATATCGAATGAGAGTTCTTTTTTGATGTTATTTTAAGCTTTAATGTATAATATCGTATCTCCATAAACATAAGCTATAGTGTAATTGAATAATGATAGCAGCTAATGATTTAATGTATAAAACATGTGAGTTTGCACCATCAAACAGCTAAATAAATCTATTCATTTGTCTTTCCCTCGACAGATGGGCCTAAAATGAATTCCAATATGTCATAGCAATTTTTAAAAGCTATTCAACAAAATGCAAATCGCATAGTCACAAGAGGATCCCTGTCTTTTTTACTTTTATATTGGATAAACCGATTTTTATGTTCATTGTAAAGTAATAAAAAGTATTTTTTACGACGACATGAGCGAAAGCGTAAATTGCAAATATTTGAACAGAAAACAGCCTAAATCGTAAAAAGATGAAGTTATTGCTGGCAACGCATTACAATGCAGTAAAAACGATTCAGAATTTACCGCAGCAATATATTTTAAATTATTTTATATCTTTTCTATTACATTTTCTTGTTCAGCTTATGATAAACTCGTGCATCTTTTAAACGCTAATTTCTAATCCATTTTTTATGGACTAAAGTTCGGTTTTTACGGGTTTAACCAAACTTGAATACATTTTTAATGATATTTAAAAGCATTTCTATCAATGAACGCAAATCTCGGCTGTTCGTATTATATAAAGACGGCGACAGCCCGATAATACATACTGCCTTCGGTCTGAAGTCAAGTGATGTCTAACTAAAGAGCGCTTTCAAGAAAATTCCTTTAAATTCTTTGATATAAGAATTTTAAGAGGACATCGCAGATATATATTCCTGCTGATTTCTGACCCTGCTTTTCAATTATGATAGCACTTTACATATAGCTAAAGTAAAACTTGAGAACAGCCCCAGTGACAGAAGTCGAGCAGTAATAGATTAGTTTGATATGGGCGTGTTAAGAGGAGATGAAAGCCATAAAATTTGAAGATAGCTAAATGTGTAGGTGAATTGATGTGGGAGTAGAGCAAGAAGAATGTGGATATAATGTAAGAGAAATGATACATATATTGAATGTATGAAAATCGAGATGATAGCCGATAGAGCAGTAGAGTTGAAGAAGAAAATATGTTGCGTTGCCTTAAGGCAAAAAAAAGGAACTAAAGTAAGATTGGTTTATATTATAATGCCGTGTTTGTCTGTTTGTTAGTATATTTTTCAATCGAGAGGTGAGTGGCTAGAAAACATTCAGTAACACCCACCATAATTAATACGCATATGTTAGTAGAGTTCCCTATCAGCCATTGCATATCCAGCTTTTAACAAATTTCTTTTGAATTTTCTTTAATTATTGTTTCATTTATATATTTAAAGTTTAGGCATTCTTTTTTTTACTAACGTATACTATAAAACCTCGAAGACTGCATTATGCTTGATATAGAAAACGCACGATTCCGCGTCCAAAAATGATAGATTTCATTTAAAATTATTTAAAAAGATATTAATGTTCAATCAATAAACTCATCCCAGTTTCATAGATCAAAAAGAAAATAAAAATATTGTCTGAAGATAGAAACAAAAAAAAAAACACAGCTTATAAACTTCGTCACTAGTCACGCATTTAGGTGTTAAAAGCAACCTTACATAGTTACCTTATTTCTAAAGTTCTTACCCCTTTACAAATTTTACGAATAACCAATACATACCTACCCCTAACAATATCTATCATTCGCTAGAAAAAAAACACTATAAAAACCCCCAGTAAAATTAAAAGAAAATCGAAATCAATATTCTCCAACAAGAAACTCCTGTAACTGAATGGATAATTTTAAAACCGACCTCATCGGGTCTGTCGGCGGACTAAACGCGAAACCGACGAAGTTGTCTCATTACATTAACGAGTTTCTGGGTAAAGGGACCTCGCAGTAAACGGCCGACAGTTTGATCGTTCGGCTGCCGTTTCTAATAATAACACAGGGGGAAAAAAAAACCCGCCGACATAAAGCGTTTAAGGGCCGTAAAAAGTCGAGCGTCGCGAGCCAGTTCCGATCGAGCGATCAAAGGACCCGCACTGCATTCACTGTGAAGGCTAGACTTGGCCACTCGACTGGTACCTACCACGTATACGAATATTATAAGTGAAATCCTGTAACATTGTAGTGTGTACGACTTTGCGTCGAGGGACGTGAGTTCGAATGCAGGCACCTACAATGAGCTTGAGCTTTCGGTGAAGGAAAACATCCTGAGGAAACCACAGCATGGTGTTAGGGCTTTCATTGCCCGCCTGGCTAGCTACCACCCTCAAGTTGTAAACCTGCCGCCAAATACTAATAGGTGTTCCGGAAGTAGCACTTGAGAGCCAGTTCCTTCACAGGTTTAGCGTGTCTACCAACTTGGGCCGTATCGTCACTTAAGATCAGGTGAGATTATGGCCATAACGCTAAACCTTAAGTATAAAAAAGGGATTTAGATAAAAAATCATTTTCGACCATGTGCTCATGGTTTTAATGTTTTTTTCCTTTTGTATTCCAATCACGCAATATCCTGCTATGACTGATTGTCAAATACAAACAAAATTATTTAGCCTGTTTTAGCTTGAATACAGGAGTCAACTGCCAGATTCTCGTTGTCAGGAGCAGTGTTGCCCTTTCAGCTAAGTGGCGGGAAGTTTTAGTTTTCTAATAGACAGCAATCAGGCAGACGGCCCATCTGACGGTAAATTGTTACCTGAAATTCTCCTACCGAATTTAACGATATATAAATTTAGATTTACAATAATAGCGGGTCAGCCGGGTATAGAGTTTGGAGATTTCTTACATATTTCATTTCTTTCTTCATCTGTCCATGTGTTTTCGTGAACTACCTCGTGGGGTGCAAGAAAGAAGCCTCTTGTGTGTGTCGAAAGCAACAGAAGCAGTACTTCCTCAGCCCGTTAAATCCTGGGCTGGCCGACCCTTCGATCACAATCATTGCAAACAGCCCTATTAAAGATTTCTAGAACACTAAGATCGATGCTGAAGATTTGTTCATTAATGTTTCAACACCATATGAAGATGTAACGTTCTAGTTAATTCATTAGCTAAAAAACAGAGAGCAAACATTTCAATCTATCGACAACTTCATTTGTATAAAAACTTATCAGTCGTCAGACAAACTTCTTGACTGCGAAAACTTGTAAACATTATTTTTAGGTTCTTACGAACTTATATTCAGATTCCTAAAATATCGAAGTCCACTGACGAAGAGTGAACCCGTTTCCTCTGCACGAACGCACGACATCTTCGGACTCGTTCTTCGTTTTCAATCAGTTGTGACTGAGGACAAGCGTCGTACAGTCAATAAGAAAAATATTTAAGAGAAATCTCTCACAGATTATCTGTGGTTTTGTCGATCATCTGTGGTAGAGAGAGCGTGAAAATTCAATGTGACACAAACTTTATGCGAATAAACAATGAATCAAATAAAACTGCGCCAGCTCAATGCTTTGTTTCGAACAGTGTAGTATAAAGAGTCACCAAAACTAAAGTGTACAAAGAAAAGCAACAACTCAGACTTGTCAGCACCTATCAACACATTGCAAGGTAGTTTTCCTCTCATTTGATTAATCATATTTCTTACTAAAAATCCTTGGTGTATCATGCACCAATCATATAAAACATAGCATTTATCATACATGCATGGTGGTAGGGCTTTTTCTAAAAGCCCGTCTGACTAGCAACCACCCTCAAATTGAACTGCCGCGAAGTACCAATAGGTGTGTTTCGGCAGCTGCTCTTAAGAGCCAATTCCTCCACAGGTTTAGCGTGTCTACTAACTTGGGCTGTATCGTCACTTACGAGCAGGTGAGATTATGACCAAAATGTTAAACGATACCTAAATAAAAAAAAAAACATTGCATTCTGCGTAACCAGAATAACGTCGCAATTGTAAAGCAATTATTAACCAGAATATATTAAAACGTTCCTGAATGAGTTTTTGTTCGAAGGGTCTACAAAATCGACTGTAGCTATATCGCGGAACTCGATACAAATCGTTACCATTATTAGATTTATTACTGCGAGTAAACGTTAAATGGATCGAAAAGCGTAAACTCCGAGCTCGGCCTAATGTAAGCTAACTACCCGTAATACTGTCCAGCGTACGTTCAATATCCCACTGCAGGGCACAAGTCTCTTCCCGAGAGACCGAGTACATCATACAACATATAGCATAATCATGACAACCATATTCAATATTAACAAGCGGGAAAAATTGGTTTGTTTGAACGTACGTTTTCGAAAACTATTTTTGAATTCGACAGAACAAGCATTGAGGAAGGCAGTGTACTATTTAACATCACGTTACCACCAATACGAGAAAAACTGTATTGAAATAAGTTCCAAAAACACGCATAATTTGTTAAATAACTTTTATTTCCACGCGAATGCAATGCGCGACTTGTATCGCAGCTAACCAATATGTAAATAGCCAAAGTCCAACAGTCGAATGAGTTGTTCATCCTCTGTTTGGCAATCAATTTTCTTTTATAACTCGCGTATATCAACTTCACATGTTTCAGTCTATTTATCAAAGTATCTGAGACTTTCGACGTAATTTTCACCAACTTATATTTGTTTGATTGAATTGAAAAATAGTAAACGTGTCAAGAGCTAATGGCATTACGATAATATAATGATTTTATTTTGATATCAAAACCAGGGTTAGGAAGCTGTTAAAAATGCTGCTAAGATCACTCTTCTGCATGCACCTTTTTTATAATTAAGGTTTAGCGTTATGGCCATAATCTCACCTGATTTTAAGTGACGATACCGCCCAAGTTGGTAGACACGCTAAACCTGTGAAGGAACTGGCTCTCAAGTGCAGCTGCCGGAACACACCTATTAGTATATGCTATTTTCATCTTGAGAGTGGTAGCTAGCCAGTCGGGCATCAGAAAAAGCCCTACCACCATGGTATGGTTTTCTCACGAAGTTTTCTTTCAACAAAAGCTCAAGCTCATTGTAGGTGGTTGGATTCGAACTCACGTCCCTTGACGCAAAGTCGTACACACTACCACTGAGCTATCATTGTTTCATCATCGTGGAGCTGTGGAACCGTCTTAATTTTTTTTTATGTGACCTACACTCTTAACCTGAGGGGCTTTTACAGCTTCACCTGTACTAGAGCGGTAAGCGCGGAGGGCGCTCGAGCCCGAGATGGTCTTCCGGACTGTGTATTCCCACCCTCTTATGACATAGGATCCTTCAAAAGAGGCGTGAAAAGGTATCTCAACAGGCCAGCATGACAGCGGTGACTGATTGTGAATTTTGGATCATTGTCAGTCACCGCTGTTCTGGATTGTACTGTACTTAACACCAGGTGCAGTACAGTCACTATATAGACTAGATTAGCGTGTATGGTTAAGGAAAATATAACAATGAAATGTGACGGTAGAGCATTTTCTACTCAAGTCACCAATAAGGCTTTTCAGGATGCTGTATTCGAAAGCTAATCCTTCACCGAGGTTTTGTTTTTCAATTGTCCTGAATTACGTTGACACATCACAGGTGACACTTGGCTACATGAGAGAACTAAGTTACACAGAAATATACTTCAAACATTTCTCTCTACTTGACACAATCCGAGAGGTAAAGCGTTTTCAACCTAAAGATTACTGCAGCCAAATATCCTTGTGTTGTTTTTACGATGATAACGTATCTAGAAGTCGTTAGACGAGAGGAATTCAATGTCGACAACGCACTACTGCGTGATAGTATACGCACATTTCCAACCGTCATAATATAGAAATAACCTAATAATTAGTGAAAAAATGATTATCCTCATTCAAATGGTAATTCGAGAAGGAATTTATATGCAAATTCACAATTAATCCTTCTTTGAAGAGCACGTAACCTACAATAATTATATTGCAATTGAAGAACCAAAAATATAAACTTAATTGCATACCGTTTTAATTAAACTAAGAGGAAATTAAAAACGGCGCTAACATTTCAAATGAAATCGCATTATTCTTATAAGGGGCGAGTGAAATGCCCGTTTTAAATTCCCAGTATTCCGCTCAAAACAAAAGTAAATCAGTTAGACTCCGAGTGCAAAGGACTAACCGCCTTTGGATGCCTTAACGACCTTCTTTTGTACAATATTTTTCTTTCGCTTATTCCGCTGCGAAATCTCCGTTAAAATTTTCAATTGCAGTTCATATTGGATTTGAAGAGTCCGGCCGCTTGCAACTACAGAGCACCTTTGTATGTGCGTCCACAAACGATTTCCGTTTAACATTCTATAATTTATTTAAAGTTAACGCTGTGTGTAATGTTATTATTGACTTTCTATATTACTATATGTCATGTCGACCTTTTCTTACTTACTTAACTTACTTTATGAACTTACTTTTTTATGAAAGAAAATCTGTTTCCAAATTGAATATTCAAAAAATCTGTTTTTTGGACGTTATTTTCCAATACTCCAATGATGTAGCGATGAGAAATAGCTTGTATTGGAACTACTGATAATTGAGTATTGCATTTAAATCTATCAATAAGTTCACTTACATACATAATTTTAACTTTAATAAGCTCTCACGCAGGAGCTATAGGGTAATCAGTAATATGTCTCACGCAGTTTTAGTCAAAGGAACAGAAGTAAACAGAGACAACTGCTACATACAATATTTTCTCTTTCATAACAATAACAAACTCTCCACTTAAAATTTAAGAAAAACTTAACACATTTGCATTTTAGGTATATTTATAAATTGCTACGTCAAAAATCCAAATTTCAAAAGAAAGATTAAAAGAAGTCTAAACTTTAATAACAACATTGATGTGTGACATAATGACGTTTTCCAACGGCTTTAATCTAAAACAACAGATTTACCCGCTGCCGTATTGCAAGCCATTAATTTTCCTAATGCTAATTAATTAATGTTAATTGTTAGATGTACCTAGATACGATGTAACCCTAAAAAGACTCACCAAGTTTATCTTGTAGCACGGTCTTGGTGTCGCAGTGGACGAGGCAAATAATGAGGAACAGAGCCACGTGTGGCGCCATTGCGGCTTGCCGCTTCTGTCACGAGTTCGGAGCTGCGAGTGGCGCGACGTCTCTGGATAGCGAGGAACTCATGCCTTGAGATTATCTGTCAAAAATGAGACAACCTTGTTAACAACACCTAAATAATATTGTTAATGCCTATTCAGGCCTTAATTGCTTGGCTCATTGTTAAAAAATAACAGTTTAAAAAAACACGCTTTTTATAGAAAACTGAACTAAAACAATAGAAAATAAGTTTTAATAAATTTTAATTAAGAATAGTGTTAAAATTTCAATAAATATAAATTATTACTTTATATTTACACTATTATTAATCTATATTTATTGAAATTTTTACACTATTCTTAATTTAAATTTATTAAAACTTATTTTCAATTTTTTTAGTTCAGTTTTCTATAAAAACGTGCTTTTTTTTTAACTATTATTTATTTTCTACTTTTTAGGTTGCTTGATTTATAATAACTTGTTTTTTTTAATTATAAAAAATTAAAATCAAGTTTCTTGCCGTATCGACTCTAAATGAAAATTATATAAATTAACAAAAATCTTATTTTGAAAATTGAAAAATGGAATAATTTTATCAAATTAGTGTATCGTCATCGGTCCTCAATAAATCTACAAAGTTTGAACGAAATCTGGCCGCTTAAAGTGGGTCAAAATCGCGCCCAAAGGAGTCGGTTACAAACATACAAACAAACATACAGGTTAAATTAATAAAAAGCGTGTAAAAAATACACGTCGCAAGATGCAGAAGTGGTGCAGAAAAAGGAAAAAAGTACTAATCCCGAGTTATAGGAAAATAACTTTCACTTCCAAGCTAACGAAATCACGAGCACAATAGGTAAACTATATAAATAAGAATGTTTATTTGTAGCTTCATCTTCTATACGTTCCTACGTTCTGCATCTGCTTGTAGCAAAAATTTGGTGAGTTATTCTGCATACTTTCTCAAATATTCCATCTTTTTGTTTATGTGACATCTGCCGTTTACAACTAGCTAAGAGAATATGCTATAATCTGCAGCTAACACAGTAACGAGTAAACACAAATCACGGTTAAGCAAACATTTATACAAAAGGACACGATGTAGAGCTGAATGCTTTTTACAGTCTAGTTCCTTTTCGAAATGCTGAATCAACTTTGTATACACTATGGCAATGATGTCAAATGAAGAATCCGTAACATTTCATAATGTTATCAATAATGCTCTTTGTTTTATCGTAGACAAACATACAGCAAATATACTATACCTGATTTTACACATAGTATATTCCAAAAATAATGACTATCTTCGAGGAATAAGGGATTCATCAAAAATAATTAGATATATGTACAGTGGACAAAATTATTCTAATGGGTTTTTAACAGGGCTTGCAGTGGTTGTAGTGAGGTCGGATTTAAATCTAGTCGATTGTAAGATTTACGCTAGATGCTCCATGATCCAGAAATCTTCACCTCTAACTCTAACCAACTCTGGTTTGCAAGACCCCTATTTGGATCTGTATTCGCACATTCACATTACACCCTTATCAAACGTTTCGCTGACTGATTTTTGACATGCCCTTTCGATTGTTGCAAGATCATCCATTATGCTTCCCTTTATCCATGTAAGGAAGTGATATGTTACGATAAATTGTTTTAGACGAACTATCCGTTTCAGCGGTGGAGTCGAATAACAAATTATATATACACGAGGTAAAAGATTCCAGTTGCGTTGATATATCAAAATTTTGTGTCACTTGCCCGAGATAAACTCCTAAACTACTGATCCGATTTTAAATAAATTTTGCACCCAGTGAGCTGTTTGTTCCAAATTGAGAGATAGGATACTTTTATCTCGATAAGTGATCGTAACGTGATAGATATGACTGTAGGCGATGTGATTAACTATTGCAAAAGGCAGAACAAAGACTCCCAGTTCAGCTAGTTACTGTTATATAGAGTTCTCCCAGTGATTATAATACGATCATAATCGTGCTTGAAAATTCAAGAAGATTCCTGTAAACTTGAGGAAAAAATTGTTTATAACGTATGTATATTTTGACTTCTTTCAACCCACGTATTTCTACACCGATTAGTATGGATATAATTTTCATGATATGAATTCATCAGTTAGATATTGGATTAAACAAAACAAAAGAAGTTAATTGCTCGCAATTATCTACTACCATAAAACAAAATTAATCTCTCCGATGAAATATTATAGTTTGCGAAAACGCTATCTAAAGTTCTGAATTATAATTCGAAGAACAGATGAAACCGACTTTTAATAATTCAGTTACGTTCGGACTCTTAAGTGAGTGGACTTAAATCACAAATTAATTTACCCGCCGAAGTCTCGAGCCGTGCTTGAGACGAGAGATCTAATCGAAGAGCCACAAAACCGAGTTAAATGCCGACTATTTGAACTCCAAGAATTTAGATGAATCTATTTAGACGAGTTGTTTATAGTTTTCTGGATAATATATTGCTACTTGATGTTAAGTGAGGATGTCTCCCAAGATGGCGCACATGCTAAGACTAACGGAGGAATTGGCTCTCAAATGTAACTTTTTTTTTATGCTGCGTAGCGTATTGACTGTACTGCACCTGGTGTTAAGTACAGTACGATCCAGAGCAACGGTGACTGACAATGGTCCACAATTCACAATCAGTCACCGCTGTTATGCTGGCCTGCTTAGATACCTTTTCACGCCTCTTTTGAAGGACCCTATGTCATAGGAGGGCGGGAACACGCTGACCGGAAGACGGTTCCACAGCTCCACGGTACGACATAAGTATTAGGGTGGCGCAAAAAACGGACTATTTTTTTTTTCAGTCTCGAATGAAAAAATGTTAGTTTTTGATGTTTCAAGAGCCCTCTCCAAAGAACAACTAAAAAAAAAATTTAAGAGGTCGCTCCAAATTTTTTTTAATTTCAAAAATAGTCAAAAATCGATTTTTTTTAAATTTTTTTTCTCTTTACGGTAAAATTTTATAGACCAAAAACCAATAAGTATCTGAAAGTTTCAGTTCAAAATTTAAGTTTTGAAAGGTCGCTCAATTTTTTTTTTTGATTGTTAGTTCATTACTTTAGATTTTTTCGAGCGATCTTTTAATATTTAAATTTAAATTCCATACATTTTTTTTCTGTTATTTATTACTATAATAGATAAAAAAAAAAAAAGATTTTTGACGATTTTTGAAATTTTTTTTTAGTTGTTCTTTGGAAAGGGCTCTTAAAACATCAAAAACTAACATTTTTTTACCCGAGACTGAAAAAAATAAAATTGTCGGTTTTTTTGCGCCACCCTAATAAGTATGAATCAGCAAAACTTTTAGTTCGCGATTCAATAGAAGTCACCATAAAGCTGTGACACCGAAGTCGCGCCCGCGTGGCTCTGTAGCTGCCGAAACACACCTATAAGTATTTGGCGGTAGATTTTCAACTTTAGAGCCATGCGGGCATTTGCTCTACCACCAAGCTATGGTTTCAACACGATGTTTTCCTTCGCCGATAGCTCGAGTTTCTTGCAGGCGGATTCGAACTCACGTCCATTGACGAGCCGTTAATGTGACTTCCAAATCATCACTTTGAAAGCAGTTTTCAGTTCATTTTTCGTAGCAGATGATAATTAACACATTACAAGTAATACATTTATGTTTACTATACATCATAATAAATAAAAATAAAAAATGTTCGGGTTGGACTACCATTATCACTTATGTGTATGAAAAATAGAATACGACCGATTCTCAGACGTACCAAATAGACATATAAAATTCATAAAAACTGATCAAGCCGTTTAAAAGGAGCGTGGCAAATAACATTGGGTCACGAGAATTTTATATATAAGAATATACATAATATCGAATTATACGTGACGGCATTTATATCACCCTGTACACAACATACTTCATTGAACGCTGCTGTCATACTGAGGTTTAAGTGTGCTGATTGACACAAAATCAGTGTGTCAGTTTCGGAGTGAATATGCCGTATCTACACATTTTCACTTATAATATCATTATTATTCTTCCAAAACTTACTGTATTTAACTATACGCCAACACAAGGATGTAAAAATTGTTAAATATTTTGTTCTTACTGTAGTCTTATAAACACAAAAGTAACTCTTACTTTTTCTTACGATTTCTATGTACCATCACAAATTCTGTATGGAAAACGGATTATTTCTTAAATTAGTGTTATGAAAATTCATAGACATTCTAATTATAGTTTTCCGTGTTGTTTAAAATCGTCCCTAAAGACTATATATAATATGAATTAATTTCAATTCTGCAAGTTTTTTTTGTGGTTAAGGCCATAATCTCACCTGATCTTATGTGATGATACGGCCCAAGATGGTGGACACGCTAAACCTGTGCAGGAACTGGCTCTCAAGTGCAACTGCTGGAACACACCTATTGGCATTTGGCGGCAGATTTTCAACTGGTAGCTAGTCAGGTGGGCATCAGAAACTACCGTCCCACCATGATATGATTTCCTCACGATGTTTTCCTTGACTGAAAGCTCAAGCTCATTGTGCATACTAACACCAAGCTATCATCGCTTCAAACTCATCAACTTCGCTTCACCGTAGTCGCGGGCGCAGCAACTATTAATTTTCATAATACTTATAACAAACTCCGTTCAAATAACCTCCTCAGCTGACGGCATAAAACATAAAACAGGGAACAACACTCAACCCTTATCTTATCCTATTAAAGTTCCACGGCAAAAATCACAAACTTCGATCATACGCAAATACCGCAATCCATCGAACGCTGGAAACTGGGCTGTTCGGGAAACTCGACGCAAAAGCGGTAATGTTAAGCGAGCCGAGTGTTTAACTAGAGACGCGGCGACCGGGAAAATATATAATCTCGGGGGTGAAATATATTCATGAGAGTAATAAAATATGTCGTTTTCCACGGACGGTGCGACAGCGCTCCGTTAATACCTTCTGATACTGTTTTCGACCAGGTCACCTTTCGTTAATCCAGTTCCTATCTTTATTTTGCAGGCATATTAATATTTAGTTGTGTACTACCATTACTAATAATATAAATGCGAAAGTGGGTCTGTTTGTTTGTTACGCTTCCACGCCTAAACCGCTGAATCAGTTAAGATATATATATTTTTTTGTATATTTTTACAGACCGTGGAGAGGTTGCGTCGAATCATACTTGGAATCTCGTTCGACAATCGTTATATTTTACATTAGAGCTTCCGTTTACTACAATGTATATTTCGAACAATTTGTCTTATCAACTACCTTTCATCTCGTTAATTAATGTATGTAGTATTATTAAGTTTCAATATTAATAAGCAGAAGACGTGGTATTTAACACTCAACTGGACCAAACTGACACAGTCGCGTTACTACCGAGGATTCAACACAACAACTTTATCGTTAACTTAGTCGTTGATCGTCTCTTCATATTAAATATAATATTACAGGTGTTTAAATATATTCACGTTTGTTTAAAATAACTCTAAAAATTCAATTGTAATGACGAGATTTTTATGGAAACTGTTTTAATAATTTAATTCAAGACGCTCGACTTTAACTTCCGGTTGTGGTAATATAAAACGTGGGTATTGCAATACTGAATATTTAGGTAGGAAGGACGCACAGTACAATCTTGCCTCGCCGCTATGGCACAGTACAAACCAACATAGGTTTTTTCAGATCCCGAAGGCGATCAGTTACTTTCGATTTTTCCTTATTATACAATTAAGAACGTATCTATTTTTTCTCATTAATAGCTAGTACAGCGTTCGATCTTCTCTTACGCGATTCGGCAACAGCCCAAGCCGAGGTTCGGTCACTAGTGACACCCTTGTGCGAGTTGCCCCGCGGGCTCTAGCGCCCTCCGCGCTCGCCCCTCTAGTTCAGATGAAGCTGTAAAAGCTCCTCAGGCTAACAGTGTAAGTACTTTCGAAAAAAAAAAATACTGAGGCAGTGATAGCGGAACTCCGGAACGAATCAGTGGACTGAAGTATTAGTCATATGAAGAACCATATGGTACGTGCAAACATTTGGCAAGACGGGAAACAGGATTTCACCCAAGTGCCTTTCATCGGACAAATGCACTATACTTTCTATTATATTTAATATTTCATACCTCTGCCGCTTGAGACTGTACAACGGTCTAGAAACTGTTCCATACCTTACACAGTCCTGTAGAGGAACCGCTAAAATTTTGGTAGCTCTGACAGATGTATCCCTAAATATACCAACCTTACATAAAACTAGCTGATTATCTGAACTGTATTTACTCCATAAAATACCTACTTGTGCATGTTTTGCCCTTGTCAGTGATTAGTCAAGCCGAATAACCAAATTACATAATGATTTATATTAAAATCCTAATAATAATGTGTATAGAGCTACCATTTTCAGCGAGCTGCTACAAATTTACTTAAGACATCGATTACCACATGTATATATACATGTATATAATATACGCATAGTAATCTCCGGTTTATAGATACGATATATTTCTCCTTCTGCTTTGCCGTAATTATTTTCATTACAGGCACATCGTAGGCAAGAGTCGTGATATATATATAGAGAGAGATATATATATTTAGCGTTATGGCTATAATCTCACCTGATCTTAAGTGACGATACGGCCCAAGTTGGTAGACACACTAAACCTGTGCCGGAACTGGCTCTCAAGTGCAGCTGCCGGAACACACCTAGTGGTATTTGGCGGCAGATTTACAACTTGAGGGTGGTAGCTACCCAGGCGGGCATTAGAAAAAGCCCTACCGCCATGCTATGGTTTCCTCACGATGTTTTCCTTCACCAAAAGCTCAATATCATTGTAGGTGCTTGGGTTCGAACCCACGTCCCTTGACGCGAATCGTGCACACTACCACTGAGCTATCATCGCTTCAATGTTTTATTTTATACTAAAGGTTAACTAGGTATAATAAATAAGGTAGTCCTCTTATTCCTGCCCATAGAGTTCGTTAAGGATTAAAGTTTTCTTTCACATAACTTCATTAGTTATATACATCTACAAACCGACTAATTTTCTGTAGGCTACATCTGTAGAGCACTTACTTTCTGTAGGGGATACTTTGAAACGAATTCGGAAGAATATAGATATACATTTGTTAAAATGTTATGTGCGACATCACTTGGAGCATACTTTAGGGATGAAGAGGTGGTAATTGAACTAACATTGTCATAGATAAGAAATCTATTTATTCAACTATCCCCTCCAACATCAAATTATCTATAGTTACTGATGTGTAGGCTGAGCCAAGTGTATGTATGAACTTTTAATATTGGCGCCAGAATGAAGTTTAGTTCGTAGATTCGTGGCTTTTGAAATAATTTTTTATACTGTGTCTACAATTGATAATAATCGAATGGCTAGAAACTTTAATTAACAAGCTTATGGTATTTAAAGTGGGATTTAATAATAGGTATAGACGGTGCCCTGAAAACGGTGAGAGGCTACATTTTCTCCCACAAAACTTGTAGGAAGTGGAGTGAACAGAGGGATAAGCTTTATGAGAAGCTTTTTATTACGTCATCCGAATTTATTCAAACTTTTGTTAATAATTAATAATAATAGTTTGTGTATAATAAATATTTGGCAAAATCAATGATGACGCAAACAAAGTTGCGAGTAACAGCTAGTTGCTATGTAATACTTTCTTCTCCTGCATTGGAGGTGATGGCTCAGCGGTAACGTACACCTATACTGCGTCTATAGTTCAAATCCTTGCAATGAACGTGACCACAACATGGTGGTAGGAAATTTTCACTACCACCTTCAATTAGAAAATGTATCATCAATACCTAGTATATGTGCGTTGCGGAGGTTACACTTGCGAGCCAGTCCCTCCATAAAAAAAATCGGATGTGATTGTAACCAAATGATAAAACTCGTCTATACTAATATTATAAAGGAGAAAGATGTGTATTTATGTTTGTAACGAATAAACTCGAGAACTACTGGACCGATATCAAAAACTCTTTCACTATTAGAATGCTACATTAAACCTTAGCAACATAGGCTATATAACATATTTTTGATTAAGTAGACTTTTAGATCTCACGCGAACGGAGACGCGGATGCAGCTAATACAATGTAAAATAACATTGTTAAGTCCGTGGATGTCTTTAATAAATTATCGAAGCAAAATCCACGACAAAGTTAAAGTCGATCGTCACTATAGTTTTGAAAATACGCTTACGACTTGAAGTCTACTATATATAGATGGAGTTTTAAGTGATGATAGCTTTGTGGACGTGGACGTGAGTTCGAATCCAACCACCTACAATGAGCTTGTGCTTTCGGTGAAGGATATCATCGTGGGCAAACCCTAGCATGGTGGTAGGGCTTTTTCTAATGCCCGCCTGGCTAGCAACCACCCTCGAGTTGAAAATCTGCCGCCGAATACCAATAGTTGTTTTCCGGCGGTTGCACTTGAGAGCCAGTTCCCTCCACAGGCTTAGCGTGCCTACCAACTTGGGCCGTATCGTCACTTACGATCAGGTGAGATTATGCCCATAACGCTAAACTTTAAGTATAAAAAAAAGAATTCACACATTGTTATATTTCATAACATAACGAACTGGACGTTTACATGATTTCTAGCGAAGTTATAAAATTAGTTTGCAACATAAACTCGTCGCTGATTCGAGATGCAAATCGCTCTCATCCCGCCTCTCCTAATACCTTCCACCTAGGAATATGCGAGTGGAAGTTTATTGAAAATTTAGTACCTTACGAGATCGTTCGTACGTAACACAGGCTGTTGAGGAACGGTCCTGATATTCGCAGTAGCTATTAACACTATGCAGCGTCAGTTGTTTATGTTGCAAGCATATTAGTGCAAAATTTTACGGCCAAGGTGATTAATGAAGCGACGGGTTATTAGTACGGGGGCGGTTATCGATGAATACTCTATCGATACATTTTTTTTTTTTGAATATGGCGAAAACGAGCTATCATGTCGCCAGATGGTAAGTCATCATCGCCGCTCATGGACACCCATAATTCAAGTGGAATCGCAGGTGCGTTGCCGGCCTTTATAGGAGGGACTGGCTCTCAAGTGCAACTGCCTGAACACGCCTAATGGTATTTGGCGGCAGATTTTCAACTTGAGGGTGTTAGCTAGCCAGGCGGGCATTAGAAAAGCTCTATCACCATGCTATGGTTTTTTCATGACGTTTCCTTCACTGAAAGCTCAATCTCATTGTAGGTGTTAGGATTCGAATTCGTGTTCCTTGACACGGCATTCTTACACGATACCACTGAGCTATCATCGCTTAAAACGATAAATACAATATACAAAATCATAACTAATATAAGTGCGAATGAATGTCAGTTTTCTTGTTTGTTTGTTACGCGGTAACTGCTGAACTCGTTATCGTGAAATTCAAGTTGTCAGAGGGTAAAGAAAAGGATATTATCTTTTATCAAAAGTACTAAAGTAAGTTAAAGAAAAGAAAAGGCTTAATCCATGCGAAAAAACGTCACGAGCAGATCTGTTATAGCCTACTCTTACTTCATTCACGCGGATTTAAAAGTAAAGCAACCAAAGTTAATATTTCCGAACAAGAACTATCTGCCAGTATTCTTCGTCATTTTGCTCAACTCCTAAGATTCGTAAATGATGTTAAATAATCTATCACCTTCCTCGATAATTGCTCCAGAAAATGAAAAAAGAATCATTCAAATCTAACTGTTAGAAACTTCAAATCATTTAGCTATATTATCTAATTATATTTATATATAATTCTCGTATCACGATGTTTGTCCGAGATAATTTCCAAAATTAATGGATTGATTTTAATTAAATTTCGCACAGATATGTAATTTTATTTAACTTAAAATATAGGCTATATTTTATTTCGATCAATTACCGTGATATTTTATATATAACAGCCATAGTAAATATTATTATAGATGTTCAAATTATGTATGCTTCGGTTACAAAAGTTTTTCTATTAGTACACTGATTATTTGGTAAGTAACCAATCCAAATCACTGGCGACTGACACAGAACAGAACTCACTGATAGTTGACGATGTCACACTGGCCTGCTAAGGTACCTTTTCGCGCCTCTTGTGAGGTGAACTTATCGACAAATGTCGATAAACCGGCACATCACTAACATTGAAACGACAGAACAGCATGAGGGCGACGCTTTCGGGGCGAGAGCGGGCAGCACGCGTCATTTGCTCACTGAGATAGTGGCCCGCTTTAATGTGTTGGACATAACGACCTAGGCGGCTGGGCGGCTGGGCGGGCAGCTGGGCGGGCGGCAAGGCCGGAACCATCATGTGTCTATTCCTAAATCGAGATAATCCTTCGATACTGTGCCTTTATATAATGCAATAAAGTCAAATGGGTTTTATTTTTATGTTATACGCATTACAACTACTAGCTATGCCTGCGGCTTTGTTCGCGTGGAGCAGAAATTATTTAAACTCGAGCCGTGAATCAAATTACAATAACTTCTGGTATAAAGTTGATCGATTCTGATAATTGAATAGACTAAACAGTACTCGAGGATACGCTTTACGATTGCCTTGGTGACGTTTTATCATAAACGTTGTACTTCAGCTGTGGTGCGTCCACAAACAAACAGACAAACAGACATTTCTAAAAATCATGTAAATACATTGTTCACATAAATTTAAAAAGTACAGACACGTTAAATTTCTTTTCTCGTTATATATATAGATCATATAAAAATACGTGTCATAAAACCCATTGCAAATACTAATAAAAATACTATAATATAATATAATATAATACTATAATATAAAATAATATAATATATAATAAAAACACTAGCGGGCCACCCCCGCTTTGGAGGGGTAGTACGAACTACCTATGCCCAAATACAAAAAAAAAACATCTAATGTTCAGTTGATCCGGTCACTACCGAACTTCACACAACGACACTCCGGTTAATCTGAGCGTTCTCATTGGCATTAGAAAAAGCCCTGCCACCATGCCATGGTTTCCTCACGATGTTTTCCTTCACCGAAAGCTCAAGCTCATTGTAGGTGGTTGGATTCGAACTTACGGCGATTGACGCGAAGTCGCTTCAAAAATTTCACTCGAACCGACTTTACACGAACGCGTGACACACAAAAGGTTATAGATCATAATTTAACAACCATCCTATAAGACATTTCATTTCAAATATCTCATTTTAAGTCTTTAATTTCGTCTGCAAAAAGAAAACTCTATACTTTAAGTAATAACTTAAAAAGAAATTTGTTATTCTATTTACCTTCAAGAAATAATTCTACGAAAACGCGAACAAATAACGTCCAAGTTAAACAAGAGTGTAATAAAACTTAAGAAAATTTCATTTCTCAGAGGTCACTCTATAGCAAAATGATCAATAAACTTTAATATTGTGTTTTATCAATAAATAGTTGTAATATATCGGTTTAAACCGAATTAGATTATAAACTGCAATTAAAAATTTCGAGGAGAATCTTGTTTGGTTTTACAAATGTACATAATCTATACATATAAATAAAATTGGATTGTCTGATTGTAACATTGAAATAACCGTTTTTTAATACATGTATATGAATAATATATACGGTACATACACCAAAATAACTAAAGTAATGTTGCAATGTCCAAGTACTGTCCAGTACCGCGCGCAGCTCACGCGCATGCCACTGGGCCGTCACGTCGGGCGCCTCCCACCAACTAATTAATATTAGTTAAATATATTCATAGTTCAGACAGGACAAAGTCTGTCGGATCACCTGGTTATATATAATACTAAATTCAGTCTAGTTTCAGATTCCTCTGTTCTGTGATGTTCTTTAACTTTACCTACATAAAATATTAGTAGATCCAAGTATACTACTTTGGTATATTTAACTCTCTAGAATAGGCTCCGTAGACGTCGACCTATAATCATATTTCATACGTAACAGCTTAGAAGCGATGATAGCTCAGTGATAGTGTGTACGACTTCGCCTCAAGGGACGTGAGTACGAATCCAATCACCTACAATGAGCTTGAGCTTTCGGTGAAGGATAACATCGTGGGCAAACCCTAGCATGGTGGTAGGGCTTTTTCTAATGCCCGCCTGACTAGCTACCACCCTCAAGTTGTAAACCTGCCGCCAAATACCAATAGGTGTGTTCCGGCAGCTGCACTTGAGATCCAGTCCTCCACAGGTTTAGCGTGTCTACCAACTTGGGCCGTATCGACACTTAAGATCAGGTGAGATTATGGCCATAACGCTAACCTTAAGTATAAAAAAAAAGTTGTTTCTAAATGGTATTCAATACTGTCATATAAACTTTGTTCGCTTGGTTCTAAATAGTATTTCATAACTGTTATCAGTTTCTGCAACTGCTTTCAATACAATTTTTCTCCCTTTGGTGGTAGCGTATTATTGAATAGCCTTAAGCTGTAGTCCGTGATTTCTGTGCCAGATAAAAAAAAAACGCCTGGTAAATTTTTCCTGAGATAAGTGCGTCCATACAAACAAACTTTTCTACTTTATATAATATTTATATAAATTTAGTAGTAGTAGTAGTAGTAGTAGTAGTATTCTAGTACTCTTTGTTATCGCACATCTTTCTAGATATTTATTCTTTATCAAGTGTTACATACAACATCTCTTGTTTATTAATATGTTAGCTTAATAATACTACCTACTTTAAATTAATGAGATGGAGGGTAGTTGATAACACAGATTACTATATAAGTGCGATGCGAGCGATGGTTCAGTTCAGTTGCGTTAAGAACGTTCAACAGTTTTTTTTTTTTTTATATATATGAGGTTTAGAATTATGGCAACAATCTCACCTGATGTTATGTGACGATACGAGCCAAGTTGGTAGACAAGTTAAACCTGTAGAGGACCACACTTATTGGTATTTAGTGGCAGATTTTCAACTAGAGAGTGATTGCCAGCCAGGCGGTCATTACAATAAGCCCTACCACCATGCTATGGTTTCCTCACGCTGTTTCCCTACACCGAAAGCTCAAGCTCATTGTAAGTGGTTCGAACTCACGTCCCTTGACGCGAAGTCGTACACACTACCACTGAGCTATCATTGTCGTACGTGCGACTATTCTAAATATACATTGTATTATGCGGAAGCTCTGCTGTAAAATATAACGATTGTGGATACAGCATCTGAGTATAGGTCGACGCAACCTTCGCGGTCTGTGACATAAGACTGTGAAAAATACTCCAGGACCAGAACAGACCACGGACGGCTTTTACATTACTTGAAGAATTAGTTAGGTACATAGCTAAACCATAGATACTGCCTAATCGAAGCACGCATGAGATGACACAGGCCCCTGGAAATATACAAAATAGGTAAAGAAAATTACGCCCCACGAGACCTTCAAGTTCAACGGACCGTACGAAAATTTATAACTTATACGACGAGGGAGGAAAAACTTAATAAGAATTACACGACCTTAGTTTACAATATTTGTGTACCGTAATGTACTCTATCAAGGGATAGGAAAGATCATTCTGCACCATTTACCGGAAGCTTTGTAACTATATTAAATGAAATTCATTTTCATGTACCAACATTATACTTAAATTTTTATTATCATTTTTTCTATCGAACTACGAGGATATGGATCAAGCATTGTCCTGAATAACCTTGTAAACATTTAATTTGTTGATACAATTGACACCTGAATTCGGAACACTAGTATATTTTCAATTTTTGAAGCGATGATAGCTCTGTGGTAGTGTGTGCGACTTCACGTCGAAGGACGTGAGTTCGAATCCAAGCACCTACAATGAGTTTGAGCTTTCGGTGAAGGAAACATCGTGAGGAAACCATAGCATGGTGGTAGGGTTTTTTCCAATGCCCGCCTGACTAGTAACCACCCTCAAGTTGAAAACCTGCCGCCAAATACCAATAGGTGTGTTCCGGCAGCTGCACTTAAGAGCCAGTTCTCCACACGTGTCTACCAACTAGGGCCGTATCGTCACTTAAGATCAGGTGAGATTATGGCCATAACGCTAAACATTAACTATAAAAAAAAACTTCAGGCTAAATAGACGGACATTAGAAATAGCCTTACCACCTTTTTTTATATAGTTAAGGCTTAGCGTTATGGCCACAGTCTCACCTGATCTTAAGTGACGATATGGCCCAAGTTGGTAGACACGCTAAACCTGTGGAGGAACTGGCTCTCAAGTGCAACTGCCGGAACACACCTTTTGGTATTTGGCGGCAGGTTTTCAACTTGAGGGTGGTAGCTAGCTAGGCGGGCTTTAGAAAAAGCCCTACCACCATGCTATGGTTCCCTCACGATGTTTTCCTTCACTGAAAGCTCAAGCTCATTGTTGGTGATTGGATTCGAACTCATGTCCCTTGACGCAAAGTCGTACATATTACCACTGAGCTATCATCGCTTCAATATATATATATATATATATATATATTCAAACACAGGAAAAGTTTAAGTGTTTATAATACTATTTTTTCGTTGGAAGACATTGATGTCGAATGGATATAAGAGTTCTTGAATGGATTAATGTATTTTCAACATTCGAAACCAGAATATAATTATAACTTACATTATTATAAACCTTCCTACAAAGCAGCATTATATTTCCTGTTAATCTCTAATCCCAACGTCGCGCCCGTGGGATACCTCGCAGCAGAAGCGACATACATCTCTATATAATCAAGTATTTATAGATCATATAATAAAGAGATATAGAAAATTCATCTTCGTTTATCCTTGATATAAATCATCTTCAGTACATTCACAGCGACACCAGAATTGGATTAATATGTATCACGTAACTGGTAACACATAACAATGTTATAAAAAAAAAAGATTTCTCTGGAATCGGAAATGAAAAAGAAAATGCAATGAAGTTCCGGTTTTTGGAAGTGAAACTTCTATAGAATCATTGTGTTCCAAACTCGATGAAACGAAAAAGTGAGTCCATAGAGACGCAAACACGTAAATGTATAGGATTCAGCCGGCGAGAGAGTGAGATAGACACATTACACGTTCTCGATCTCCTGTTTGTGTGATGCTTCGTAACGCCCCCACTATCGTCTACTATGCATTGTCCATAAGTATTTTCAATACTTTTCAAAAAGAAATTTTATTCAGGGACTTTTCAGAAGTTTCACTTCTACCGTGTGTGAATTGCACACACACACACATTTTTTTTTAATGTTCAGTAGATTAATGTTCCATTCGCAACCCGATAATCACCCACTAAGCGCAGACATAATAATATTATGTCATTGAGTTTCAATAGTTACATATAAAGTATATGACTGTAACAGTTACATTTTATGTCATATTCATATGGTGGTAAAATACATGCTATAATAATCTATAGATATATATATATGAGTCTCTATTTCCCTTTGTCATCGCATCACGCGTGAACGGATGGAACAATCTCGCTAATTCTTTTCTTTGTTGGGCTAATTATCGTCAGGATAAAGTTCTTATGAAAGGAAAAATTAAGGAAGTTGACCGGAATATCAGGAAATTAACGAAAATCATAAAAACTTAACGACAATATCAATTTTACATAACTAACTCTCAGTTGTTATAGAGCATTACATTACAATAATGAACATTATATTTTTGATTTTGAGCAATTCGAATTCAATATTCATGGTTAAGACAGGACAACGTCTGTCGGGTGAGCTAGTACAAAATAAAAATCAAGTCAACACGAACGAAGTCGCGAGCCAAGCCACTCCTCAAACTTATCCCAAAACTGTGCAAGAATAAGCTCGAAGTGTATTCTCTAAACCTATTTGGTATTTATATTTCTTTATTCAAAAACACTCTGATATTGATTTCGTTTGTTCACAAAGAATTGTTATTAAAATCGTGTCGAAATTGAAATCCATTGTAATGCGTCGTACAGCGAATGAACATAAACAATTCCAGAGTGGCGCCTTTGAAACGACACGAACGAATTGTATGAAACCAACGTATATTATTATAAATTTGATGCCACGAGTTTGTTTCATTGTTACGTGAGATGTGCTGTCGGCCGAAGAAAATTTCCAGGGAAATGTAAAGCGTTTTTTCTTTCACACTTTTTACAATTAATTAATTTTTAATAATTCATTAGAAAATTTTCACCAACATCTCGTTGGGAAGTCATCTTACGTTCTTTTTTATAATTGAATCCATGAGCGTATCATTCCTTTAGCTGGATTTGATTGGCTTTAAATTGTTACTAATTTTCGACCAACACGTACCTTTACGTTAGATATTTTTTTGTTTTATAGTTAAAACAATAAAAAAATAAAAAAGTTACTCAGTAAAATATGTGAATTTTCTTTGAATTATAAATACTACAAGCTACGTTGTGAATTTATACGCGATCGAAGTGGGAGCGAGAGGTATCTCAGTGAAATCTCTCTATAATCTTCTAAAATACCTTATCCTGTCGTCCTCGGGGCTGAATGCCCTCAGCATCCGCCCCAAAAAGTCCGGTGCAGCTTTCAAAACCATTACAGCTAACAGATAGAAAAAAAAACCTTAACCTGCCCAGGACTGTAATAACTTCCATACCAAAACATGCATCTAAGGAGAAACACGCGTAATGAAATACTAATTGGTATTACAAACTACCCTCCTATAACTACATCTCTATATACATTTAATTTTAAGTCAAGAACGTTCAGTTTCGTCATACGTAAGAGTGCTTAAACACTTAGAGACTAGACGTTTAGTAGTGTAGACAGAAACTCGTGGATTGAACAATATACATAAGATTATATTTAACTTTTAATGACGTTTTATATATATAGTTAAGGTTTAGCGTTATATCCACAATCTGACGTGACGTTAAGTGATGGTGTGATCCAAAATGGTGGACGTGCTAAGCCAAGTGGACGGACTGGCTCTCAAGTTCAAATACCACAGCACATCTATAAGAGTTTGGCAGCCGATTTTCAACTTGAGGGTGGTAGAAGGCAGGCGTTAGAAAAAGCCCTACAACCATGTTGAGTTTCAACAAAAATTCAAGCTCATTGTAGGGGGATTCGAACTCACGTCCTTTGACGCGGCGTCCGTACACATTACCAACTGAGCTATCATCGCTTCAGATTATATGTACTTTATTTGCAATAAATAATAATGTTTAAAGACATATTTTTAATATTCTTTCGATTTCATTCTATAATTTGCATGCATCATAAACGCAATGCAATTTCTTTGGACCGCAGTGCATAACATACGATTACATTTAAAAGATTACGAAAGGCATACATACACCTTTATGAATTAATATAAAACATTTTTTTTTTCATGTAATGGGGGCAATGGAGCGATGATGGTTCAGTGGTAGTATGTAACGACTTTGAGTCAAGGGACGTGAGTTCGAATCCAACCTATAATGATCTTGAGCTTTCGATGAAGGAAAACATCGTGAGGAAGTCATGGCATGGCGGTAGGGCTATTTCTACAAGTCCGCCTGGCTAGCTACCACCCTCAAATTAAAAATCTACCGCCAAACACGAACAAGTGTGTTTCCACAGTTGCACTTGAGAGCCAGTTCCTCAACAGGTTTACCGAGTCTACCGAGTATCGTCACTTAAGATCAGGTGAGATTATGGCCATTACGCTAAGCCTTAAATATAAAACAGAAATCGCCCTATCACCTGCTGGTAAGTGATCACCGCCGCCCATGAACACCCACATCTCCAAAGTGATCGCAAATGCGTCGCGTGCCTTTATTCGAGGCACTGGTTCTCAAACAACATAACAAAAGACAATAAGGCCGAAATAGGTAAACACATAAGAATTCATTAATATCCCGATTCAATAAATCGATATCGATGTAATTATTTGTAAACTATGAATCAATCAAGACGAATTTCCGTAAACGCTTAAACTGAGTGAAGGTTGATTAAAATTGATGAGAAAACTTCAGAAAGTGCTTAGTACCTCGCTATAGCAGAAGTATCAGCGCTAATCACCGGTTAAACCGGCTAATCGATACATAGAATACAACTGTAACTGATTCATACCTGTATATTGAATAGAATAGACTAGTTCCGCCTGCGACTTCGATAGCGTTTGACTTTCGCTTCCGGTTTTTGATGAAGGAAAACATCGTGGGAAAACCATAGCATGGTGTTAGGGCTCTCTCAAATCTGCTACAGGGACCCGGTGGGTATCCAGGTCACACATACTTAATGTTTAGCGTTATGGTCATAATCTCACCTGATCTTAAGTGACGATACAGCCCAAGTTGGTAGACACGCTAACCTGTGCAGGAACTGGCTCTCAAGTGCAGCTGCCGGAACACACCTATTGGTATTTGGCGGCAGGTTTACAACTTAAGGGTGGTAGCTAACCAGGCGGGCATTTGAAAAAGCCCTACCACCATGCTATGGTTTCCTCACGATGTTTTCCTTCACCGAAAGCTCAAGCTTATTATAGGTGCTTGGATTCGAACTCACGTCCCTTGACGCGAAGTCGTACACACTACCACTGAGCTATCATCGCTTGATATATATAAGTCTATATAATATACAGTAACATCTGTTTATCACTACCATAGTGTAAAAAAATAGTGTCACAATGAATCAGATATACGACTGGTGGAAAACGCTTTTCTTAACATCGTGTTCTACCTCCGACTCGTAACACATGCGAACCTTTCAAATGGCTTCTAATTTGAAATTAAACCGAGTATTTTGTTGTGCAACAATAAACAACAAAACTAAATAGTTAGTTGTAACTGAACTAAGTTATTGCGAGCTATATAATTAAAATAACTGCCTCTTTCCATCACATTGCAGTATTTATGAAGCGCTAATACCTCAGTTGGTAGTTATTAACCGCCGCGTCGTTGGACGTGAGTTCGAATTCCAGTCATCAGCTTCGGCTTTCGGTTACGGGAAACGTCGTGATGAAACCGTAACGTGGTGGTCGGACTTCTAATGCCCGTGACGCCAAACACTTATAGGTGTATGTTGCATTTGGGACCCAGTCTTTAGCCCCCCTCCGCCTCCTTCATCAGGGTTACTTAACACCAGGCGAGATTGTGACCATGATAAAACCTATATAGTATTGTTGAAGCGATGATAGCTGAGTGGTAGTGTGTACGACTTCGCGTCAACGGACGTGAGTTCGAATCCAAGCACCTACAATGAGCTTGAGCTTTCGGTGAAGGAAAACATCGTGAGGAAACCATAGCGTGGTGGTAGGGCTTTTTTATACCCGCCCGGCTAGCTACCACCCTCAAGTTGTAAACCTGCCGTCAAATACCAATAGGTGTGTTCCGGCAGCTGCACTTGAGAGCCAGTTCCTCCACAGGTTTGGGCAGTATCGTCACTTAAGATCAGGTGAGATTGTGGCCATAACGCTAAACTTTAACTATAAAAATAATAAAAAAATCTACGACCAAAAACTCTAGAGCAGTTGCACGAGTTTGAATTTACGTCCATTAGGTAGAGGTAGGAACAATACAATTCAATCTTACATATATAAGTCATTAATATGAATTTTATACATACATATAATGGCCCCGTAATTACTTTTAAAAGTATATTCATCGGATTTTCCTAGTCGCTTATTTAACGTTAACGAGCTAATCGGTTTCCGGGAAAAATGTACCTACGTATTAATTATTCACTACAAATACTTTCATTTCACATTAGTCTTTATGACTATACGTTAAGGTTCAAATCCAAATAATGTATTCCGAAAACACTACCGATAAGTGACACTATATTAGTTCCTGTAATTACCGGTTCCAGAGTTTAAAGTGAATGAATTCTATTGATAGATTTTATTTGCTTTTGAAATGTCTATTTTTCTATATTAAAATGGAAAGGTTTCTTCGTGTCAACGCGTTAATCGTAGAAACTACCACTCAGATTTCAAAAAATATATTTGTATGTGATAGAGATATCATCGAGGAAGGCTATATATCATCACGCTACCATCAATAACAGCAGAGCTATATTGCAAAACGTTAGAAATAGGGGGCAACATTCATTTAGTCATATAAAAAAATATTTTGTTTCATACGAAAGGTGTCGCGGGCACAGCCGTCTAAGCGTGTGATAAGAAAGTAAATTTACCCTGTCGATACTTTTCGTGTCGGTAATAAGTGAAAAAAATAAGTAATGGTAAAAATAATAATCATTTTCAAAC
This sequence comes from Actias luna, assembly GCA_039707435.1. Lineage (NCBI taxonomy): Eukaryota > Metazoa > Arthropoda > Insecta > Lepidoptera > Saturniidae > Actias > Actias luna. The sequence continues at coordinate 19,351,492 of JAZHAC010000016.1, read as the reverse complement.
ATGTCTGTTTGTATGTTAGTGCAGGCGTCGCTGTTAAAATGCAACGTTAACGAAAAAACGTCACCAAGAAAATCGTAACTCATAACGTCTAGTAACATTTAGCAGTGAAGCCATGATAGCTCCGTGGTAGTGTGCATTACTTCACGAACCTCCTAAAGGCCGAACCTCGGCTTGGGCTGCTGCCGGGAAATTAACAAAGATTCACGAGCCTGACTAACAAACAGTTCGTAACTTACTAATTTAGTGATCCTAACAACGACCTTTTTGGGCTAAAGGGCCGCGGTGTAGTCCCTTACAGAACCGTGTACTTAACGAATGAGTGTATGTGTACTCTTAGTGATGTAGAGTGTCACTGTATCGTGCGAGCAGATACACTCGAGCGCTCCTTTAAAGGCGTAGGTACGAGAGATCCCTTTTGACGCAGGTCAACACACCTGCACTGCTTATATAACTTTTACTGTCCAAACAAATTGACAAAAACCCTTCTATCAGAGCTTTAAAAGTACGTCCTTGTAAAGCACTTACCGTAGTGTTGATCTTGATCGATTTTCCACTCGTACGACAAATAAATATACGAGAGCAATCTCTATTCAATTCGTTTAATAACTCTTAGTTGTGTTTTCATTGCGTACTCCTTAGACATTATTTGTTGCGAGAGAAAAAAGAAAACTGTTGTATCTAAAATATAATTATGATTCGACGACGACTGGTGGAAATATAAAAAAGAAAATGCCGCAACGAACACGTCATTCTACTCCGTATTATTGAACTGAAAGTGTTATTACTGTTTAAAAGGACGCGGCTAAAGAATTTCTCATTATAAAGATTGTATGTCTATGTATCTATACATATATTGTCGTGGAAAATAGGAGAAATAACAATGATACGCGATAGAGGCTGTTCCGCCGACCGTTACCTCCCTCCGTATTCCACTACACTACAATTTAGCGGTACACTCCCGCAGAAGTCGTTTGTATTTATTTATTTTCGGTTACATCTCGAACGTTTCCATTCATCTCATACATTCCTTTATATTACTCGCGTCTATAATAGCTTTTATGTTAAAATATATGTGATGAGAAATGTAGATGTTATTGCTTGTAGCAAGTACCGGGTATTATTGTAAATATTTTTGTTATTCCACGTTGTATCTTTCGATTTATTATTAATGGGTTACGTTTTTCTATACCTACACTTTTAAAAGGATCTTCATTATCATTTGACGAGAGTTGTGAGTAAAATTTCTATACAGCGTAACATTTGAGTTGAAGAAATATACAGCGTACTTTTTTTTCTCTCTTCTAAACTGATAATAACTCTTTAATAAAAAAATTTTAGTATTACATATATCACTTAGACGGTAATGCTGTCAATTTTAATTCAAATTGATTATTTTATGTGATTACAGGTTAGCGTAAGTCTATATTCATGCCAGAATGTCATGACGTGAACGCGTCTCCGCGTACATTGTAGTCTATGGTTCTGTCTGTAATCTATGACAGTTGACGTCTAACACTTATGACGTATGACTGTGCAAATGGCCTTTTTGGTGGGATCTTTTATTTTTATTTACACATTTAGTTATTTTACCCTGTATGGTGTATCTAATACAGGTGACTTTTTAAATGGGAGTGTATCTGAAGAGCACAAGTGAAATGAATTATGAGTAGTTATTCCGTAGGTGATAAATGAAAGTTGCCACAAAAACGGAGCTTCAAGAAGAGAGTCAGTTGTTGAAGATAGTTTCATCTGTCCAAAATACCCAATTTTTTTCACTTGGAAATGGCAGTAATAGTCTCAAATAGGACTGAGTTGTCAAGTGGACGTGGTGAATACAGCTAATGTATCAAAACGACGCCGGCCCAGTATTTCGAGGGACACTATAGTGAAACATAAAGTGTAAAAGCAACAATCCAGCACAAGTTCAATCAACACCGAGCAAAAACGCTTATCTGCCGATTAACCCATTGCTAGTAGGTAGTCCTCTTTGATTACGTATCCCTACATCTTACTACAAAAACTAGCTGTATTACGCACCAACCAATGTTATTGAAGCTAAGTACAGAGATTGAAGCGATAATCGCTCAGTGGTAACATATCCAGCCGCCACGTCAATAGACGTGTGTTCGAATGCCTGCAATGAACGCAAGAACATCGTATTGAAGCCATAGCACGGTGGTAGAGCTTCTTATATATAATTCCTACCTGGCTCGCTACCACTCTCATATAGAAACTTTTACTCATTCTCTTATTATCAAATTGAAGTATATCGGGTCAAATTACCAATTAACATCAGTAGAGGCGAAAAATATCGATACGAATTTAGTACGGCTGGAAGCTAATGACGGTTGGTTAGTTATGTATGGTTGATAAATTGGCTGTCTACCTTTTTTTTTATTCTTATAAATATATATTTATACTACCAATATTTTTGGAGGACTATGAGGTAGGGTTATAGAACTCATCGGGAAAAAAGACACCCCCTATTATTAGAGACCATGTACTATTTCATGCTATTTCTAGAATCCTTTTGAACATAACGCACTATCATTGAATCAACGTTAAGGCTGCGATGTCCTTCTAAACCACGTCACCCGAAGCGTTATTTCGAAACTTTGTTCTAGAATTTGCTAACCACCACAAACTATTATAACGAGGGAATGTTACAAATTTTAATAACAATACAAACGGGCCCGTAAGTAATTCTTATCACGAATGTTTCGCCGAGGGTTCTTATAACCTCAATAAATCCTAATAACACGTCAGTTCATCGTCAGGTCCAGTTTATTATGTGTTATTCAGGTGAGGCCTCGCCTAAAGGACGTTTCACACGGAACGACATCGAACCATAAAATTAGATGGATCGATTCACACATAATTCCTTAGCGCTGCGAACTGTCCTACATCTTTTATTATTCACTGCCACTGTTCTACGAGTTTGTAAACATTATTGAAAGTGGGGTAATAAAGAGAGAAACAAACTTTTTTTGCTTCACCCGGTTTTTGGACGAGACTAATATTAACGCGAGCAAACCGCACGTAAAATGTATAGTATTGTAAGCTAGTGGGGGGACTCGTGACGTCACACGACCAGCCTTTAAAAAGGATGGACTTCGGTGGGAGACACACTTGTCGAGCGGACGGCAAGAGAGACGGACGTGCTAGCTGACTATTGTCGTAATGTTTCTCAGTTTTGCGTCTGATCTCTCAAGTTCATTAGTATTGGTTAGTTTGAGTTTAATGTTCGAAGTTGTCAAATTAGTTGGGTTTAGGTTGAAAATTGTTAGTGTTGTTGCTTTTCTTTAAAATTACGCATAAATAGGTGTAATTAGTAATTAATTGTTAATTAAGCGAATATTTAATAGATTTGTGATTTTTTTTATTATTATTTCACTCCTGAAAGATAATAGTATAAAAATTGTTACAATCAAAATTATGTTCTGTACCTGAATGATTGGACAAGTGGAGACATCCGTTTATGGGTACCCTCTCGCCCGGCGAGGATGAGCGGGTTATGTGAGACTCACCAGATGTAAACCAGGAATACCCATTAAAACTCCATTATATACCTCTGCCGCATAAATTGGAGTGACCCGGGTTCGAACAGACAGTCACCGCGACGCCACAGCGGCTTGCCCATTGGACCTCGAGGCTGATGAGGGGCAGCCTGGAACTCCCCAACTGTTGCCACGAAGGGCTGAACCAGTGCAATCGGAAGACAGGCCCCCGACCCATCTCCCCGTATCTCAGCGCGAGTGGCAACCCAAGAAGACAAGGAACACACCGCATACCATCATCTACATTTAACGCTTGGCCTAGCAATTCAAATGAATTGTTCTTTTTTTATTTTGTTGTTATAAAATTTATCTGTATAGGCAACTTCGACAATGTCAAGTTCTTTGGTCGTTACTTTGTGTCCGTCAGTTATGTTTATGACTTCACACTTGATATAGATGAAATTATCTACGAACACAAAAAAAAAGTGCTCTTTGAATGACAATCACATTGCCAAATAAAACGAGCCTTTGACAAAAAAAATGCAAGTTGATTATTAGTTTACATTATTGAAAATATAGTGTAGACTCTGGAAATGGCACAATTATCTCTACCGGAGAATCTAGTAAATTTAAAGTATTCACATCTTACAAGAATCACTGAAAACTTTTCATATAGAGATTTACTAGTTAACCTGGCAGACATTCTGCTTTTACGAGTTGTTAATCACATCGACTTCAGTGTCATCTATCGCGTTATGGTTGGATCAAACTGCACACAGTGTCCAAATTTGATTAAAATCGATTTATTACTTTAGGAATTCGTCGTGAACAGACACCGTGATATAAACATTTTATATATAAACATAGCATAATATACATGTGTAGAATCAAAAATCTTTAAATTTAACTACATTCCATACGATACACCTACATCCATACAGTTGTTAACGTTAGAACCGTACACTTCTACAGCAATACAAATATAAACAGACCCGGTTTAGGAGACAACCTCAAAAGAATTCCATCGCTTGAATAAGAGAGAACATCCTGAAGCCAGAATAGGGAAATATATTTCAAGGAAGTTCATGTGAAATTAAAATCCGAGGAACGTGCGCAAGGAGTTGACGGGAATCGAAATACGTAGAAATATTGATGCAAGCGCAGAAAATATACGAATCGCTTTAACTATAAATATAAAAGAAAATTAACCTATATTTCATTCCATAGTTAGATGATATTATCTTTATATATAAAAATCTCCTGTCAAGATGTTCGTTAAGACTAATCTCGGAAAGGGGTCTACCGATTGCAATGAAATATTTTATAGAGTTGTATCGCTTGATTAAATTAGAAAGACCTAATAGTTTTAATCCAGATATGTGATCCTACCCCTGAGACGAGTGGTGGATTTACAAATTGGTTCGCCTATAAATAAATAAATCAATAAAAATGCCCTTTTTTACTATTTCTCATTTTCCATACAGTTTTACAATATTTGTTTACATGTTAAACAAATCTGTTAATATTGATTTAAAATTAATATATAAAATAATTTCTAAAATAATGCTATTTTTTTTGTCATTATTAATATCAATTATCAAAATGACAACGCCTCTGTAGGGTATAGGCCTCTTCCATTTCTGACCATTCTTACTTTCGCATTTGACTGCCATTCGTCTCCTGCTATATCTTAAATGTGGTTGGTCTATCTTCTATATGACCTGTCTCTTGTTCTTTTCTCATGGGTCCTTTTCAAAGTACGACAACCCGTTCCGTCCCCCGAGCGTCGTTCATTCTAGCTATATGACCTGCGCATTTCCACTTTAGTTTCATTCAAGACTCAAGAAATCTATTTGTTTTGTTCATTTTGTTATCTTGGTGTGGCGTATTTTATCTCTCTTTCGTATCCCTAACAGAGATCATACCATCATTGCTTGACATCGATTACTTTTGATTTTCGCTTGATTCGTGTATGTTAGTTTGGGAAGGATTTGTCTATGCATTACTTTCTTTGTCACTGAAAGCGGTATGTCTCCTTTCATTATTTCTGTGTGAGCCCAGAATGTCTTTCATGTTACGTTTACCATTTCAGTTATTTTAAGTTATTGTTCCGCCTGAACCGAATTGCCAGCTGTACTGCATTTCTTGAAAAATGAGAATGAACAATGCCGCCTTCGAAAATTTAACAGTGCCTACTTGCATAGCATAAGCATGCTACAGATCAAAAGAATCCAGAAAATACGACATACAAAAATAAGGGGCATAACAAAAGCCACAGATGCGCTCAACTTTACGCAAAAACTGAAATGGAAGTGGGCGGGACATATAGCTGGGCTGACAGACGATGGATGGACAAAAAGAGTGACATTATGGAAAGGCCCACGGGGAAAACGTCAAAGAGGAAGACCGCTTACGAGATGGGCAGACGATATAATCAAAACTGCAAGTCCGTGCTGGATACAAACAGCATAAAACAGGGAAATCTGGGCTTCTTTGGAGGAGGCCTTCACCCGAGGAGGGGTTCTTGTAGATTAGTTATTATTATAAAAATATGCGTACAATAAACAATAAGTTAGAAATAAGTAAAGTAAACAAAAAAAAAACTCTGTAACTATTTTTTGCAAGAAATAAAAAGGCTTTTATATTATACTTAGCCTGGAACCAGGAAGTCCGCCATTACATGTTTCGATACAAAGAGATTGGATAGCTAAAAACGCGCATTCCAAAGAGAATTCCATTAGTATCTACGAACTTCAGTTCGTTAATCGATCTCAATTGATTACATAAAATTTTAAAGTAAGCTCTCCAAGATTTGTAATTGTTTTAAAGAATCGTGAAAGCCGAATCGAAGTTCGGAGTTCGGAAAGTCAATCTCTTAATTGTTTTGTTTGCGAGAGACTTGATTTAACTGGAGGTTTGTTTAATTAAATTAGGTATTGTGCCCATGTTTCTAAAAGATTCCTTATATAGGCTAAATTTCTGACTGCAGGATCTGTTATGGTAAGCATATAACACAAACCTTTGTAGGCATCTTAATATATGTTTTTTGATTATAATCACTATTTATATTAATATTATAAATCGGAAAAGTCTTTTGTTTGATCATAATAATAGAAAATACCAGATAAATTCTTTTTTTTATTTGATAGATCAATAATTAAGGAAGGCTGACACTAACAGGAGTAAAGCTACATTGATAAAAGTCTCGAAAACGGGCAAAAATCATTTGATAAAATTTTAGCTCCACACAAACGGAGTCACTGACAGAGTTTTTTTTTTACAGTTGTGGTTTAGCGTTATGGCCATAATCTTATCTGATTTTAAGTAACGTTACGGCCCAAGTTAGTACACACTCTAAACCTGTGGAGGAACTGGCTCTCAAGTACATCTGCCGGAATACACCTAATGGTGTTTAGCGGCAGATTTTCAACTTGAGGATGGTAGCTAGCCAGACGTGTATTAGAAAAAGCCCTACCACCATGATATGGTTTCCTCACGATGTTTCCCTTCACCGAAAGCTCAAGCACATTGTAGATGCTTGGAGTCGAACTTACTGCGAGTGAACTATCATCGCTTTGCTAGATAACAATATAAGAAAAGCCTTTTAGAGGTGGAAAAAAGAACTGTTTCTAAAATCAAAGCCGACCTAGCATCGCACCTACGCAACCGGAAAACATCCAGACGCTAACTCAGCATGTTTAGTCTCAGTAGGACAAGTTAGTTAATTTTCAAAGAAGTCTAGCATCGATTCGGGTTAAAATAAGACGCTAATTTAAAAGAGTGTTAGAATCGATTCACGATAATATCGAACACCGCATAAATGTCCAAAATTGACTATCGTATGAACTCTACAAATAACTGAATTAAAAAACATTTTACATTTTTTTTTTCTTTCGTAGTTTTTTTTTCAATAAAAAGTATCCTATATTTTCGCGTGAAAGCGTATTTATATATAAAAAAAAATTGTTTATTTATCGGTGCAAATATTATATACAGGAAATACAATAAAAGTACATCAACGAATTATGATTAAAAGTACTTTAACGAATGTTTGTGTATTACGTGACGTAGCTCTCCCCGCTGCCACTATACTATAAAAGACGTTACGTAACGTTGGCTGCGATTTATATCGCGAGCGACACCCAAACAGAACTGATCATTCGGAGTTAGTTATTATTTTACGAATAAAAGATGAGCCAACAAAATGTTTTATTTCCTAAGAATACCCCCCCCCCACTCTTACATATATTTGTGGTTAAATAATTTTTGTTATCTATTCGTAAACTCATGCTTTGACTATAGGTGTTGATGTAACTATAAACGATATATAAATGATCTATGGAATTAAAATTATAAAATAAGCAAAAAGAAAAGACCGAGTTTGTTAATATCAGATACGTACGTATTCGGAGCATAAACAAAACGCGGCGCACACGGACGAGTGGAATAATAAAACGTAACCCTTGGGCCGGCAGCGTGGCGCTCCCACCACTTACATATTGTATGAGGGAGTGTTGGAGATCGCCTTGAATTAACAGCACCGTAAAACACTGATTTACTTGTAAAGAATATAAATGTTCCGCTGAATATTCACATACATTTATCGTAATTCCTTTTAGGATTACTTCTGTAGTATATTCGCGTTTGTTTTTCTCAGTTAACGTACAGTCATGCAATATCAATAATTATCATTCTGTCCTGATCCATAGGAACCTTCTAGCCGATAAAATGCATGCATTCAATTACGTAGCTTTCTGTAACATCATAACTTTATTAATACGTAATATTTTTCTTGTAGTAAGCTTAAGGGCTGGTGTTACGACAGTGTGTGCCCAGAAATTCTCTTCTTTTTCAGAATACCACTGTCACTGAATTATATTGAACTTTCTTCTTAATTTTTTTTTATACTTAAGGTTTAGCGTTATGGCCAAAATCTCACCTGATCTTAAGTGACGATACGGCCCAAGTTGGTAGACACGCTAAATCTGTGGAGGGACTTGCTCTCGAGTGCCACTTCTGGAACACACATATTGTTATTTGGCGGCAGATTTTCAACTTGAGGGTGGTAGCTAGCCAGACAGGCATTAGAAAAAGCCCTACCACCATGATGTGTGTTCCTCACGATGTTTTCCTTGACCAAGAGCTCATTGTAGGTGGCTGGATTCGAACTCACGTCCCATAACGCGGCGTTCCTACACGCTACCACTGAGCTATCATCGTTTCAAAACATCTATGTTACAAGCTCGCTTCTAAGCCATTCTGTAAGGATAACTCATTTTAGTAAAATATTCTATTAATCTAGTTTCATTCTCAGCAATACAGCATACGATATATATCAAGAACATTTCCAAATAAACCGAATCGTATAAATCATATAAAAATGTCAAAACATTTAACTTTTGTATTGTAAACAGGGCTATAAATTACACCGGCGAGTTCTCGAGCAATAATTCTTTACTTACGCAAGTAAAACCTTCGGTGTCATTCTGGAATCAGCATGTCTAAACCGACTAAACCGAAAGGGATGCGAGTTCGAATGCAACAACCTACAGTGAGCTTGAGCTTTCGGTGAAGGAAAACATCGTGAGGAAACCATAACATGGTGGTAGGGCTTTTTCTGATGCCCGCCTGGCTAGCTACCACCCTCAAGTTGAAAATCTGCCGCGAAATACCAATAGGTGTGTTCCGGCAGTTGCACTTGAGAGCCAGTTCGTTCACAGGTTTAGCGTGTCTACCATCTTGGGCCGTATCGTCACTTAAGATCAGGTAAGATTATGGCCATAACGCTAAACCTTAACTATAAAAAAACACATTTGCTGCTTTACTCGTCTCAAGCCGACTTTACTCCAACGAACGTCACAGGAAAAGGTTGCGGATCAGAATTTCAAAGACCTAAGACTTCTCAAAGACTTCAAAACCTTTAACACTTTGAACACCTTTAACGGTGGTTCGGGTAGAGCACCGTGAGTTCCCATAACTGTCATGGGCCAGAGCTTTTAACAAAGGAAAATGTCAACAGCATGGTAGTGGAGCATCCCCTAAAGCCTATCAGGCTAACTTCTGACCTTAATTTGAGAATCTGTCGGCAAATACCTATAGATGTGTTCCAACCAATCCCTCCACTAGGCTTAGCCTGTATCTTTGGCAACCACCACGGGCCATTTCATAATCACTTAATATCAAATGAGATTGTGGCCAAAACGTAAGTCTAACAGTCTAACGCTAAACTTATTATTATAAAACATAACCTTTTTCCTTCCTCCATCGCTTATTAAACCCCTTTGATCAACTTATTACACTTCGAACCAAAACCACTACATATTTTTTAACAACCTCTTTCTCTGATAGCTAAACAAGAACTGACCGTATCGTCGACGATATTCAAGAGGAAGTCAAAGCATTTCCGGTGTCAGATAATTTGAGAGAGTTAACAAATACTTAACGTGACAACAGAGGCAGTTCACTGAAGTCAGTTTAAATCGTTCGAATATCATTTTAATTAATAAGAAAATTTGACCATATTAAATCACTAAAATTAATTACAAAAATAGAAATCATGACACTTAAAAGTAAAAAAAAAGTCTTAATTTTCCAAGGAACATACCGAAAAGTTCCTAAGTACGTCCGAATTGAACTGTTTTCTACTAATTAAGCTTGTTGATTTTTGTACATAGGGATGACTGGTCAGATATTATGACGAAGGTAGGATAGTATTGTATCATCACTGGCTCTAGACGAGTCTAGAAATGAATTTTCTAGAAATTTTCAAATCAATCAGATCACTCTAATATAGAAAAAAAAATCACACACAATTGATTTATCGGTTCAATCAGTTGCCTTATTGCAATCGCCACACTAAAGCGCTACGGGTTCAAGATCCACACAGGTCAGTTTTGTGTATGATCCACAAATATTTGCTCCGACTTTATTTGTTAGCTTGTGTCCATAAACAAAGTCCTTCAAACTTGACGTCGGTAAAATTGCCTATGTAGGAAGACGGCATGATAAAAAAATAATACACATATTCAGGCTCGAAAAACCATTGTAATATTAACAAAAAATTTACCCCCGAAATCAAATTCTATTTGCGTCTCATAGAACAAACCGATGTCGCGAAGTTTCGTTTCTTTACGTCCGTTTACGCGTTATGTCAGCGGGAATGTAGCAAAACGTAACAATACAGTAAACAGAAGGCCATTCATCAAATACCTTCGCACTTCCATCAGCGGCGTGGGACGTGTGACCCTCCCGACCCTCACACCTCTAGCCGGCCGCCCCCGCAGGCAATAATTTTCGTAAGGGGTCACGAAATCGGCACACGCATGTTTATGGTATCGCGCGGTCGCGTCCGCGTTCGACAGAAATATACTTACATAGTACTATTCCGCACTGGAATTACATTTCGTACGTAACACACCAAGGATTTATACTAAGATAAATGCTGAGACGACAACTACCTTGCAATTTGCCGATCAATGTTAAATGATTTTCTTATTGAATTATGTTGTTTCCTCCTATACTTTAGCTTTTTCGAACTGAAAACTTTTATAGGAAGGTTTGGATAGGAAATAAATTCATATAGACATCGTGACCATGGTCAAGTGAAGTGTTAATGATAAAGTAATCACTATTCCCATTACTATAACTTATTGCTCGGTAGACAGTGAAAGGCGATGATAGCTCGGTGGTAGTGTGTACGACTTTGCGTCAAGGGACGTGTGTTCGAATCTAAGCATCTACAATGAGCTCGAGCTTTCGATGAAGGAAAACATCGTGAGGAAATCGTGAAGAGGAAATGGCATGGTGGTAGGGCTTTTTCTAATGCCCGCCTGGCTAGCTACCACCCTCAAGTTCTAAACCTGCCGCCAAATACCAATAGGAGTGTTCCGTCAGCTGCACTTGAGAGCCAGTTCCTCCACAGGTTTAGCGTTTCTACCAACCTGATCCGTATCGTCACTTAAGATCAAGTGAGTTTATCGCCATAACGCTAAACTTTATGTATATAAAAAAAATACAAGTTTTAATTTAAGATCAAACACTTAATTTGGACATCCAAAAATAAGAACTGTTCGTTTACAGTTTTAAATTTACACTACTGTCAGCAGTCCTCATGACTGTTTTGAATATTTTGAAGTGAAACTTCTTTAGGCGCATGAGGGTAAAATTTTTACAGATGAAACGTCACGCTGGTATGCAACGGAAGTGTCGGAAAAGAGAGAGAGAGTGATCGAGACCGATTGAGAGAGAGTAAGACAGGGCGAACGTAGCATGAGCAACTAGCCGTGGAGTGAGAGTAGGGAGCAAGCGAGTGAGAAAGATTGAGAGAAAAAGTGAGACAGAGCGAACAAGATTTATAAATTAGTTCGCCAAAGAAGTTTCACTTCTGACATGTGTACTTTGTACGCACGCATGTTTTTTTTTTTCTACACTCCAGAAATTCCGTACCAATTTTATGTAATTTGTATTGTTATGAATAATTTTACATAGTAGTCTTAATAAAAATAATATACTTACTAGGTAAGTGGTCTATTTTTACTATTATTTTATAAACTGCTGCGGCAAACTCGTCTTATATCATGCCGGTAATCTTTTTTACTGTTGGCTTGTCTCTGGTTTTTATGATCATCTCGATGTTGTAGCTGATAATATGCCGTTTGATCGTTTGCATCGTCAGCATAATATACACTACAATTTTAGTTTTCACCTCACTAGACTATCCCCATAAACATTGAACCGGCACAGGTTTATAATATATATATATATTGTTTTATTCTGCACAACATCTCTGTCAGCGTTAAACCGCATATCATGATAATTGCACGGGCGCGTTCACGTCATATCATTCTGGCGTGATCAACATTCACATATTGTAAATATATTCTTTTATAACGCGGTGAAAACTTCTAATACGTGTGAATAAAAGATTTAAATACGGATATGGCAGCTGATAGAATAGAATGGATGAGGAAAACATATTATGTCGACCCTAAGAAAAGGAAGATGCTAGCTACGCTCGCGACTTCCTTCGCATGGATTTGTTTATGTTATGTGTAATTTTAGAGCCTATTTGCTAACTTTGGGAACCAGGTATTATTATGCTAAGGAAATATAGTTGTCACTATTACAGTTATCTAATGTATTTATTAAAACTCAATCACACTGTCATAATTACAATAAGCGGTCATAGCTCAGTGGTAGTGTGTACGACTTTGCGTCAAGAGACGTGAGTTCGAATCCACCCACCTACAATGAGCTTGAGCTTTCGGTGAAGGAAAACATCGTGAGGAAACCATAGCATGGTAGTAGGGCTTTTTTCTGTATGTCCGCCTGGCTAGCTACCACCTTCAAGTGGAAAATCTGCCGCCAAATACCAATAGGTGTGTTCGGGCAATTGTACTTGAGAGCCAGTTTCTTCACAGGTTTGGCATGTCTAACGTCTTGGGCCGTATCGTCACTTAAGATCAAGTGAGTTTATGGCCATAAGGCCTAATCTTTAACTATAAAAAAATATATATATTGTTGTGGATGACTAATAGTTTATGGAAGTTATCAATTTATAGACGCCAGATTTATCAGAAATTGTAAATGTTTTTTGGATATTAATGTTGAAGGATGGAATAGAAGAGGAAGACCAAAGAGAAGATGGATAGAGTGTGTGAGAAATTAGATGAAAGAAAAAGGAGTGAATGAAGAGACCGCTGATAGAGGCTTATGGAAATAAATGGCCTCATGTCACGTATGGAAATAGATCATTATTATTGTTATTTTATCTTTTTCTAAAAAGGCTAATAGGTTTAGCGTTATGAACACATTTTACCTGATCCTAACAGGCAATGTGTACTAGCTCCCAAATGCAACTGCCGGAACACACCTTTAAGTTTCTGGTGGCAAATTTTCAACTTGAAGGTGGTAGCTAGCCAGGCGGGCATTAGAATAATGCCCTACCACCATGTGTTTCCTTTGAGTGGTTTTCTCAGTTTTCCTTCATCGGAAGCTCAAGCTTACTTTAGGTGAATTCGAACTCACGTCCCTTTACTCTCTACCCAACTTAATAGAAATACTGTATTCAATTTAGTCTCAAATACGTCGCTTAGTGTCGTCAAAAACTACCACCGATTCGAAAAACATCTCAGACATCGAGAGGAACCGGATTTAATATTGTATGTGTTTGATAAATTCAATTTTAATCAATAAAGAAAATTTGAACAAATACCTGTAAAGGTGGGAAAAAATACTGAAGTTCATGAGTTTTGAAGCGATGATACGGGGGGATGATACTCAAGGGACGTGAGTTCGAATCCACCTGCAATGAGCACGAGCATGGTAATGAATCCATAACAAAATTTTAGGGTTTTTTCTGGTGAAACCGAAAACCTTTATTGTATCGCTCTGAGAAATCATTTTAGACAAAACTCGGACCACTGACTGTAAAAAAAAACATGCATACATACTTGATTATACAAGTTATAGCTTGATTATGCAAACTTTCGTCTATTACTTTATTATACTATAAAGTATTATTTCCTTAGTAGTAGGTAGAAAACGTCTTTCACCAACACCAAATCTATCTCCGTAACAAAATACACCGCAACTCGTTTCACCACAATGCAACCGTCACAACTTATTTACCACGTAATAATTTTTTATTAAATTTCTCACAACAACAAAACAGTCCTTGATAAAGAAAATAAAAAGCAAAACTCTCAACATTAAAAGTCAGTTTGAATATAACGATCCGAACGAGAATCATCCACGAAACACCCCCGTAACTTACCCTCAGCGCGTCCTCCCTCCGCCGACATGCAAGCCTATAGCTTCGATCGCCCGATTCTTCATTTCGAAACTTATTTGCAATTATAATCCCGAGGGAAGAAATCGAATCAAAATTCCATTTAAAAGTTGATATTTTTCAATATTTGTTGTTTTTTAATCTATCTCAGACACTCGTTATGATAATGGAACGTTGAAAAACAAGTTTATCCTACGTATTAATCCATAATTACAATGATTACTGTAATAAATATTGTGTGTCGTGACGTACAAGGGACTGACAGATATACAAAATAAATATATATATTTTTTTTGTATTTCATGTTAAACTTCACATGGTAGGGCTTTGAAATTCTGGTCCGCGACCTTTCTGTGAGACGTTCCTTCGAGTAAAATCGGCTCATGGCGCTCAGAGAGCGAAAGAGATGCACTAATGTTTCACTTCTGTCGTACGATGTGAAGCGCAAACATTTTTTTTACCTCTATATTCATCGCAAAGTATATAACGATGTATAACTTTCAAGAAGATTTTGAACTTGAGGGTGGTAGTAGGTAGCCAGACGGGCGTTAGAAAAAGCCCTATTACCATACTATATTTTCATCACGATGTTTTACTTTACCGAAAGCTCATTGCAGGTGGGTTCGAACTCGCGTCCACTGGCTCGGTGTCAGAACACATTCCCAACGTAGCTATAATTGATTAAACTATTAAAATAACTGTCGAATATTATATTTATATATTTCAACCGATGATAGCTCCGTGGTAGTGTGTACGACTTCGCGTCAAGGGACGTGAGTTCGAATCCAAGCACCTACAATGAGCTTGAGCTTCCGGTGAAGGAAAACATCGTGAGGAAACCATAGCATGGTGGCAGGGCTTTTTCTAATGCCCGCCTGACTAGCTACCAGCCTCAAGTTGTAAACCTGCCGCCAAATACCAATAGGTGTGTTTCGGCAGCTGCGCTTGAGAGCCAGTTCCTCTACAGGTTGAGCGTGTCTACCAACTTGGGCCGTATCGTCACTTAAGATCAGGTGAGATTATGGCCATAACGGTATACCTTAAGTATAAAAAAATATATATATATATTAAGCATTCACACTTCTTCTGATGTTCCGGCAGCTGCACTTGAGAGCCAGTTCCTCTACAGGTTGAGCGTGTCTACCAACTTGGGCCGTATCGTCACTTAAGATCAGGTGAGATTATGGCCATAACGGTATACCTTAAGTATAAAAAAAATATATATATATTAAGCATTCACACTTCTTCTGATGTTGTCAATGTTAATTATCATTGCGTCAAAATATTGCACGTAGTATCTCGGTGATACGCGCACATGTAGATAGACAGACAGACATCAAAATTTATATATATATTTTTTGGTCTCTATATTGATACCAAAGTATACGATAATTATAATTTTCATAGATTTATTTAATATGGATATATTCTGACCATGCTATGGTTTCATCACGATGTTATCCTTTACATATATTTCAAGCTCGTTGCAGGTATATTCTAACTCACTTCCATCGACGCGGCTTCCGTACAAATAACTAACTGTTAACAAAACGTCAAAATTTGACAACAATCCCTTATATGTCACTATATAAAATGTACGCTGTACGTCAGTATATATTTCTAGTAGACATTGCGCAATAATTAAAGTGGTAATAAATGAAAATAGAAAACAAACCGTTTGAAATTCAAACACGGCATATAATTTACATGTAACATCAAAAGAAAATTTAAATAAAGTCGCTGGCATCGCTGTGAGAGACATAGACCTTTTAATTGAAATAATAACATGTTATGTATTTAATTGTTTTTTTTTTTCGGTATAAACGTATTACATTTCTTTAAAACAAAAGACAGTTACAAGTACAAACGGCTTTAATTAATATTATAAATGCGAAAGTGAGTCTGTTTGTTTGCTTGTTACGCTTTCACGCCTAAACCGCTGAATCGATAACAATGAATTTTGATACAGAGATAGATATGAACCGGGAGACGGTGATAGGATATTTTTTCTCCGGAAAAACGAATTGGAAAATCGGGTAAAGGTAGGCATAAACTTTTTGCACCGACATCCGATTTGTTTGACAGATTCAGCCTTAACTCGATCGAAGCCGCGGGTAAAAGCTAGTAACTTGGAATAGAGATATCCTGAGTTACTCTTTATAATATCAGCTATCTTCATTGACTATTCCATCAAAATCGATGCAGGCAAGCATTTTTGAGATATCTGGAATGAACATACAACAATTTTTAATAAAACATTTTTTGAAGGGATGTTATTATAGCTTTGATTTTGATTCGCGCAACCTTTCTGTGTGACGCTCGTTCGGGTACACTCGGCTCGAGGCGACTAAAAAGCAAGAGAGATACATGGATGTTTGATCTCTGTCGTATGGTCGTAGGCACACGAAGTATTTTTTTTTTGTGTTTGGATCTCATATACTTTCACACTACGAACATGTATTTTATACAAATATGTATGGATTACTAGATTTTACGTGCGGCATCGGTCACGTTCATATTGATGTAGAAAACAAATCGGAAGCAGCAATGAAAAGTTTCAAAAAAAGTTTATCTCTCTGTTTATCCAATAAGCTTTTCACGAGAGAAAATTACCTATCACCGTCTCCAGTTTCCCATTTATCTGTACACCAAAACTCATCACAATCATCGGTTTAGGCATGAAAGCGTATCGATAAACGCATTCGTAATATATTAGTTATAAATTTTCATCTTGGAATCGGATTTATCCTCACACTTCCGTCGCGTATTTTCAAATTAATAGTAAGAAAAGTCTTTCAGGCTATTTACAATAGCACAGTGGAAGGCGCATCTCGCTCTTCCTATTAAAATTGAATGGCTCGATGAACCGGCAAGCGAGAGAGTCCGCTTGAAACGAAAGTGTATAATTAAGAAAATTACGAATAGCGGATGAAACAAGAGCCGCGCGGCGCCGCACCGCGTCCGACAGTGAAAGGTCTCTACATTTTTCCATTTAGAACGTTTTTCACATGAATGGCCTCGGTATTCCGTTTTTTTTTTCTTCTTTTTACAAGATCTCTCCTTTTTACCTTTTATTCATTAGCATTGGTTACAGTTTAGTTATTTATTTGCCGAGCTTCTTATACCATTTGCGGACTTTAGACGTCCATTCTGGGTCTTTAATATCAGCAGTGTCATGCTGTGACACGTTTATTTGTTTAAACGGAGTTTTTTTTATGCTTTATAGGTTCGGAATTTTGGTCACAATTTACCGCATGGACCGGCTAGGCGTAGACATGTCGAGGCTTGTGAAAAAACTGGCTCTGAAATGCTACTTCCGGAAAAAGCCTTGTAAAACCCTATCACTATGGTATGGTTTCAACACGACGTTTTCCTTCGCCATAACCTCAAGCTCATTGCAGGGATTTGAACTCACGTCCATTGACGGCGTCCATACATACAAACATGCTATCATCCGCATCAAAACAAATAATCTATTCAACGAACACAAACTAAGCTAGGTCACTCTGTGACGGCCTTCCTATGTGTACAATGGTCGAAGCCCATTTGCGAACATATCTCTATGACAGCTTTATTAAAAGGTATTGATTAGATTTATATAAACGTTTATATTATGCACTAATGGAGTTCACTTATTTCCGCATTATTCACAATAGAAAAGCTCACACAGCTAAGATTCAACTGGGCACAGTTTTAGAACATTCTACATACAAAACATATGTTACTACGAAGCATTTAGTACCGTATGAAGAAACAGTAAAAGCCACAATGCAATATGAAAACCCTATTAAAATACATTTAAAGAATTCAAATCTCCGAAGAATTCAAAATCTCTCCATAACAAAATACCATCTTTATGATTTTTATTTAATTATATAATAGCAAGTATGTTCATACATATCTCCGATAATGTCACATCGACAGATATACTAATCTTGTCTAAAAAAACTCGATAGCCAAATGGTTCGTTCCCATGTTAGAAGTACTGGATTTGTTTCTGGCAAGTGAAAATGTGTGTTTCCAGGTATTCTTCAGGTAAGTAAATCACGTAACATGTCATCAAATATAAAATATTGCCAGTGACTAAAATTAAATATATAGTCTGTGTTCCATTTAATTCGGTTAAATCTATCAAAAGTTATTGCAATTTGAAATGACGGCGCGTGATTAAATAATTTTAGCTACACGCGAATGAAGTCGCAAGCAGAACTAGTTACATAAATGTAGGCTCAATACCATAGTTTTATTTAAACAGGAAGCAGCATGTCACAGATCATCCAATCACTCACGTTCTTTATACTGTCACAAAACAAAAATGTCATAGAAAAAAGTATATTCTAAAAGGAATCCATCAAACTCTTATTAACTTTCGAACGAAACACTACGACGCCGAATATCCGGTCGAGGGAAAATTACACTCATCGATTCAAAAGTGCTTGTAACGATCTCTACTGGAAAGTTGACAAAACCCCTTTTCAAGTTAACAAATCGCTGCGAACAAATAATTGTAGCGAGTCGATTGGAAGCAATTCGATTGACTTTATTGTTTGTTTCTACTTAAATCCCACTACGTAATGTTAAGTCGAATTTGGCGGAGGGAAATATTTCGGAAGGATTCCGATTACTTAGAGTTATTATTTCTAAAACATTGCATATCGAAGCGATGATAGCTCAGTGGTAGTGTGCACGACTTCGCGTCAAGGGACGTGGGTTCGAACCCAAGCACCTACAATGAGCTTGAGCTTTCGGTGAAGGAAAACATCGTGAGGAAACCATAGCATGGTGGTAGGGCTTTTTCTGATGCCCGCCTGGCTAGCTACCACCCTCTAGTTGTGAACCTGCCGCCAAATACCAATAGGTGTGTTCCGGCAGCAGCATTTGAGAGCCAGTTCCTCCACAGGTTTAGCGTGTCTACCAACTTGGACCGTATCGTCACTTAAGATCAGGTGAAATTATGGCCATAACGCCTAAACCTTAAGTATAAAAAAAAAAAAAATACCTTGTCTAGATGAAGCATCTAATACTATAGGGAGGAAGAGTTACATATATAATTGTAGAAAAAACATGAAAATTGTGTAATCAACTTAGTTGCATCTATGTTGCAAATTTGGCCGCCCATTAAACTGGCTTGAACACTAATCTCAGTGTAAATTTAAGTATCATAGCAAACGCTAGGGTGAAAAAGATCTGAATAAAAATAATAATTTAGCGAAGAGAACTCATTTAACCGGCAAAACACGACAATAATCGTTTCGAGCGTAATGTTGACTTTTCCAGCAAAGCCTTTTCCGTTTCGTTGAGTTTGTTGTTTATTTTCCTCGCAGGCTTTGTAGCTGCGTGCTCTTTTGTTGGGTTCGGCGTGTTCCCTTGTCGAACATCATTGCTGTTATCATGCCATATTTGGGAGGACAATGCCTATCTATTTGTGTGTGTTTTTTCCTTTGAATTTTATAAATTGTTATGATTTATGAATCACGTTTTTTTAAATTGTTACTGATTCTGAACTGGTTTCCGATTCCAATTGATCTTTTATTTCTTAGCTAGTTTAAATAGCTTGTAGATTTAGCTTTATACCACAAATGATGTTAAACAACGATATGACCCGAGATGGAGGATATACTGAAGAGCTTGACACTCGAATGCAACTTCGAACACAGTCGTTTAAGTATTTGGCGACAGAGATAATATTATGGCCAGGGTGACAGCGTTAACTGGTAGTGAATTTCGATTAATTGTCAGTCGAAGCTGATTTGCATTTTGCTGTACTTAACATCAGGTGTAGTGCAGTCACTTTGCTACGGAACATAAAAAATACTTCGGAGTATTATCTATCCAATATTAAGTGCCGTACCACCATTCTGTGGTGTCATCATCATGTTTCACTTCTCCGAAACCTCAGACGCATCGCAAAGTTTCAAACTCACGTCCATCGATGCGATGACCGTTTATTCTACCACTGAGCCATCGGTGTTTCACTGTTTGTACATTATTAGTTAAAGTACATACAACAAGTTGTACTTTGAAAGCTACTAATTTATTTACAAGTTTGACTATCGACATCGTCCGGCTCTTATAAATTATTTATCAAGAAATAGGTATTGGAAATTAGAAAACTTATAACTATTCAAAGGCCTAAAACATAACCGCTGAGATTTGAACCATCAAAGCAATTCATCTTATGTTATTATATTACAGACTACACGATGTTACAAAAACATATTATGCTCACACCATATACCATAGACCAAATATCATACATAAAGTAAATAGCTTAGATTTGAAGTGAAAAAATCAGCGAAAATTGCATTAAAAACCATAAGGAACTTGATGGAACACTTGATACAATTTTTAATATTCATCTTCCAAGAGGAACCCTTTTGTTTTACGAGTTAAAAGGTATGCTTTATCTTAAATCATGGTATTAGTTATGGTGCTTTCAAATGTGAGCAAAGTTTATGCAATAGTTTCAAAGTGATGCATTTACAATAAGATAGACATAATTATGCCTTCTATATCGACAGTATACTATGCTCTGGTTACAATTGAAAGGAAAATGTATGATTTAGCTATACCGGAAATACTGCTTTTATAGATTAATGTCGCTTTATTGACGCATTTGCTATAACACAGAGGTCAAGCATTTTTTTTTATCTCTGGCAAGATAAGTCAAGTTCAAATTCTAGACAATTTTTTTTTAATAATGATTTCTTATGTTTACGCGAATATTATTCATTGAAATAAAACTAATTTAAACGGATTTTATCGCGGCAATTATTGATTTTAAGCCCAACGATTCGAAAGCTTTTCAGCCTCCGTGGTCACGGGGCGGACTGAGGTGTAGGTTGTCCAGAAAGTTTCATGTCACTGTGTCTACCTTCAATTTAATTATCACTGTGTCTACCTTCAATTTAATTATCACTGTGTCTACCTTCAATTTCATTTTTATTATTTATAATTAAATTGAAGGTAGATCCTACACCTCAGTCCGCCCCGTGACCACGAAGGCTAAAAAGGTTTCGAAACGTTGGGATTAAAATCAATAAATAACCGCGATAAAATCCGTTTAAATTAGTTTTATTTTTTTTTAGTTAAGGGTTTAGCGTTATGACTATAATCTCACCTGATCTTAAGTGACAATACGGCGCAAGTTGCTAGACACGCTAAACCTGGCTAGGATTTGGCTCTCAAATGCAACTGCCAGCACACACCTATTTCGGTATTTGGCTGCAGATTTTCAACTTGAAGCTGGTAGCTAAAATGAACAATAAATAAAAATAAAAACAGAATCAAATATTCTACCACACCAAAGCTTATCACACATTCAACACTAATGGAACCGAAATCCGCTTCCTCCAGTGAAACCCTGACAGCCGCGAGCAGACACGACCTAACTTACACGGTTACTTAAGCAAAAAAATAACACCAGCCCATCTCAAGCGGCCCGGTACGTACGATGTTTATCAGAGGCCGGAGCCCCGGGATCGGGGGATCGACTGCCTCCAGTAGGATTTACCCACTCTCGTAGCGGAATTTATTGTTTGCCCTGTTTAATGTGCCTCGAGGTGGACACCGGCCGGCTCGGATTACGTTTCCCTAATAGTTTGTTGCCTTTCGACTGGATTTTGGACTGTAATTTCGTTACGAAACCGTTCTTTGATTTTTTTCCTTTCGCTCTCTTTCGAATTATGCGACGTTGATTTATTCGGGTGAAAATATTTGTTTATTTGGTCTAAGCTTCACTTGTGTTATACCTGTGGAGTTTACGTTTATTCCATTAGGGTTATTGTCTTCTTAGAGTTAATAAAAATTTTGTAAGATAGTAAAGTAACATTAAATCTTACGTCCCTTCGCTAGTGTTTCAGCTACGTATGATGAATACGGCTCAAGCGCCTCTCTTACACTGAACGCAGTAGCACACTTGCATCGCTCTTTATACTAATCGGTGTTATAAACTACCCTCCTATAACTATATTCTACCATAGAATAACCACCCTATCACTACATCCCTACACATTAAATATTCCTATTTTTAGATAAATCAAATTGTGTGTTATTTGCTCCCATATCATCCAGCATATTATATATATAAAATAGAATAATCGACAATTAAAGATGTTTACTTCCAACATTTTAGTAGATCAACACTATTACTAAACTTAACGATTTTATGAAATTTACTTCTAATCAAATAAATCACTTCACGAGCAGGCATATATTCTACTACGTCTCACAGCCACTCTTTAATCTATCGTCCACATTGTAACGTCTTACTTTAAGGCGGCGTTCACATAATATAAGTCTTAAGCTGCGTACCCATATATATATGTATATATATGTGTGTATATACAGGCGTCTTTTGTTTCTAACGATCTTAAATAAGACGACAAATAAAAACAACTGAAATTCAATACATACCACAGTAAACAATAAAAAAAAAATCCTAGAAGCATCTACGGAAAATTTCTCATTGAATAGTCAGTCATATTCCAACCCAGATAAAAGCAGTTTTGCTATTGCTGACCGTCAAATCATTGTTCCGTTCCAGGATATTTTCCATATATATAAATACATAGAGAGTAATAACAGGTAGTAAATTTATTATATAATAAATTATATAAGTAATAGTATAAAAATTATATATAACATATATAAAGATAGTGACACACCAAATAGTTCGCATATTTGATTTATTTTCGTATGAAACTCAATTTTATTTTTGTCGAATAGTGGGCAAACAAGCAAGCGTGTCACCGGATGGTGAGTGATCACCGCCGCCCGTGGACACCCACAACACCGGGCGAATCGCAGGTGCGTAGCCAGCCTCTATTGAAGAAACTTGTTTTACGAGTTAAAATGATTTTATTGGAATGTGTCAGTAATAACAGAATTTAATTTTGCTGAGTCTTACAGTATCTTTCAGTATATTTAGAAGCGATGATAGCTCAGTGGTAGTGTGTACGATTTCGCGTCAAGGGACGTGAGTTCGAATCCAAGCACCTACAATGAGCTTGAGCTTTCGGTGAAGGAAACCATCGTGAGGAAACCATAGCATGATGGTAGGGTTTTTCCTAATGCCCGCCTGGCTAGCTACTACCCTCAAGTTGTAAAACCTGCCGCCAAATACCAATAGGTGTGTTCCGGCAGCTGCACTTGAGAGCCAGTTCTTCCACAGGTTTAGCGCGTCTACCAACTTGGGCCATATCGTCACTTAAGATCAGGTGAGATTATGGCCATAACGCTAAACTTAAAGTATAAAAAAAAATAGCTGAAAATCTGCCGCCAAGCACCTATACGTAAATTTCGGCAGTTGCACTTGAAAACATCTCGGGCCACAGCGTCACTTACTAACAACAGTTTAGAATGTGGCCACCACGCTAAACCTATTAACATATAAAACAATCGAAGTTACTTCTGCACACAGTTTACCCGACGGTTTATATATGTACAAACATTCTAACACGATTTATGTATAGACGATAATACTGAACATAACTTCAAAAGTGCTTGTTGACAAGCAAACAGAAAAAAAAAACAAACACGGAGCATAACAAGATACTACAATACACGCGAAAATAAATCCATTTATGTTGTGCACAAACTCGCAAAATCAGATAATCCAAATTGGTTTTTAGGCGTAAACTCAATTTTGACATGTACTTTTACTTTATCAAGGATCATGCCGATAAATTGGGAGAGATACGATGCGGTGTGGTGAAACGCGTCTCGCAGAACGACACACTCGATAAGTCTTTTAATACGTCTAATTTCGATTTCGAACGTCGAATTCCCTTGTTTAAAATCTGTAATACTAGTATCCGAAGTTCCCGTGAAAGTGGGAGAAAACTGCTTTAAATTTTTGCATTGATAAAGCTCCCCAATGTTTAGGAGATAAAAGAAAATTCATTGGCAAACGGAAGAGAAAAATGTACTTGACTGTTCTGCCTTGGCTATTTCGTATACAGACTATCTGATCACGCTAAATGTAGTGACGTTAGTGCGAAACTAGATGCATAATCTGTCATTATCAGTATCAGTCCAGTATGGCATGATAATATATAATTAGTAAGGACGTGATCAGTATGGTAACCATGTATGAGGCTCTATATTTTCTTTTGTAATAATTTCTTCACTTTATATTATAAATCATGCTTTTTTATTACTAAAAGTATCACGAACATTTTATATACTACTAATAGTGGAATTGCATATATCTCGAAGACATACCGAGCAAAACGATGGATATATTTTTCTATACCTCAAATAGTTATTGACAAAGAAAAAACATCCCATTTTTGTTGAAGTCAGTCTATCGGTTTTACAATTAAATTCTTGCATACAGAAAACGTCATGTTTGTATCAAGTTTGAAGCGATGGTAGCTCAGTGGTAGTGTGTACGACTTTGCGTCAGGGAACACGAGTTCGAATCCAACCACCTACAATGAGCTTGAGCTTTCGGTGAAGGAAAACATCGTGAGGAAACCATAGCATGGTGGTAGGTATATTTGTAAAACCCGCCTTGCTAGCTACCAAATACCAATAGGTGTATTCCGGCTGTTGCACTTGAGAGCCAGTTCCTCCACAGGTTAAGCGTGTCTACCAACTTGGGCCGTATCGTCACTTGAGATCAGGTGAGATTATAGTCATAACGCTAACACCTTAACCTAAAAAAAAATTATAACGTATATACTTTATGTATAATGAACATGAAATATCAAATAAATTAAAAACTAATTCGAAGATTTATTCATTTAAACCACATATATATATATTATTGAATTCGTAAAAAAAAATCTTCATTTACGTTAATACAGACGTTAATATAACATTCAGCGCTTGCATCGAGTTAACAGGGCTTGAAAGTAGAAAGTTCAAAACCAGTAGCGTAGCGTGAGGGCAAGCATGAAGGTGAAAAAGTCAGAGAAAATCAAGAAAACTCTCATCCGTGCGGAGCGTGTGCGGCGTGAGATAGTAGCGACTATGCGAGGGCTACATTGAACCTGTCAAAATCGCTTCCACTGCTGCGTGAGCGAACCTTTGGCAGCGGGTTGAGGTAAGAGCGACGAGCGATTGTAAAATTCCCGACATGAATCCCTAAGCCTAAGTTTCCATAATGATTTCTTATGTTTACGCCAATAATATTCATTGAAATAAAACTAATTTAAACGGATTTTATCGCGGTTATTTATTAATTTTGATCCCGACGTTTCGAAAGCTTTTCAGCCTTCGCGGTCACGAGGCGGACTGAGGTGTATGTTGTCTAGAAAAGTTCATGTTACTGTGTCTACCTTCAATTTAATTTTAGTTATTGATAGTGTTCCGATCTACGCAGAAAGAGCTCACAGTGTCTTGTGGTCTGGCAATTGGTCTTTTGGGTTCCGATTTAATTAAATGTATAATCGGATCCTAGGCTTGTGCTAGCTTCCAACCATCTTTTCTATTGAAATTTGGATGTTTTTTAATGTCTAGTTCCAGTGAAGGAAAACATCGTGACAAAACCATTATATGGTGGTAGGGGTTTTTGTGATGCCCGCCTGGCTAGCTACCACCCTTAAGTTAAAATTCTATTGTCAAATCTATTGGCTTATTCTGACAGTTACACTTGACAGCCGGTCCCTTAACTAGGTTTAGAGGATCCAAATAAACACATTAACTGGTGCCCCGCAACTTCGTCCACGTTGATCCCATGAATAACATCCCTCATAAGTATGTATCTACGTTATAAAGAGATAACTATGATAAATTTCAAAATAATAGATCTGTTAGTTTTAAAGATAACTCAGTGAAAATATCAAACGGATAATCGTTTAAGCTATTTTACACTCGCAGGGAATAACAAAAAAATTTTTTTTTTTTTTTTTTTACCTGGCCTTATAATTTTTCATCCATCTATCGCATGTCGCATTACAGCCGGCCGCGGAGTAGTGGTAAAGTGGAAGGCGGCCACGCGAGCATCAGCCGATCGTACAGCATTATTTCCCATTACCCAATTATTAAGTTAAGATTAAAAACGCGATTTCAGTACGCTAAATAGAATGATAATTTTCCGAAAATTTCCAATTAAATCGCCTACGAGCCGAAAAAAGTCTCTCTCGGTTTCGTAAATCGTGTAATTCAATTTTTCTCACTTCGTTTCTATAATAGTATACTGTGGTTTGGAAATTAATTCTAAAAGATCGTTCTCTCTCATAACTGAAGCCATCAGCTCAGGTTTGACTTTTTATCAGGTCATCGGTCAGGCAGGAGGGTCACGGAATACGCCTCCACCCGGGACTAACTTCACTCAGACATGTCAGGGAGCTGTTGATATATATCCGGAATTACTCCGAGACCGTTCTCAACCGGACTTAGGGAGAGGGAACACTTTTACTTTACAACCGCGTAATAAATTTGAGGAGGGATACGGGGGCGGTGGTACCCAGCTCGATCATAAGCACCTTATGCATATTAGAAGCACCTTATATACAGTAGATTTCATTAATAACAAATTAGTTTCTGACTGTGTTCTACTAACGTTAGGCTAACTAACGTTATAATACCTATAATGTTTAAAAAAATCAAACATTTAACCACCAAAAAATATATCATAATAACACAACCAGTTGAGTTTCTCGCCGCTTCCATTCCAATATAGAGATATTTTCCGATTCAAATATCGTTTTCACATTTGAAATTGACTTCTCACTGTATATTTATTAAGGTTTATTTACACTGACAATACAGTGGGATACATCACCTCATAAAGGTAACATAAAATTATTATGACAATCAGAACGGAAGGACCCTCTTTTGCAAAAAAAAAAACCTTTTTTCCACACAACAGAGCTAATATTATAAATGTCAATGTTTATCAAGATTACACGTATTGTTTTTATAGTTAAGATTTAGTTATATCATTATAAGTTTCACCGATAAATACTAATAATACATCTTGACAAATTTAGCTAATTTCAACGGAATTAATTAACAGTGATTACTCATAATTTCATAAATCAAATTTATTTCTGGATTCCCATTTGCCGGTTACAATTTATTCTTCTAGCGTAATTTACATAAAAATTAAAGCTTATTAATGATGAATCAAATGTATATATAACATATACTCTAACGAATCTAACATGATACCGAACGGGACTGAAGCGTTATGCTCTCTCATGTAACTCTCGCCGAGCGAATACAAATGTGACGCATTCCCTGTATTTCTTTCGCCCACTTAGTTGACTCGAGCCGACGTTACTCGAACAAGCGTCACATAGCCGAGCGTTACAGTCTAATTTTATTCAACAACAACAACATAAAGGGCTCAGCACGGCGTCTGAGCAAGTTTTCACTATATACGTTACTAATGGTTACGCCTGCCGCGACATTTCGCGTGAAATTAAAATTTCATTTAATCAATTGCCCCACATTTGTACCTCTTATTAATACGGCATTGATCTTATTGATGTTAGCGAAATGTAAAGCAATCTAAAGCCTTACCCAATGATTATTCTATGAAATACAAAAATAATCTTTAAAATTCGCCTTTTATACTATTAATTTTTTTTTTAAGTTAAGGCTTAGTGTTGTGGCCGTAATCTCACCTGATGTTAAGTGACGATACGGCACAAGTTGGTAGACACGTTAAGCCTTTAGAGGAACTGGCTCTCAAGTGCATCTGCCGGAACACACTTATTGGTATTTGGCGACAGGTTTTCAACTTGAGGGTGGTAGCTACCCAGGCGGGCGTCAGAAAATGCCCTACCAACATGCATGCAGCTAACTTTTACCTGTTAACATTCATATTATCAAATAAACCGGCCCCCGCAATAAAAAGTTTCATACTAAGTCTATTCCTCACTTTACCAAACTTGCAATAAGCTTTTCGAGAGAAACAGTATCCTATCACCGTCTCCATGATCCCATATGTCTTTATACCAAAATTCCAAATAATCGATTCAGCAGTTTATACCTGAAAGCGTCACAAACAAACATACTTTAGCATTTATAATATCCGTAATGGTGTAGACTTCGAGCGATAGAAAAATATGTTTTTCAGTACCAGGGTAGCTTGTTATTAGTATATTGAAGATTAAACAGACCTGAAGAAATGAACAGAACCCAGTTATAACGAGCTCGTCATTATAAAACCGAGACGGAACTTCTACATTCATAACTGGTTTAGTTTCACAGCGGAGATCACAAGTCGACGTTAAACATAATATATTCCCGGATATACTTTACGCGGTTAATAGGGTTGTCATGATATCTTTAAATACATTTACTACGTTAATACATTACTGAGTAAGATCAATATAAGGGTGCCTACACGTTCCGTAAGACATCAACAATAGTTTCGTGTACCAGCTTATAATAATAACGTGTCAATGAATAATCCGATCTATAGAATGTGTAGGCGCTACAATGAAAGTCGTGTTCAACACGACATATTCTTCAATAGCTTAATAATATTCAACAGTTTAATTACATAACTGGTTGATGCTACATCTCAAATTTTTACTAGGGTCTTTGTTATTTCCGTTTTTATACGTGTACATTTACGTTTAAAATGCTTTAAAATATTATAATTTCTGTAAAAAAAATATTACAATTTATGTAATCTGTATTCTGTTCATCTTCACTCATAAGAAAAGTTCCTAACTGTGTAAGTTGTGCACTAATGTAATAGGGTATGGGATTTAAAATGTTGTCTAGAATTAAGTTGCTTTTGTATTTAATCTCATATCTGTATCAGTGCCTTTTAAAATAAAATAAAATTATGATTATCATTTAATGAAAAATGAACTGACTTTTCATGATTAACTGGCTTCTTCTTTCTATTTAAGGATAATTCTCTACAAGGCAATAAAATGTAAAAACTCTTAAGTATGTGCAAAGTGTAATCTTGTACGGACACCACGTGAATGGAAGTGAACTCTAATACCTGCACAGATCATGGTGGTAGGACTGTCTTTAATCCCCGCCTGGTTAGCTACCGGCCTCAAGTTGAATATAAGTGTGTTACACTGGGACTTCAGAGCCAGTTCGCTCTACTAGGCTTAGAGTGTTTTGTTTTTTTTTTTTTATATACTTAAGCTTTAGCGTTATGGCCATAATCTCACCTGATCTTAAGTAATGATACGGCCCAAGTAGGTAGGCACACTAAACCTGTGGAGGAACTGGCTCTCAAGTGCAGCTGCCGGAACACACCTATTGGTATTTGGCGGCAGGTTTACAACTTGAGGGTGGTAGCTAGCCAGGCGGGCATTAGAAAAGCCCTACCCCCATGCTTGGGCTTGTTAGGGTGGTGACACATCGTTACTTGTGATCACTTACAATCAGGTGATTCGCCTGCTCGTTTGCCCGCTATTACATAAAAACACATAATCTTAACAAACAAAACATAATAATAAAATTGAAAAAAAAAACAACAATATACCATGTTTTTATACCGGAATGAAAAGGAGAAAATAAAAGGTTTGAAACGAAAAGCATGGGGCGCACGTTTATAGTTATATTGCATGTTACATCACAATTCCTTAAGAAGTTCATTCACTATACAATTCTACTCCACCTAATACGCCTGAGGAAAAATATTCAGTATTCATATAGTGTCGAGTTAAGTTTCATTAAAACGGAGTAATTATTAGTAAAATGAAATTATCACATCCCTAATAGTAACCCGGCGTCGACTGCGGCAATTTCTAAAAACCCTTTCCCCTTTTTTTCATTCGTTCGCGGAAGAAGCGACTTTTAATATCGCACTGTCTTTTTATCAGACCGGTTCCCGAAACCGTCAGCTAACGTTGAAACTCCCAAACTCGTGGACGCAATCAAAACTTCCGGCTCAGTTCGTAATGCACGTGGTAATAATAAAAATTACATTACGAGCAACGGATCTCGTGTTGGCCGAAGGGCTCGGGATTAGCAAAGTTTCGGATTTGTGCTTTAATAACGGGGATATATCTTGGGACAATTGCCTTTATAAATGTTAATAGTTTTCAGTTAAAAGTCTAATAGGACTCTTTATTAAACACGTATTCGACGTTTCGTAAAACAGAATTAAGCTAATTTTAAAAGTTATTTGGGGACAAATAACTTTTAGTTATCTATTTTTTTAATGATAAGGTTTAACGTTGCGGCCATAATCTAACCTGGTCTTAAGTAGCGATACGGCCTAAGTCGGTGGACACGCTAAACCTGTGGAGGAACTGGCTCCCAAGTGCAACTTCCGGAACACACCTATTGGTATTTGATGGCAGATTTTCAACTTGAGGGTGGTTGCTAGCAAGGCAGGCATTAGAAAAAGCCCTACCACAAAGCTATGGTTTCCTCGCAATGTTTTCCTTCACCGCAAGCTCGGGCTCATTGTTAGTGGATTCGAACTCACGTCCCTTGACGCGAAGTCGTACACACTACCACTGAGCTATCATCGCTTCCAATTATACTAGAAAGAGCTACAGTTGAGGACTGACTCTGAATTAAATGATTCCCCAAAATATAAATCCACTAATTTAGGAGTGTAGGTAGTCAAATTGTGGGTGACGTGAAGGCGTTTAAAAAGGTAATTTTTAATTAATTAAATGCGTTTACACGGTTACAGATCTCGCTTAGTAACTAACTTATTTTCTATGGAATCATCATACCACCCGTAAGGGATGGGCTTATCTTTGCAAGGGTAGCGTCTGGTTTCCTAGAATACCGATTTGTATCCTCAGGAGTTGGTGGATTTATAACTTGGTATTGGGGACAAATAATCATTGTAAAAATGAGACACTTACAACGGCTAAGCACGTATTGACTTGCCACATGTGATTAGAGTGAATTAGGGATGGGATACTTTGTAATCGAGTTAAGGAATCGATAATTGATTATTTTTTTTGTGTTATTACATAGGTAAATACATTCCCAGCTGAGAGTGTTGTGTGAGACTTACAATTTGTCACAACACACACACAATAACTTTAGAGTCTAGTTTTTCCGTAATAATAATCATTATTTACAGAAATATACATAGAAGTAAGGAAGAATGGTATAGATACACATATTGAACGTGCCCCAATAATAAATCGAATAACCTCAGGAGGTAGTTATCGGGGACAAGTAATCATTCGTTGACAAAAATATTTAACCAGTAAAGGTTTTTATTTCATATTTTTAAATAGTTTTATTACGTATCTTATTGATTTTTTATACGAATAAATACATTGAATAAACGTTTATTTACCCTGAGCTCTATTCTCCATGGAAACTCAACAGCAGGTTCTCCTACCATCTTCTATAGAATATCGGAACTACATAAACCTAAATGTTGGATCCTCCAAGCCCTCGAGTGACTCAGCTCGCGCGATACAGTGACACTCTACATAACTGAGAGTACACCATCACACCGCATACCATTCGTGCGCACTCACACATTAACTACACGGTTCTGTAAGGGACTACCCTCGCGGCCCTTGAGCTGGTTAGTGGTAAAAAACAAAAACGGCATTTAAAAAATCACGAATGTTAAAAATAGTGTCTTTTCTTGATATATGTGTGTATATATTGTTTTACAAGCGCAATATATGATAAATAGAGACATTTTAAGTTTGAGAAATCAGTTATTTTGCGTGAAGTGTCAGTAGTACCCACCTCAACGCTTCGCTTATGACGCGTGCAGAAGTATAAATTGAGTACTAAGCATTCGGTGTTATATTTATTATCATAACTATCTAAGCCGGAAGACGGTGTCCAATCCTTTTCAGTATAACCAGAACGTAATTTATTCCGTTCAGAAACAGATAAAAGGCTAATATCTACGGAGAAATAAATATACGCGCCAATTTTCATTGTGAAAAGTCAAACGAGTTATTTTTAAACGTTGATCCATAATATTATTTATAACTGTGTCAAATTCTATCAAAATCTATCCAGTAATATTAGAGTAATGCAGTTACAAGGAGACAGTAATTTTTGAAACGTAGTTCCTTATGGGACGATGCGGCGGGGTGCATTGACCGGGAAAAACCATCCGTAAGGAAAATGCGTGTAGTAAGGCTTTTTATGTATATATATGTTGCGCAGCATAGTGACTGTACTGCACCTGGTGTTAAGTACAGTACAATCCAGAACAATCCAGAACAGCGGTGACTGACAATGATCCAAGATTCAGAATCAGTCACCGCTGTCACGCTGGCCTGCTTGGATACTTTGTTATATATCTCATTGGAATTATATAAATCTATAGCTATTATTATAACAGCGGACAAATTTGTTTGTTTGAACGCGCTAATATTGAAAACTACCAGTCGGAATTGACGCACGTTCTCTATTTTTCAAATATATGTATTTGCCTTTAAATTAATATTAAACGTTCATCTGTATAGTAAATTTCATAAAATAATTATTGCACATAATTATATTGGGTTGACTACAATATTATTATACACATATACCAGATTTCGTTCAAACTTTGTAGATTTATCGAGGACCGATGACAATACACTAATTTGATAAAATTATTCCATTTTTCAATTTTGCTATTTGTGATTTTTGTTAATTTATATAATTTTCATCTATAGTCATATGCATGATGTCAATAGCTATAAATGTTTTTTATCGACAGATATGAGTAGTCTGATTATCTATTGATAATCTTAAAAGCACCCCACGCTTTTTATTATAAACAAAATAACCTTTTTTAATTTACACTATTATTAATTTATATTTAATGAAATTTTTAACACTATTCTGAATATAAATTTATAACAACATATTTTCTATTTTTTTAGTTCAGTTTTCTATAAAAAGCGTGTTTTTTAGTTTGTTTTTTAACTATTATTTTTACAGGTAACATATTACTAGTAATTATTTTTACAGGTAACATATTACTAGTAAACTATTTGAATTATGCAAAAAAAAAAAAAAAAATTTGAATAACTATTTTTTTTTTAATTGACTCTGTCGCGAAACCCCAATAATATATCTATAATTTATCTTATCATAATAAATTTTCCGAATACTAGGCGAATGTCTGACGAAGATACAGGGATTTTAAGGTTAAATCGAGTTAATTAAATCAAACGGAACGCAGCGCATAGTTACTGGAGCTATTGAGCCTTTAATTTATCACAGAATAATATTAGATCAAAGGTCGGTAAGCTGGCTGGAGGGGTCGACCATCCTTCGTATCGTTCGAGTGCAAGCCACGAGCGTTCCGCGAGTACGAACGCTATATATAATAACATCATTTTATACCAGCTGATCTGACAGAATCAGTTCTGCCCTCTGCGTCTTTTAACTTCATAAAAAAATCAAGAACCTACCTGAGATGATAGCTCAGTGGTAGTGTGTACGAGTTCGCGTCAAGGGTCGTGAGTTCGAATCCAAGCACCTACAAAGAGCTCGAGCTGTCGGTGAAGGAAAACATCATGAGGAAACCATAGCATGGTGGTAGGGCTTTTTCAAATACCCGTCTGGCTAGCTACCACCGTGAAGTTTTTTGTATAATTAGGGCTTAGCGTTACGGCCATCATCTCACCTGATCTTAGTGACGATACGGCCCAAGTTGGTAGACATGCTAAACCTGTGGAGGAACTGGCTCTTAAGTGCAACCGCCGGAACACATCTATTGGTATTTGGCGGAAGATTTTCAACTCGAGGGTGGTAGCTACCCTGTCGGGCATTTAAAAAGCCCTACCACTATGCTATGGTTTCCTCGCGATGTTTTCCTTCACCGAAAGCTCAGGCTCATTGTAGGTGGTCGGATTCGAACTCCACTGAGCTATCATCGCTGTCAGCGGGCATACTCAGGTACCTCTTCACGCCTCTTTTAAAGGACTCTTAAGGAATACCCTGATAGCATGACGGTTCCACAACTTCACGGTACTACAGAAATATGAGTCGGAAAACTTTTTTATTCTAGATGTTATAAGTGAGGATACACGTTAATTAGTCAACATTTTGCAGTAAATAATCTTTTCAATAGAATTTGATGCAATTTATTTACTTCCATACCAGAACTAATTTTTTTAGCGTAAATAAAAATCTAAAAATATATGGCATGACACTAGTTTTTCTTCTTTCTCTACGTTCGAAATTTTTGAAAGACAAGCTACGTCACTTATGTGTTTTTGAATGAAAAAAAAGGGTGTATATAATCGCTTAAGTTAGTCACTTGTACCGAAGCCTTTAGTAGAGACCGTAACTCGAAATAGAATCGGCAAATCGACAAGAGTCCTATTGACTCATATTATTATCAAGTCGCGTCCGGCCACGGATTCATAGGAAACAAACTGTACTTATATTAACGATTGTGTATTGGTAAAAAGCTTTTATAGAATATATGTGAATCTCTGGGAACTATATGTTTTTTTTTGCAAAGAATACTGTTCGCACCTCTGGGATCGATCCGCTAAATTCCTCATCGATGCCTTAGATACGTTGCAAAGGCGGGCTGTCCGTATTGTAAATGATACAGCTGTTACTAACACTTAAGAACCGCTTCAATTGCGCAGGGATATTGCTTCTCTAAGCGTGTTCTATCGCTTGTATCATGGTGAGTGTTCTGAAGAGTTTCCACAACAGAACCACGCGGACGGGGCTTCGGTGTCACAATTTCGCGGGGACACCTATAACATCCAGAACCGAAAAGTTTGCTAACTCTTATCTCTGTCGCACCGTGAAATTGTGGAACCGTCTTCCTGTCAAAGTATTCCCTCCTTCCTATGATAATGGGTCCTTCAAAAGAGGCGTGAAGAGGTACCTAAGCAAGCCAGTATGACAGCGGCGACTGACAGTGTATTCTGTTCATTGTCAGTCGCCGCTGATATGGATTGTACTGTACTTACCATCAGGTCCAGTGCAGCCACTTTGCTGTGCAACATTAAAGAAATACATATTTCGTAGATTTTATCGTTACGGCCTTGTGGACATAGAGATTGCCCTCAACTGATGTTAAATGGCGCTGTGACCCAAAATGGTAGACGCGCTAAACCTAGTAACGTCAAGGGACGTGAGTTCGAATCCAACCACCTACAATGATCTTGAGCTTTCGGTGAAGGAAAATCTCGTGAGGAAACCATGGCATGGTGGTCGGGCTTTTTCTGATGCCCGCCTGTCTAGCAATCACCCTCAAGTTGAAAATCTGCCCGCCAAACACCAATAGGTGTGTTCCGGCAGTTGCACTTGAGAGCCAGTTCCTCCACAGGTTTAGTGTGTCTACCAACTGGGCTGTATCGTCACTTAAGATCAGGTGAGATTATAGCCACTACGCTAAGCCTTAGCTATTAAAAAAACTATATATATAGATTTTCATTATCTTGTTTTCCTTTACCGAAAAGTCAAGCTCATAGCAAGGATTTGAACTCACGTCTCTTGACACGGCTTCCGAACACACTACCAATTAAGTTATCATCGCTTCAATATCTATTTTATACTTATGTGGGTTTAAAAATAAATTTATGTCGCATATTCATAGACCGACAAACTTGATAAGACTAAGTCAATGTATTTTGATTTAGCTCGAAGATTACTATAATTATATTTCAAACCACTTGCATAACAGAATATATTAAAAGCTAATTTCTAACAATCAGAATTACTATAAGTTTCACAAGAATGTAATAATAATATTATAATCTTATTGCAAACACAATTGCTGTATAATTGAGGTACGAGTTATCGTTGTAAGCTTGAGATTATATTAAAATTTGATAAACTTGAAGAGGTATTCGATTAAAAAAAGTACCCTCTCTGAGTCAATTATATGTAAAATTGTGTAGATACGGTACGCGGACTCGGAAAGTGACGCGCTGCTTGTAAGTCAATTAGCATACTCAAACCTCAGTGTCGCGTCAGCGTTCAAGGAAGTATGTTGTGTACCGATTGATATATCGAGTGTCCTAAAACAACAGAAATTGCCCTCGCGTGTAAAGCCCACAACAGACGAAGCTATAATATATATTAATATACTCAAATCTATATTACGGTATAGCAAGCTGTCACAGACGGTGGCTATGCTATAATATATATTCCTGCACTCGATAGATGCGCCTTTAACGATCAAAACTTGGTAAAAAACGTAACTGTATGCGTGATAACGCGTTTCCGCACGCACACTAATGAACTTGCAATTCGAGTACGGTCAGCAAGTTTGCTATGGACAAAAAATACATTCTAAAAACAATTAAAAAACAGATTTATAATTATTTTAACAATAAAAGTTATTTAAATACAGAGATGTAGTTAAAGGTATATAGGTGTTTATGGCAGAATACAGTTATATGAGGGTATTGAAATAAAACTAATTTAAAGCGATACGAAGCGATGATAGCTCAGTGGTAGTGTGCACGAATTCGCGTCAAGGGACGTGGGTTCGAATCCAAGCACCTACAATGAGCTTGAGCTTTCGGTGAAGGAAAACATCGTGAGGAAACCATAGCATGGTGATAGGGCTTTTTCTAATGCCCGCCTGGCTAGCTGCCACCCTCAAGTTGTAAACCTGCCGCCAAATACGAATAGGTGTGTTCCGGCAGCAGCACTTGAGAGCCAGTTCCTCCACAGGTTTAGCGTGTCTACCAACTTGGGCTATATCGCTACTTAAGATCAGGTGAGATTATAGCCATAACGCTAAACCTTAAGAATAAAAAAAAACTGATTTTATAGCGGTTATTTATTGATTTTGATCCCGACGTTTCGAAAGCTTTTCAGCCTTCGCGGTCACGGGCCCCGTGTGTTTTATTTCAATGAATAATATTCGCGTAAACCTAAGATATCTATATGAGGATAGCTAAGATTTACAGCATAAACATCAAAAACAGTATCAACAATAGAGAAATAAAAATCTTACGTCCCTTCGGTAATGTTCCAGCTACATACGATGAATACGCTTCACGCGCCTCGCTTCGACTGAACCCTCTGCCGCGCTCGAATCGCGCTTTATACTAATCGGCGTTATAAACTACCCTCCTACAACTATATTCTGCCATATAACACCCACCTTATAACTAAATGCCTATAATTATTTATTATATATCTATTATACCTGATGCCCCTGAAACAAAACTAATATATGAAACTTTTGTGTATGTGTTTTTTTTTTGTGATTTCACGTTGCTGGTGGCTCTAAGGTATGGTCGTTTAATATAGCGGAAACATCCGTTTCCTTAAATATTTCTAGCATTATTACAGGAAACAGTTTGACTTTGTTTTCAGTGTACATAATTTGATTGCCTTGTACCTTCTTTTGCAGCTTTAGGAATGCTTTTGCTTTAATACTATGTCATAATAAACATTATGAGATGATAAAGGTAATCCATCAAGATTCCTCAAATTAATTTCCTTGTGAAAGCCTAATTGTTGTTCAGATATCAATGCGCCACAACATATTGAACACTTAATTTTCGAGGTTGGTAGTTGGCTAACCACCCGGCTAGGTGGGCGATAGCAGAAGCCCTACCACCATGATGTGGTTTCCTCACGATGTTTTCCTTCACCGGAAACTCAAGCTCGTTGCAGATGGATTCGAACTCACACCCTTGACGCGACGTCCGTACACACTAACACTGAGCTATCATCGCTTCTAAATCGTCTATTCGTAATTTTTACTACTCCATATTGATAATTTGATATTTCCGTTACGAAAAGAGACGTTCATTCTCAATATAACGCATAACAATGTGTACATGTAATTCTTTCGAGCGCGGTATGGCTGTGTGGACAGACAAGGGTAAGCATCCCTTGGCCATGGTTACGGTAAGTGTGTGTGCCCACAGGTGGACCAGGAAGCCTGGTCATGACGCCATTACAGGTTTTTCCAATTTTACAGTCTGCGTATTTAGTATGCCACCTGTTTTGGGCAAATTATATGAAGGTAACATTCCTATACTTTTATATTACCATTGCCAGGAACACGTCACTTTTTACGTAACATTTAAATCGATTCAGTTGACGCCCACTGTTTTCTGTTTATACAAACAAGTCTGCTATCTATTGTCTTACAAATGCAAAGACAAAACATTTCAGTACCTTTTCCCGACTGTTCGTAAATTGCGTGTCTTTTTTTATTTCGCTAGACAGTATATTTTTAACGTATCTTCGCTAAGGTAATGTCGTCATTTCTTACCTTTTGTCAAATCGATCGAAACGAGCAAGCGTGTCGCCTGTTGGTGAGTGATCACCGTCGCCCGTGGATACCCACGACACTAGAGGAATCGCAGGTGCGTTGCCGGCCTTTATAGGAGGGACTGGCTCTCAAGTGCCACTGCCGGAACACACCTTTTGATGTTTGTCAGCAGATATTCAACTTGAGGGTGGTAGCTAGCCATGCGGGCATTAGAAAAAGCCCTACCACCATGTTATAGTTTCTTCTCGACGTTTCCGTAAACTCAATCTCATTGTGTGTATCAAGCGCATTTGAATCATTAAAGGATAAGTTTTCGGAATTTGGTATTTTAACTTTTCCCTCCCAATATATTCTAGATAATTTAATGTATGTCTCGCAAAATCTTACACAAGCTAGATTTCATTGAAGACCGCCATAATTTAAATACTAGAAATCGCGATAAACTGGTCACTCCCTATTTTAGACTGAGTAAGACAAGTAACAGTTTTTTAGGTAATAGTGTCAGGTTTTATAATAAAATCCCAAAGGAAATTACTGAATTGCCGGACAGTAGGTTCAAGAGCCATGTCAAACGGGTTTTGATGTCAAAAGGCTATTATAGGGTGGATCAATATGTGAGCGATCGTGATGTCTGGAATTGACGCCCCTCTCTGTACATCCGCTAATAACTACTGTAACACATTAAGTTATTGTTTATAAGCATAAGAATAAGACTTGAAAAAAGAAAAGATGCAGATCGAGTTTCTTGCCGGTTCTTCTCGATGACCGCGTTACTTTCCGAACCGGTAGTAATTTTTGACGTTCATAAGCGCCTTCTTAGGGTCTAAATTGAATAAAGATTTTTTGATTTTGATTTGATTTTGATTTTGTACGACGTTGGATTCGAACTCACGTCCCATGACGCGGCGTTCCTACACGCTACCACTGAGATATCAACCTTAGCGTCTAGGAGTTGTATTATATGGTATCATCACCAATAAGTATTTTAAACTTCCATATGATATAGTTTTTTTATATACTTAAGGTTTTTAGCGTTATGGCCATAATCTCACCTGATCTTAAGTGACGATACGACCCAAGTTGGTAGACACGCTAAACCTGTGGACGAACTGGCTCTCAAGTGCAGCTGCTGGAACACACCTATTGGTATTTAGCGGCAGGTTTACAACTTGAGGGTGGTAGCTAGCCAGGCGGGCATTAGAAAAAACCCTACCACCATGCTATGGTTTCCTCAAGATGTTTTCCTTCACCGAAAGCTCAAGCTTATTGTAGGTGCTTAGATTCGAACTCACGTCCCTTGACGCGAAGTCGTATACACTATCACTGAGATATTATCAAATGGTCCTGCCAATGAATGGAGGTTTACCCTGTTTTTCTGTGATCTTCAGACATATTTTTCTTTATCAAACTAGTATGTGTATTATCACTATCGATATTTTGAGATTACACAAATTATAACAATACGAAAACAACTTAAAAAACTACATATATGACGAATCAACTGATTTAACACACTTTCGTGCTAATATTCATTTTGAAGCGATGTGAATCAAGGGACGTGAGTTCGAGCCCACCTACATCAAGCTTGAGCTTTCGGTGAAGGAAAACATCGTGAGGAAACCGAAGCATGGCGGTAGGGTCTTTTCTAATGCCCGCCTGGCTAGCTACCACCCAGCTGTTAAACATCTGCCGTCAAATACCAATAGGTGTGTTCGGGCAATTACACATGAAAGCCAGATGTTTCACAGGGTTAGCGTGTCTACCAAATTGGGCCGTATCGTCACTTAAGATATCAGGTGAGATTACCCACTAAAAAAATAGTATTTATTGTGCTTTCAGTTTGACATTTTGTGTGAAAGTCAATTTGTCTATACAAAGAACGTTTTGTTTATAACTTTATATACTTAATAAGGTTTCTGACATATTTAATAGCTGTAATCGACGAGCTTAGTGAAAATAAAAAACGTCAAAGTGTCATTTCTTTATGTGAAACATGTACCATCGTACCATAGCAGTAAAATCGACTGGCTTGGGGTAATAATAAGCGACATGACGCTAGCTTAAACCATCTCCTCCTTCCACGCCGCCTGTCTCAAGTTCCTTGTATGTGTGCACGCATGTCCAATACTTATAATTGCTTGTTATGTGAGCTGCACAAACCGATTCGGGTCCAGCTAATAACCAGCGCTATAGCAGATTGCCAAAGCATATGCTGCGTTCGGGTCCGCTTTGATGATGCACGAGGCTTTACTCTGTAAGACTGTATTTCTACAATATACATTCTAATTGCTAATGTTACACATCTGTATATTTACACAGTGTGTATTATTATATATCACTACTTAACTTCGTATCTTCTTTATTGTGTCTGATGAGTTATAACTTCAAGTGTTAACTTTATAGTTTCACATCCGCCGGGCGT
This sequence comes from Actias luna, assembly GCA_039707435.1. Taxonomy (NCBI): domain Eukaryota; kingdom Metazoa; phylum Arthropoda; class Insecta; order Lepidoptera; family Saturniidae; genus Actias; species Actias luna. The sequence goes on along the minus strand of JAZHAC010000016.1, from coordinate 19,310,702 downwards.
CCCGTGGCTGCCAACTATTTTGCAAATGTTTACAAGAATCTCCTTAAAACTTTGCAACAGTAATCAATGTAAGCTTTAACATTGGATGAATATACGTTATACTAATATTATAAAAGCGAAAGTGAGTTTGTTTGTTGTTACGTTCTCACAGGTAATCTGCTGAATCGATTGTGATGAATTTTGGTAAAGAGATAGTTGGGACCCAGGAGACGGAGATAGATCACTTGCGAAATCTGTATTGGATATGGGGTAAATACCACATAAACTTTGTATGAAATCCGTCGTACGATTTGTTTGACTAAACCGATGTTAACGTGAGCGAAGCCGCTCGTAAAATCTAGTATGACAATATTTGCATTCCTTTTTTCTGCATTGTAGCTATCGACGAGCTTTGTGTTTTATTTAAAGCAACATCAAAATCGTTTTCTCCTTAATCTTAACAAAGGATATATAATGTGTTACGTTAATTTTTTATTTTTCTGGCTATGAAATATAAGTAGATACATATACGTGATTCCAGAAAGTATCCGGTAAGACGGACTTTAATAAACGCTCTCGTCACAGTCCGCGCTGTGCCTCCATTTATTTCTGTACCTTCATTAGTTACGTCACACTGCGGAAGTCCCAAGAATGGCACCGTACTATTGACCGTATGGCCGACAAACGGACGGAAAGCTCAACCCGAAATTTATTATTATAATAAAAAAGTTACCCGGTTAAATTTAGACTATAAATATCTATATATTTCTTATAATTTTTATGCTTGCCCCTTTATACGTGTTTTTTTATACTTAAGGTTTAGCGTTATGGCCATAATCTCACCTGATGTTAAGTCACGATACGGCACAAGTTGTTAAACACGCTAAACCTGTGGAGGAACTGGCTCTCAAGTGCAGCTGCCGGAACACACCTATTGGCATTTGGCGGCAGGTTTACAACTTAAAGGTGGTAGCTACCCCGGCGGGCAATTGAAAAAGCCCTACCACCATGCTATAGTTTCCTCACGATGTTTTCCTTCACCGAAAGCTCAAGCTTATTGTAGGTGCTTAGATTCGAACTCACGTCCCTTGACACGAAGCCGTACACACTACCACTGAGCAATCATCGCTTCAAATTCGTGATTCACTATGATGAACTTACTCGACTAAATTTCGATAAAATTAGACGCTAATAATAACCAATATAATATAAAGAGATATAAAAAAATATTCTATTATATAAAGCGATATGAATATAGGTGAAAAAATATTTAATGAATCAATTTCTTGGCGGATACTCACGCAAGTTTTCGTTTGACATACATATATGTATGTTTCCACATACAATATTATTATGCAATTTATAAACGTACTAAGTGGCACTATGGTCAATGTATAGAAAACGCAGGACGTCTACCAGAGCAGCTACTAAAAATTAAAATTACCATAAGAATAACTCTTAAACAAAAACATTGAAAAATTTTACAACTTGAATTTGAATACTAGAAATCGCGACAAACTGGTCGCTCCCTATTTTAGACTGAGTAAGACAAGTAACAGTTTTTTAGGTAATAGTGTCAGGTTTTATAATAAAGTCCCAAAGCACATTACTGAATTGCCGGACAGTGGGTTCAATAACTATGTCAAACGGGTTTTGATGTCAAATGGCTATTATAGGGTGGATCAATATGTGAGCGATCGTGATGTCTGGAATTGACGCCCCTCTCTGTACATCCGCTAATAACTACAGTAACACGTTAAATTATTGTTAATAAACATTAGAATAAGACTTTAAAAAAAGATGCAGATCGAGTTTCTTTCCGGTTCTTCTCGATGACTGTGTTACTTTCCGAACCGGTAGTGATTCTTGACGTTCATAAGCGCCTTCTTAGGGCGTAAATTGAATAAAGATTTTTTTATTTTAATTAATTGTAAACAAAACTATAGTTTTATTAAAAAAAAATATTATCGACAGTTAACTATTTTAGTTACAATTTTAGAAGACATATATTTATTTACCAACAGTTACAGAAAACCGGGGAAGAAAGATAGAACACTTATTAAGGTGTCAAGATTGTGGACACTCTAAGCTTGATAGAGGGACTGGCTCTCAAATGCAACTTCCGGAACGCACCTATAGGTGTTCGGGGGCAGATTTTCAACTTAAGGGTAGTGCCTAGCCAGAAGGGCATCAACATAGGCCCTACCAATATGCGAACTATAGCTCGTTACGAAACAACAAGTATAGAAAACCATGAATAAAATAACATTCATTGATTAAGATGTTGAATACACATCCAAATAATACAACTACTAACTAAACAGGACTTAAGCTAAGTATATCCTACGGAGAAATTCCATATCGCCGAATTTCAAATGGCCACTTTTGCATTTAAATATTAGCTTAATACACGGAGTATCACCTGGGAATGTATGAACTGAGATACTAAATTCAGATAGATAATAATAATAATTAATAATTAATCTGTCGTTTCTAAAATCGACGCGTTCGAACAAACTTTTTAGTTTGTCTACATCACTTTTCGATGAAAGTTAAATAGTCAGTAAATTGAATAAGGGTTTTATTAATTTATTCTGCGATGATACCTATAAAAAGGACAGTGGGTAACTAGCGAAAAGTAGAATAAGTGCTAACATAGAATATATTTGCATTGTAAATGTACTCGAAGCTTACAACAGCGTGAAATCTAGAGCTGTCGATAAATCTCATAGCGTGGACAATGATCGATCAACATATTATCCACAGGATTCGCTGCCCTTTTTTGTTGTCAATATTATAATGCTGATCACGAAGTGGTCTCTAACATATTTCTCCATGCAAATTTATAAGGTTCAATTCGTGTTATCAAGCGGAAAAGTGTGCTTATTTATTCCTATGTTCGTTTCAACGGGCTGATCTTAAGGAAGCGATGATAGCTCAATGGTAGGATGTACAACTTTACGTCAAGGGATGTGAGTTTTAATCCGATCAGTTACAATGAGCTTGAGTTTTCGGTGAAGGAAAACATATCATGTTGGTTGGGTTTGAACCTAGCCTAAAAGCTTTCAAAACGTCGGGATCATATTAATAGATAACCGCGATAAAATCCATTTAAATTAGTTTTATTCCTACAACTATGTATTATTTTTCAATAGAACCTGTTTTAACGTTATTTCTGAACGCAAAAGTTAGCTCTACAGGCGAGTTATTAATTCTTACAAAGGACAGGCCAACTTCCGCCGGAACAGTTATCAAATAAGAAAATTGTTAATTAACTGACACACAAGGTTCAAGAGTAAGTCGTGAAACCAGCTAAATGGAATTTAATTATTCACCATCGTCAGCAAACAGGCTCCGCCGCAGACGGACCTAAAAAAACATCACTAATCGTATAATTATAAAAGATATACACAGAAATTATACAGACTCGGATGGAAACCAACGAAATCGCTCTCATTAGGATCGGTCCTTTTGATGGTTTTTCCACGATTTACACCGATTCCCGGTAATTACACATTACCCGTACGTAAAGTTTTAATTAAAACAAATATCTTTACAATCCTCTTTATATATTTATATTGAAAACGGTCCGTTTTTATGAATAAAAAATCATTATCCTCCTACGTTTGTTTTAAATTGACCGGCCGACTGTAACTGCGAGTATATATATATGCATCTCTATTTCCCTTAGTCATCGTATCACACGTGAACGGGTGGAACAATTTCGCTAATTATTTTTTTCTTGGGTTAATTATCGTCAGGAGAAGGTTCTTATGATAGAAAAAATTAAGGAAGTTGACCGGAACATCAGAAAACTTAAGAAAATTTAGAAAACTTAACGACAATATTTATTTTACATAACTAGCTTTCAGTTGTCATAGAGTACTACAATAATGAACACTGTGTTTTTTAATATATATATGTATTTTTTTTTTTATTGATTATACCATACAATATTCATAGTTAAGACAGGGAAACGTAAGTCGGGTCAGCTAGATAAGAATAAAAAAAAATTATATCATAATATTCATCGAAAAATCAATTTCAGTTTTAACATATTAATATACCCTAATAAGACGAACTAAGGCTGTTGACCTGAAGACCCTTCACATATTCATCAAGCTTTGTACCGAGCAAAGGCATTTACTATACTTTAAAATGGAAACTGCATGCATGTAACTGATACTACTAGAGCTTCTAACTGATATCTGATGTAATGGCCTATCTCTGTATCACAGCCAATCAAAGGCCAATTAACAATTAAATACGGTTATGTACCTGTTATGACCTTGCGTCAAGAGACGTGAGTTCGAATCTAACCACCTGTAATGAGTTTGAGCTTTCGGTGAACGAAAACATCGTGAGGTGACCATAGCATGGTGGTAGGGCTTTTTCTAATGCCCGCCTGGGTAGCTACCACCCTTGAGTCATAATTCTGCCGCGAAATACCAATAGGTATGTTCCGGCAGCTGCATTTGAGAGTAGGTTCCTCCACAGGTTTAGCGTGTCTACCAACTTAAGCCTTATCATCGCTTATAATTACGTGAGATTATGGCCATAACGCTAAACCTTAACTATATAAAAAAAAATGTAAATTCAATTTTCAGTTCAGTTCAGTTTGTAAAGTAATAGTTTTTTGAAGTAACCATGTCTCAGTGTGAAGTGTTTACTGACATGAGTTCGAATCCCTGCAGTGAGCTTGAGCTTTTGGTGAAGGGACACGTCTCCACCACTTTGGACCACATTGTCACTTAACATCCGGTTAAGTTATGCTCATAAAATATATGCCAAGAAAAATAACGGGCTGCACAATATAGACCAATATTCATATACACGTATATATTAAGGCTCACGCCGACTTAGATACTTATCGCTCATCTCAAAGTACGTTGAGGTAAATGTAAATAAAAATGAACCCAGTCTTAATATTAATACAATATTATAACAAGTAATAAATACTACAACGACCATTATAGTGCATAGTCCTTTTCCGAAGGGAACGGAAACATCGGACATGAAAAACACTGGCAAATCTCCGAGTAAGTACACAAAATAATTATTTCATAAACCGCTTTGTGACTCCGTTTCGTTTCGTGATCACTACACGGTACACAGTCACTATGCCTCAGCCCTGTTCCTATTATCGTCGAAGATCCTTGTGAAACTGGCTCTGGTTCTTGAGATCTTATTAGAGACGGTATAAGCGGGTAAATTTATCAACAACTCCCATGCGTGAATCTATAAAAGCTAAATGGTCGCAGGTCAGTTGATTCTCGCCCCTTTAGATCCGCAGCCGGTTATTGCGAACGTTACGACTTAGGGACGAGTTTAGGGAGCCGTACGTCACGCTGATGCTCCCGAATATTGGACTGGACATTTGTTTCAGCGGCCAAGGCCGTGAACTTTGCCAGGCCCGTGTATTTTTACGCCTGGCTAGACAATGAAAGCTTAGCACTATTTTTATGGACTCACTTTTTATTACATTTGATATATACATTGTCTTTTTTCTAGACTAACAATTAGATGAATTGAGTGCCCATTTATCTGATAATAAAAGACACTTGGTTTTGATTTACCAATGTTGTAGAACATTTCTTAAATGGAATTCATTTTCAAGAGCTACTGTTTGTCAGGCTAATTGAACTACAGATCTTGAAAATTAATTGTTCAACGAAACTATTGACTAGTAAATACTCTATCGTTATAATTATAGTTCGACACAAAGTGTTCTAACTTTGTTCTTCGAAACACTTAACTATTAGACTACAGACAAGCCTCGTAACTGAGTACCTTTTGTCGAATTGATCATAAATTAACTATAAGGTACAATGAACACCTTTACAGCTATGTACCGGTTTGCTAACACAGATAAAAGGCCGTTTCGCAAAATGTTGAAATCAAACTTCAATCATTGCTAGCAAAAATAAATAATTCCCTAAAATAACATATCGCACAGCAGTAGATAAATAGAGGAACGTTCTAATATAAACCGTAATACGTAGTGACCGATATTAGCAGAGGCAATATGTCAGTCCATTTCCCTCGGTCCGTTTATTTGGGCAGCCCAGTGACATTTCAGTGTACTACACTATGTTACACGGTAAATATTGAACTGGTCGTGTCTAACGATGTCCGTGTACCTATGAATTAACTCTTCCAGCCTTATTGGGGTCCGGGGAGACAGGCATTTGTTTTATCAGATTTTCGTGTACTATCTTTATTCGCACAGTGTATTACAATATTTGCTTAACTAAGATGGCGCATGAGACGTAAATCATCAGCAGTTTGCTTTCGTATTAACGTTAATATTTACATACATAACAAAGCTACGTGATACAAATTATGATGAACTAACTTTTAACCGCGGTTTCGCTCGCGTCAGTAAGCTAAGGTTTTGGCGTAAAAGACGACGGATTGAGGAGGAAAACGTTCAACATCCCAATCAGTTTTGCTTCATACCGTTTTGATTATTGAAAATTTTCGACGTCCGGTCGGAAGTTTGAATGACTTTTTTGAAGGGAACTTCTTAAGTTACTGGTCTTAACTTGATCGTTAATACCGTATTTGGAATATCGACATTTCGTGTAAAAGATATTGACTTGGATCTTTGTTCGGGCCTTAAATTTATTCGTTGAGAAACTTAACTTTCAAGTTAACGTGTATTTTTTTTTGTTACAGAAGCATTGGGCATGAAGACCATTATAGTATTTATATTTTTGATTATCTCCACGGAAATATTTTTTGTTTCTTAACGGAATTGTGGTATACTAACACACAATACTAACAATGGCTTATGCTAGGAAAGGGTGGATCATTATGTGAACGTTGGTGATTTATGGAATTACCACACCTGTCCTTATATCTGCTACTTGCTAGTGCATTATTTAAAATACATATATTTATGAATATGATTCTCAAAAAACTGTTCGATCCAGTTGTGTATTTGGTAACTTAAGCATATTCGTGTAGGTGTGATTATTATACAGATGACATATTTGCTGCACCATTCTATAAATTTTCAGAGCTAACATTCGCAGTTAGCTTCAAAGGAATCGGTTAAATTACTGTGGACTTTAAATATATAGTTATAAAGTTAAAAAACGCTATATAGAACAGTTTTGTTCATTACATATACGTACTTCCAGCGTTCAAACAGCCCTTTTCGGCAATAATAGTAACATGACTGTAATGCCCCTGGCGTTGCGGCTGATTTACTGCGGCATTTACCATCAGATGGGCCGTCTGCCTGTTTGCTGTCTATTAACATAAAAATATCGTAAAATTCAGTAATATTTTGCCGCGTCGGTGTTTCGACGGTTATCTCAATTCTGATTGAATTCAAGCCCGCAATGTATAGAACTCAAATTTTGGTAAATTTAACTGAAAATTACAATTGTATTTATATTCATAGAAAAGTATTTCATAAATGAATCTTTTATTACGAATGAAATCTTAATTTATCGTTGTTGTGAAATTAATTAATATGAGAAAACTTACAAATCTCATTTGACATTTAAATAATACATTCGTAAGTGACGGTGAAAAGCTTATATTGGAAAATTTTAATTATTTATAAAAATAACGGCTTATAAATGCTCAAGAAACTACTTTAATAAATAATTCGGGTGATGAATATCATACTGATTAGTTGGCGAACAGCGAATTTTAATAGGGTCTTATAAAGGTAGGCTGAGAGGGCGACGCGGACACTTCGAATAAATTCGTAGTTTGCGTTTTTTAATAACTTCCACCTTGAAATTATTGTTCTTACCTGACTCGGGTGGACCTTATTTTAAGACGAATTTATAACCTTTAAAAGGTAAAACTTTTTTTGAAGATTTTAATAATTGTATTTTTCCTCGAAAATCTTTTAAGTTTTCCCAAGATCTTAGGATCCTTAACTATACTGTTTGGTAACTAAAACTCTTCTAATCCATAATTCTCAGGAACGGGAGTTTGCAAATATCCATCTCTCAAAACTAGGACCATTATAAGGATTCGTTTAATTAAATACGAAATGATAACTCTTATGATAATAGAACAGAAAACTAAAAAATCTTGATTAGCAACTGAAGAGCTTCTACTCGTGGTAACCTGTGGTGTTTTGAAGCGATAATAGCTCAGTGGTAGTGTGTACGACTTCGCGGCATGGGACGTGAGTTCGAATCCAAAACACCTACAATGAGCTTGAGCTTTTGGTGAAGGAAAACATCGTGAGGAAACCATAGCATGGTGGTAGGGCTTTTTCTGATGTCCACCTGGCTAGCTACCACGCTCAAGTTGAAAATCTGCCACCAAACACCAATAGATGTGTTCCGGCAGTTGCATTTGAGAGACAGTTCCTCCAAAGGTTTATTATGTCTACCGACTTGGGCAGTATCCTCACTTAAGATCAGTTGAAATTATGGCCATAATGCTAAGTCTTCATTATAATTGTTTTTTAAGTATTTTGGGATAATTTCGCTAACTATCTTTCAAATAAGTGTCCTCCGCAATTGATCTACGAGCCCGGTAAACTTGTCAAAGCCTAGGAAGCTGACATCAATAAACAGGTTAAAAAAAGTCCTCATGAGTTGGGCAGCGAATACGAAGCATCAGATGTTCCAAAAACGTACGTCACAATGAAAATAAAACCGATTGGTATTGTGTGATGTGACGAGAGCACCCGGCTGGCCGCACACTCCACACAGCTAACATCAAACATCAGTTATACGATGGCTTGTTCATTCGCCGGTCGAATGAAATCACTCCAACCGGATTTTATTAATATCCCAATGCGTGTGGAGACTTTTTATTCGTATTCAAAACAATATCGGGTTCATTTTGTTTATTACTATACAGTTGATATCTCAATATATGAAGCAGATTTTCATATACACATTATTGTAATGAATTTTAACACCTACAAGCTCAGGCACTGCCTTTTAGGGTCACTTCCGTTTCGGGACAAATACTTAGAAATGTTTTGCTTTGACTTCGAGATTTTTCTATTTTACAACTGTTCTTGTCTCTGGTTAAGTTCACGGGATGCCTGCGTGCTTAAGCTCAACATATGACCATTCCAATTACTATAATATCGTTCGACGATCGCCGTCATACTGTCATTTGGGAACAGCAAAACTGTATATGACCCAAAAATTTTCTTGCAAATTTTATTTTGTTAAAACGATCGCTCACAATGGGCGTAATAAAAAAGCTCAAAGATCCTCAAAGGGCAATGAAGAGGGCTATGCATGGAGTTTCACTGCGTGATGGAATCAGGAATGAGGAAATCCGCAGAAGAACCAAAGTAACCGACATTGCCCGAAGAATTGCTAAACTTAAGTGGCAGTGGGCTGGGCACATTGCTCGTAGAATCGATGCCCGGTGGGGCCAACGGGTTCCGGAATGTACCGGAAGACGTAGCCTGGGTAGGCCCCCCACAAGGTGGACCGACGACCTGGTGAAGGTCGCTGGAATCCACTGGATGCGGATGCCGCAAGACCGGTCATCGTGGAGATCTTTGGGGGAGACCTATGTCCAGCAGTGGACGTCTTTCAGTTGAATGGATGGGATGGAAAACGATCGTAATACATTGATAAAATATTTGAACTCCGTCAGTACACACTTAAATAATAAGTATTCGATTTCAGGTGTGCTGAGAACTTCATTGTGTGGGTATTGAATGAAGCCGAGCCGTCACGCTCGACTATGTAGCCTCCGGTCACAGTAAAGTCAGCTCGAGTATAGTAAGTGAGCGAAAGAGATATTGTCAACAAGACTGCTATACTCGCTCGGCAAGCGTCACATGAGAGTGCATGACGCATCGTTCGCACTTAGTATCAATAATATATACGCGCCATTCCAATACATTTTGTTTAATACGTTATAGTGGTACTTCTAATCACGCTTTAATGAAGTATTCACTTTTGTCGTGTGATTTTTTTTTGTTTGTTATAGTTATATTATATATAAACCAGTTGAAAGCTAAGGGCTTAGTATGGTCATAAAACGCCCTTAGTTGCAAATATCAACAATTCTGAACTTTTTAAATGATAAAACTTTTATCAAAGATATTGAAATATTCAACGGATGTAACTTCCGTCTATTGTGTGAGTGGAATCAGAAAAGTTATTTACAAAAGTTTTCCCGGGAGGAAGCGGTCGCCAACACAGCCGCGCTTTCCTCACTTATAACACGTTTTAATTATCGAAAACGAAACGTTCTGAACCATATTTTACTGGTAACCTATCCATAACATTGATGGAAGTGGGTTCGAATCCCCGCAATGAGCCCGAGTTTTCCCTAAGTTCCTAATGAAGTCCTAGAAACGAAATATTGTAATGTCCCTTTGAGGGTCAGTCATTGTTAGCGACGCATAAAGGCTATAACGAGTAATATACGAAAATAGAAATGGCGTCCGGAATAATAGTTCCGCACGGGTGGCGCTGTTAGCGACACATAACAAGTGAATACGAAAATAGAAATGGCGTCCGGAATAATAGTTCCGCACAGGTGGCGCTGATGGTAAATAGGACGCACGCGTTACCGTAGGGAGAGCCCCTGAGACGCTAGACGAGTTCTCGATCTCGAGTATTAACTTGTACCGGACGAATAAACAGTGTTTTTGTGTTAGCATAAGTATCGAGACTGACTACGCGTTATATAAATATAAATATTGAAAATATAAGTATGTATAATATGAGTATGGAGATCGAGTATTGAGAATATTGAGATTATTGAGATTATTGAGAGTATTGAGAATATTGAGATTATTGAGATTATTGAGATTATTGAGATTATTGAGATTATTGAGAATTATTAATATTAAGCTTGTGGATATATTGAGATTGCTAGTATTGAGAATTAATAATATTGAGATTGCTAGTATTGAGAATTAATAATATTGATGGAGAATTATTAATATTGAGATGTATTAATGAGAACATGACGAATAATGTTATTTTAAAATCATAAGGCGTACGTTGTGATCGACGTCTACCGTTGGGGGCGCACACATTCATTTGCCTAGGATTCGTGGGAGTTCGGGTAATGATTGTGCCGAGTAGGTTTTTTGCGTCTCCTTCGCGTATTTTATGTATATTTATATTGAAATTGATGTTTGCGTGTTTAGTTTATAGATATGTTTAAGATTATCGTGCATGTTAGTTTTAAAATAGATAATTTACCGAGCAATACTTACCTAAATATTAGACCGGAAAATATGTATAGAGAATTGAGGGATTTCACACGACAAGTGTGAAATCCAACAATAGAGACATCGCGTTGCTTGTATTTGATATAGAAACCCGAAATATGGGAATATGTAAATTTATAGAGTAAGAACGTGATAGAGAAAAATTGAAATAGAGAAAGTTTAGCGTAAGTATTGCTCGATCTCGAGTATTATGAGTGTATCCTAGGATAAGTGATATTTATAAGATAGAGTGTAACCTAGGGTATAAGACTGTATATAGATATTAAGGATATTATATGAAATAAAATAAATATAGCGCAGAAACCGAGCCAACGGTAGTGAAAATAGAAACAAATAGAAATTAGAAAGCGTCGCGATCGAGTGGATCTCTGTAAAGTCACGCATCGGCATGGGTGACCTCCGAAGGGGCGTTACCTAATCATGTTCCACGATTGAGTCACCGATCGCCCATTGGCTACAACAAGAAGATCAACTACCTGAAGAATATCGACCGTTGGCTCGGGTTCACGTTTTATTGAGAAGAACTCCGAGTATTATTTCGTCACACGTCTCGACCGGTGCACGCATTATTGCATCCTTACGGCCCCTTACGGCAAACTGACATCTTCCTGCTGCCACCGAGGCGGGTATCCGGCATCCTCGTTTATAACAAACGAGGACTCTACGCCCGTCCAAACGGGGATACACAACGTCGCACTTTGACCAGGGGGCGGTGGTCCACCACCGCTAGACGTACCGTGCCCCAACAGCTGGTCCTTCGAGCCGGATCTTCGCAGCAGTCAAGATGCCAGTCACGAGAAGCCATAAGGAATCGCCGAAGGAGCAACCGACCGAGACAGACGCTGCACAACAGAGCAGCGCGACGGAAACAACGTCGTATGAAACATACGAAACTTCAGTCACGGGCATCACTGGAACATCAAAGGCCACCGAAGCTTCCACAATGAAGAGGCACAGGCCAGCCTCCACAAAGTCACAAAGAAGACGTAAGGAGCTGGAAGCCCGTGCGGAACTAGCCGAAAAGGAGCTTCGGGAGGCACAAGCGGCTACAGTGGCAGCCAGGCTACGCTTAGAGGTCATCCAAGCAGATGATGAAGACGAAGACTCTGTTATCGAGGAGCCTGCGGATAGAGAGGATCAGGTCAGAGACTGGGTCCATAAGGCGGCGGGACATAAGGAAGATATGGAGCGGATAGAGGGTGCTCCCGCCCCCGACTCTAAGCACGACGGCCAACATATGGAGAAGAGTCAAGAGCACCGTAGCCTAGCCAACGCCATAGCCGAAGCGATGAGGATTTCGCATCACGGGTTGATACCACAACCCGACTACATGCACCATCTACCACCGTTCGAGGGTGACTGCAGAGAATGGGTGGCCTTCAAAGCCGTCTATGAAGACACCGCTCCGCTCTTCTCCGACGTGCAAAATATGGCACGTTTGAGAAGAGCATTGAAGGGCGAAGCGAGAGAAGGGGTTCGTAGCTTGCTGTACTCAGAGAGTACACCCCAGGAAATAATGGAAGCGCTGAGGCGGTCGTACGGAAGAGCGGACGCGCTGGTCCTGGCAGAGCTGCAGAAAATAAGGAAGCTGCCAGTGATAAGCGACTCCGCATACGATATATGCATGCTAGCAAGCTGCATTAACAACACCGTCGCCGCGATAAGGGGGCTACAGAAACCGCAGTATCTGCAGTCACCGGAGATACTGAAGAGCATCACCGACAAGATGCCAACCATATTAAAGTTCCGGTGGTATGACTACACCGCGGACACGGTGGATAAAGGAGACCCAGACTTGAACACGATGGCGAAATTCCTCAACGAGATCGCGGACAGATGTGGACCTCACGCCGTACCTGGAGAAGCGGCTTCGAGGAAACCGCAGCAACGGAGACAGGCCTCGCATACTACTGTTGATATACAACCTGAAAAGCAGGCAGCGAATAGTTCATCGAGACAGAAGCCAGCATGCCCACACTGCCGCGAGGGGCACCAGTTATACGAGTGTCCGAAGTTCCGGCAGGCTCCGGTGCCAAAGAGGTGGGACATAGCCAAGCAATCTCGCTTGTGCTATAATTGCCTGCACGGGTGGCACCGTAAGGAAACCTGCCAGCGACCACCGTGTCGGACCTGCAAGCGGCGGCATCATCACTTGCTACATAGCGACAAAACGGAAGCTGCGGTTGTAGAAGAAGTCAAAGTTAAGGAGGTAGCCAACAACGTACGGCTACCCGTAAACTTCACGCGGATGTCGAGAGCCTACCTAAAGATGGTGCCAGTGGAAGTGTACGGACCAGCAGGTTCAACCCGAGTCCTGGCCTTGTTAGATGAGGGCTCCACCGTTTCCTTATTGGACTCGGCGGTAGCGGAACAAGTAGGCCTTAAAGGACCCAAGGAGACCCTGCAACTGGAAACCGTGGGTGGTAGAACGGTCACCAAGACCGACTCGATGAAGCTCGACATCAAGGTTAGGGGGCTCCACCGAAGAAGCAAGTTGTCCGTCAATGGGGTTCGCACGATGGATGGTCTGCACCTGACGCCGCAGCGATTAGAAAGGGAAGTGATCGAGCGCTGCGTGCACCTAAAGAAGCTGGTAGATCACCTATGCTACGAGGAAGAGTCTCCTAGGTTATTGATCGGTCAAGACAATTGGGGACTGATCATCACCAGGAAGACGCGCAAGGGAAAGAAAAACCAACCAGTAGCATCCTTCACTCACTTAGGATGGGTGCTACACGGCGTCGACGGAGGTAACTCCAAGCAAGTCAACTTTCTATGCGCGCATGTAACCGCGCGTGAAGACGCGCTGGATGCGACCATGAAAGAACACTTTGCGATAGAGTCATTGGGAGTTGCGCCGAAGCGGCCGAGCACGGACATGGAAGCGAGAGCCCTTAGCGTTCTGGAGAGGACGACCAAGAGACGAGAGGACGGCAGATTCGAAGTCGGCCTCTTATGGAAGAATGAAGACGACGTGCTGCCCGACAACTACAAGTCGGCCGAGATGAGATTAAGGGGCATCGAGAGAAAGTTGAATAGGGACCTCGATCTGCAAATAGAGTATAATGAGCAGATAAATAATCTAATTGAAAATGGATACGCAGAAGAGGTCCCGCGCGAGTCGTCTTCGAAGCGGAAGTGGTACTTGCCCCACTTTGCCGTCACGCACCCTACGAAGAAGAAAAAGAGGTTGGTTTTCGACGCTGCCGCGAAATTCGGGGAAAGATGTCTCAACGACTTGCTTCTGACGGGATCAGATCTATTACAATCTCTTTTCGGAGTACTACTGCGTTTCCGACAGAAGCCCGTAGCCGTAGTCGCAGACATTAAGGAGATGTTCCTGCAGATCAGGATTAGAGACGAAGATCGCGACAGCCTACGATTTTTATGGAGAGGAGAGCAACGCGACAGGGTCCCCAAGGAATACAGGATGACATCCGTCACATTCGGGGCCGCTTGCTCTCCCAGTACGGCGATCTTCGTCAAAAACAGGAACGCGGCAGACTACGCGAAACAGTTCCCGGAAGCAGCGCGAGCGATAGAGTCGAACCACTACATGGACGACTATCTGCAGAGCTTCGCCACGGAAGACGAAGCTGTGAAGACAGCAAAAGAGGTGGACGCCATCCATGGAAAAGCACAGTTCCAATTGAGAGGATGGGCGTCCAACAGTGAAGGAGTGTTGAGACAGTTCACAAGTAAAAGTGAACAGCTCGAAGTGGAACTCGGCTCGAAGGAGGAAAAAACATTAGGACTACGCTGGTTTCCGGGGAACGACGAACTAGGGTTCCGCGCGCGTCTCAGCCACGCAGCAATGGAGAAATCGGAAGACTATCGAGCTCCTACGAAAAGAGAAGTGACGAGCATGGTGATGTCCACCTTCGACCCTATGGGGGTGGCGTCGCCTGTTCTAGTGCAGGGCAAGGTGCTCATCCAGAGCATATGGAGGAGTGGCGTCGGCTGGGACGAGGCTATCGCTGAAAGGGACATAGAGGCATGGTGTGACTACAATAGGAACGTTCGAGTGCTGGAGGATCTACGAATACCGAGATGCTTCACGCGCTCGAACGACGAGGGGGAGCTGCACGTATCCACGGACTCGATGATACTAGCACTTCGACGTATGGCAGCTAGGCGGGGTATGCCGAAAGTCATATTTAGCGACAACGGCACCAACTTCGTCAAGGCGAACAAAGAGTTGAAAGAAGCCGTGGGACAGGTGGACATGGAGGCGGTCGCTACCAGATCGAACCTCAAGTGGAAGTTCATTCCACCTGGGGCACCGAACATGGGAGGAGCGTGGGAGCGATTGGTCCGTTCCATCAAGACGGCTCTAGCCGTTACATTGAAAGAGAGGAATCCGCACGAGGAGATATTGCATACACTTCTCCTAGAAGCGGAGCACGTGGTCAATTCCAGACCACTTGTCGCGGCGGAACCGGACAGCGACGACGTGGCTCTCACTCCCAACCATTTCTTAATCGGGAGGTCTTGTGGGCTACCCGGCATTGGAGGTTCCAGCGATGCGGACCTCATCGGGCGGCGAACATGGAGGACGGCACAACGGATGGCCGATCATTTTTGGAGCAGGTGGCTTAAGGAATATCTGCCCACTCTGCTCCCCAGACGGATCGGCGGAGAGGTCGTCACAAGAGATTTACAGTGTGGAGACACCGTCCTCATAGTGGACTCCACACTGCCACGAAACACCTGGCCGAGGGGCGAAGTGGTCAAAACATATCCTGGACCCGACGGCCGCACGCGAGTCCTAGAAGTACGCACAGCGGGTGGATTGCTGCGTCGACCGAGCTCCAAAGCGGTGCTACTAGTACCAGCATCGACGAGCGACGAGCGACGAGCCACCAACGAGCCACGGGTCACCGACGAGCCTGAGACATCGTCTGCAGAGCCTAGGACATCGTCGGCCGAGCCTGGAGACACAGCGGCGTCGCTAGGACAAGGAGTTGGTGCTGTGCACAAGGGGGAGGATGTTAGCGACGCATAAAGGCTATAACGAGTAATATACGAAAATAGAAATGGCGTCCGGAATAATAGTTCCGCACGGGTGGCGCTGTTAGCGACACATAACAAGTGAATACGAAAATAGAAATGGCGTCCGGAATAATAGTTCCGCACAGGTGGCGCTGATGGTAAATAGGACGCACGCGTTACCGTAGGGAGAGCCCCTGAGACGCTAGACGAGTTCTCGATCTCGAGTATTAACTTGTACCGGACGAATAAACAGTGTTTTTGTGTTAGCATAAGTATCGAGACTGACTACGCGTTATATAAATATAAATATTGAAAATATAAGTATGTATAATATGAGTATGGAGATCGAGTATTGAGAATATTGAGATTATTGAGATTATTGAGAGTATTGAGAATATTGAGATTATTGAGATTATTGAGATTATTGAGATTATTGAGATTATTGAGAATTATTAATATTAAGCTTGTGGATATATTGAGATTGCTAGTATTGAGAATTAATAATATTGAGATTGCTAGTATTGAGAATTAATAATATTGATGGAGAATTATTAATATTGAGATGTATTAATGAGAACATGACGAATAATGTTATTTTAAAATCATAAGGCGTACGTTGTGATCGACGTCTACCGTTGGGGGCGCACACATTCATTTGCCTAGGATTCGTGGGAGTTCGGGTAATGATTGTGCCGAGTAGGTTTTTTGCGTCTCCTTCGCGTATTTTATGTATATTTATATTGAAATTGATGTTTGCGTGTTTAGTTTATAGATATGTTTAAGATTATCGTGCATGTTAGTTTTAAAATAGATAATTTACCGAGCAATACTTACCTAAATATTAGACCGGAAAATATGTATAGAGAATTGAGGGATTTCACACGACAAGTGTGAAATCCAACAATAGAGACATCGCGTTGCTTGTATTTGATATAGAAACCCGAAATATGGGAATATGTAAATTTATAGAGTAAGAACGTGATAGAGAAAAATTGAAATAGAGAAAGTTTAGCGTAAGTATTGCTCGATCTCGAGTATTATGAGTGTATCCTAGGATAAGTGATATTTATAAGATAGAGTGTAACCTAGGGTATAAGACTGTATATAGATATTAAGGATATTATATGAAATAAAATAAATATAGCGCAGAAACCGAGCCAACGGTAGTGAAAATAGAAACAAATAGAAATTAGAAAGCGTCGCGATCGAGTGGCTCTCTGTAAAGTCACGCATCGGCATGGGTGACCTCCGAAGGGGCGTTACCTAATCATGTTCCACGATTGAGTCACCGATCGCCCATTGGCTACAACAAGAAGAGCAACTACCTGAAGAATATCGACCGTTGGCTCGGGTTCACGTTTTATTGAGAAGAACTCCGAGTATTATTTCGTCACACGTCTCGACCGGTGCACGCATTATTGCATCCTTACGGCCCCTTACGGCAAACTGACATCTTCCTGCTGCCACCGAGGCGGGTATCCGGCATCCTCGTTTATAACAAACGAGGACTCTACGCCCGTCCAAACGGGGATACACAACGTCGCACTTTGACCAGGGGGCGGTGGTCCACCACCGCTAGACGTACCGTGCCCCAACAGTCATCTTGGACCACATCGTCACTTAACATCAAGTGAATTTGTGGCAAGAGTTAAAAGCCTACATCCGTCAAGGTATTTTTTTTTCTGCGGTTTTTTTTTATATCTAATAACCACAAAGAAATTCAAATAAATGAGACATTTAGTTTAACATGTAAGCTATCGAACTATCGAAAAGCTATGGAGCATAATTCAAAAAACTCATTTACTACAATCTGATAGTTATCAGTGTCCCGGGAATTAATTATATATATAATTAATATAATTATATATATACATAATATTATCAACGTGTCAAATTTTATCTAAATACTTGGTTAAAATACTTTTAACCAGAAAGTACACTTCAATTATAATTTTCTCAGAATGCTTAATATACACTATACTAAACGTTTTATTGTATTTGTTATAGAAGCGATGATAGCTCAGTGGTAGTGTGTACAGACTCCACGTCAAGGCACGTGAGTTCGAATCCACCTACAATGGGCTTGAGAATTTTCGGTGAAGTAAACATCTTGAGGAAAATATAGCATGGTGATAGAATTTTTTTCTATAGCCTGCCTGTCTAGCTACCACCCTGAAGTTGAAAATCTGGCGTCAAATACCAAAAAGTACTTCTAGCAGTTGCACTTAAGAGCAAGTAACGTCACTTAAGCTCAGATGAGATTATGGTCATAACACTGAAACTTCAACTATAAAAAAATTGATTTCGTATTAAAATAGTTTAATATGGAATTACTAATAAATCAGTCCAGACCGTCCTCATTACGACCGAATAATAAATTTCATTATACAAATAGTAATTACAATGTCTAGACTCATACCATCGTTAACCAGTTATCTTACCACTATATTTTAATCTCGGTTCATTTATTGATGTATATTTAACATTTTTTTTATACTTTAGGTTTAGCGTTATGGCCATAATCTCACCTGATCTTAAGTGACGATATGGCTCAAGTTGGTAACTTGACTGACTTGATGACTTGATGACTTGACATCCGTACACACTTCAAAAATTACGTAGAAATATGTAAAAGCGATTATGAGAGCTGTCTTTAACATCATTTTCAAGTAAGTTTTATAGTTCAATATTTCATAGGCATGTCTGATTGAATTTAAATTTTGCGTCACATCTAACAGCCAATGGCAATAAGATTACATAATGAGTTTTTCTTAATATCTTAATCGGGTTCATCAGGATAAACAAACGACAAATGTAGACAAATAACTTTTATACAAGATTGAATATATTTCTATACCAAAATGTATCGAAATTAGTTCAAACCTTTAGGAGTGAAGGTGAAACAATTATACAGAACTACAGTGCAGTTTTGCAGTGAATTTGACAACTTGATATAAAGCGATTCGAATAACCGAATTCGAATTGAAGCGATGACAGCTCAGTGGTAGTGTGTACGACTTCGCGTCAAAGGTCGTGAGTTCGATCCAAGTACCTACAATAAGCTTGAGCTTTCGGTGATGGAAAACATCGTGCGGAAGCAGCCATAGCATGGCGGTAGGGCTTTTTCTAATGCCCTCCTGGGTAGATATCACCCTCAAGTTGTAAACATGCCGCCAAATAGTGATAGGTGTGTTCCGGTAGCTGCACTTGAGAGCCAGTTCCTGTATAGGTTTAACGTATCTACCAACTTGTGCCGTATCGTCACTTAAGATCAGGTGAGATTCTGGCCGTAACGCTAAACTTTAAGTATAAAAATAAACTGATAAGATCCGTAAAAAACCTCATAACACTGATTAGTTTGTGTTGACATCTTATCTGCTTTTCCTGACAACCCTGAATAAGGCCACAAAATTAACTTATCAGTTGTAATCAGAATGTAATATGTATACGGGATCATCGTAAAGTTGAACCTAAGTTTAATTACGGGCAAAGGAATAGCCTGAAAAATAAACTATTCAATGTGTAATAAGGGGCGTCATTTAATTCGTTCCAGGCTCTATCACGGTGTCTCTCGCCCAATTACTTCGGGTCAGCTTTGTCGGCTTACTTTCTGGCGTCAGCCGAAGTTTCGGTTACTCTACGACGTCACGGGCAAGTGAAATTTTAACGCGACACTCAAAATAGACATTTACGTTTCAATAATTTTTAATGAAGATCGAAGGAAATTTGTTCCTAAATTGACTGTATCTGTTTCGTTAGGGCTGAACTTGAAAGAAAATAGCCTAAGTTGATTCTTAATATCAGTGCTTGATATCATATCTTTGAAAATCCTATAAAACTTGATCCAACCGTTTTGCATGTTAGATGGGATGATCACGCATGCAGTTTTTTTTTTTATATAAATATAAATTCAGTACAAATCCGTTGATTTAAGTTTACATAAGGACCCTTCAATTGTATTTGTATCAATGTAGACTAGTGTTAGCTCTTACCGGAAATGTTACAGTTTGGCCTGTAAAAGTCTAGTTTTGTCTGAACTTACACATAAAAACTATATCCCATGAAACACTATCGTTGAGTGAAGCGTCATAAAGATAACATAACATACAATCATTCATAATAGCATAGTATTGCAACATATAAAAGCGATGATAGCTCAGTGGTAGTGTGTACATCTTCGCGTCAAAGGACGTCAGTTCGAACCCAAGCACCTACAATGAGGTTGAGCTTTCGGTGAAGGATAACATCGTGAGGAAATCATAGTATGGTGGTAGGGCTTTTTCTAATGCCCGCCTGGCTAGCTACCACCCTCAAGTTGTAAACCTGCCGCCAAATACCAATAGGTGTGTTCCGGCAGCTGTACTTGAGAGCCAGTTCCTCCACAGGTTTAGCGTGTCTACCAAAATGGGCCATATCGTCACTTAAGATCAGGTGAGATTATGGCTATAACGCTAAACTTTATGTATAAAAAAACACCATAATTATTACAGAAACTTTTACAAAATTTTAGCAAACGTAAAGGAACTTATTCACATAGTTCAATTTGATTCTATCTCCGTTTTATCTCATCAAGAATGCCATGTTCCTTCCTCACTTCAAAAATTGATATATAAATCATCCTATTTTTAAGAAATAAACGATTACATTCGATTTGTTAATTGATTACAATAAAGCTCGACCAAAGTAATAACAGAAAAAAAGGAAACAAAATTTAAGTCGAGACACAAAGAATAAAAAGGTATTTAATAGTTTTTTTTTTTTTCAGCCTTCGCAGTCACGGGGCGGACTAAGGTGTGGGTTGTCCAGAAAAGTTCATGTTACTGTGTCTAACTTCGATTTAATTTTTGTTATTGATAGTGTTCCGATCTACGCAAAAAGAGCTTACAGAGTCTTGAGGTCTGGCAATTGATCTTTTGGGTTCCGATTTAATTAAATGTATAACCGGATCCCAGGCTTGCGCTAGCTTCCAACCATCTTCTCTACTGAAGTTTGGATGTTTTTGATGCTCTCGAAACGTCGGGATCGAAATTAATAAATCACCGCGACAAAATCCGTTTAAATTAGTTTTATTATTTATTTATTCACACAATAGCGCAGCAATTTTAATTTAGCAAACTAAAGCTCGCTAAAGTTCATTCGAATTTACAATTTACTACACTTGATTTCATTTATCGCCGATAGTACACGAAAACAAACGCATCTTGATCATTCGATATGCCAAACCGGTCACGTCTCTGTATATCCGAGGCATGATTTTTGCCGAGGCTTCCGCGGTTCCAGGCTTTATTATGTGTTTATCGCGTCCCTCCGCCGGCTGTCTGATCGCACGGACGGGACGTAATCCCGTGATAAAACATTCATGCACTGACCGTCTTTTTATTACTGTCTTTTGAAGCGATGATGTCTCGAAGAAAACTCTGAGACACTACATCCAACTATCTAACCTCGAATTTTACGAGTAAAAGAAACAATTGTATTTGACACGGATCCTATTTTGTCATATTTTGGTGGTTATTGTGCAGTTTTAAGAGTATCACCATTTTGTTCCGGACTTATATGAAACCTGAGAATATTAAGAAATTCTACGTGACTTTGACATGATTCTATACAAAAGGTTTGCTACGAACTAATACAAAAAGGAAGAACAAATTTGCCATATAAATGTAAAGAAACTTTAATTGTTTCTTTAAGTTTTACAGCGCGTTTCGAGCTTTTAAAACAGTCATCATGTACTTGGTAGATAGCGCTGTAACGTAATGACGCTAACTCTGTTGAAAAAGTAATTCTGTTTGGAATTGACATTATAAAATTTGGATTTGTATAAAAAAGGAATTAACAGTTTTAAAGTTATACTTTTAATGTCGTTTCTTCGTTTTCAGGTAAGGTATTATTATTAAGTTTAAACCTTGTAATTACCAGTATTATATGGACCGTTTATTTTGAAAGTGGTGTAAGTCCATTTTCTTTTGTTTCGAGAAAATTAAAGGTTACTACTATATTTGTTGATAATGCAATTTCATTTACCGACCGATTTTAAGTTGTACAAAGCATGGGATTTTTTTGAGAAATTAAACACGGACTAGTTATATATAAAAAAATCACATTAAATTAAGCATGAATTACGTGATAGCTCATTTTTCTATCAAAAATGGACTTACACCACTTTCAAAATAAACTGTCGATATGTATGTATCTAAGTGCTAAAATAAAAACTTTGTTTTCAGAGCAACGTTTTGGTTTAATTTTAACCTAACAATTCCAAAGAAATTCCGAAATAGTGTCTTATATATATTACTAGAGATAATACCCATAATTCTCTATAATTGATCTAAAATTAGAATGACAAAGCATTGTCAAGTGAAAATGCATCTAATGATGTAAAATAACATTGGTGCTGTGCAGTTAGTTAGTTAGTTAGTTCAATTGTATCTACAGTGAAATTATCACTCGATAATAACCTAGATTGTTCGTCTAAAAACGCATTCGTCCGCTCAGAGTGTGTGCGATATCTGTGCGGAATATTTTAAGACAACAAAGAAAAATGGCGGCAATAAAAACGTCAACAGAGGCGCGACTTTCAATGACAAGACAAATGAAACCGCGAAAAATATTACCCTCATGTGACCGCTGATATCTGTATCGTTTCCAAAGTAAAAACATATGTGGTACATAAATAAAACGGCTTCAGACATGACAGTTGATGTTCGTGTCTCACGGAGACACGCAGAAACGCAAAGTGTTAAGGTAGCGCACTTATAAATAAATCATAGGTAGAAAATCCTTTAAAAAGGCTATTCGAGATATTTTAACATTCAAAACACTTCAAATAAAAAATTTAAATCAACGATAGTGCAATAGATCGTGTCATTATTAGATACGACAATAATTCATGCACATTAAGATTCTATCATAACTATGTAATTCCCATAATAAAAAACTTTAAGATATAATCGATATAATCGATTTAAGATATAAAATTGAAGCGATGATAGCTCAGTGGTAGTGTGCACGACTTCGCGTCAAGGGACGTGGGTTCGAACTCAAGCACCTACAATGAGCTTGAGCTTTCGGTGAAGGAAAACATCGTGAGGAAGCCATAGCATGGTGGTAGGGCTTTTTCTAATGCCCGCCTGGCTAGCTACCACCCTCTAGTTGTGAACCTGCCGCCAAATACCAATAGGTGTGTTCCGGCAGCAGCACTTGAGAGCCAGTTCCTCCACAGGTTTAGCGTGTCTACCAACTTGGGCCGTATCGTCACTTAAGATTAGGTGAGATTACGGACATAACGGTAAACCTTAGGTATAAAAAAAAAAAAAAAATCATGGTATGGTAGTGGAGAATTTCAATTTTTTTATATACTTAAGGTTTAGCGTTATGGCCATATACTTACCTGATCTTAAATGACGATACGGCCCAAGTTGGTAGGCACGCTAAACCTTTGGAAGGAACTGGCTCTCAAAAATCTTGACCCTAAATCAATACAACCCTAAAGTTGAAATTTGTTGCCAAAATCCCATAGGCATCTCGTATTGGTCGTACTTCATATCTAATTTCCTAATAGGCGTAGCGCCTTACAATTTTTACCCACATCGTTACTTGTCATCACTGACATCAAGTTTTTTTTTTTTTTTTGAACTGACATCCTCTCTAAGCCCCAAGGGCTTTGACAGCTTCACCGAACTTTCCAGGGCGTGTGCTAAGGGCACTTAGCTCCGAGGCACCGAGCGCAAGGGTGCCAGAATGGCCGAACCTCGGCTTGGGCTGCTGCCGGGAAAATCAACAAGGATTCGCGAGGCTAACTAATCAACAGGTCCTAACTTATTAATTTCGTGTTCCTAACACGGCCTTATCGGGCAAACCGCGTAAGGGCCGCGGGGGTAGTCCCTTACAGAACCGTGTACTTAACGTGTAGGTGTGCAGGGATGGTATGCGGTGTGATGATGTACTTTCAGTGATGTAGAGTGTCACTGTATCGCGCGAGCAGAGTCACTCGAGGGCTCCTGTCCGGAGGACCGAACCTAGGCTCGAGCGTCTGCAGAGGGAGGCCGCGGCGGGATATGACATTACATTACTAAAACATATAAAAAGTACATTTCAAGCATTTACGATAACTCTTGTAAATTACTTATACTGAGAAATAAATGTATCTAAACAACAAATAGGATTATTTAGACAACGAAATATAGGAGATAGTCTCAATAAATTTAAGTTAACATTTCGCTAATAATCTATGAACATGTATTAGCCGGTACTTGTGTAATAATGCCATAGATCTTATCGTGAAAATCACAAGCTATTCAGGTGATGAAATTATTTTATTTATTTATTTATTTATACTATCACCCACCTCCGGAATACGTCTAGACTATTTTACTGCTGAGGTTATAGTAAAAATAAAATAAGTAAGATATAAGTGAAGGTTAAACTATATTAAAGTTAGGTAAAACAAAGCCAATGCAAGTGTGCAATATGAGTGTATGTTTGTGTAAGTATAAGTATGTTAATGTGTGTAATACAATGAGTTTTTCAGACTAAGCACCAAACTTAGAATTCTAACAAGGTATTAAATGAAAGAAAGTAATTGTTCTGTTTCCTCATAAGTAATATTGAGGAGCCAATGTGCTGTGCATTTTTTATATTTCCTGTTAATTAGTGGCCTAATATTAAAATAACTAAATAAATATTCCAAGACGTTTCAATAAGGTATAGTTTTACCTGTCAAATCGAACAGTTCCATTGCAAACGTTATTTTCCTACCTACGGAACCTCAAATTAAAAAATGTTATTGACATTTATTATTATCAAACTGCCATATAGGATATATGGGATCGATCTCGCCATCGATTACGGAATGCGTTTGATACCTTCGCGTTACACTGTTCAGTGGAATATACTGAATATGTGAAGGCAATTTATACTCACAAAAATACAAATATCTCTTGCAAGTATCATCGTTTGAATAGCATATAATTTTTATATGTTTCGAGGTAATAATATATTTCACGTTTATTACAATTGTTAACGGGTCAGGAAAACAAACACTTATTCCCTTATTCATTTCCATTTAAACTATGAACCTCACTGGGAGTTATTTATTTCAGTTGAAAAGTTGTTATGTGTTTTTTATTATACTTAAGGATTAGCGTTATGGCCATAATCTCACCTGATCCTAAGTGACGATACGGCGCAAGTTGATAGACACGCTAAGCCTGTGGAGGAACTGGCTCTCAAGTGCAGCTGCCGGAACACGCCTATCGGTATTTGGCGGCAGGTTTACAACTTGAGGGTGGTAGCTACCCAGGAGAGCCTTAGAAAAAGCCCTACCACCGTGCTATGGTTTCCTCGCGTGTTTTTCTTCACTGAAAGCTCAAGCTCATTGTAGGTGCTTGGATTCGAACTCACGTACCTTGACGCAAAGTCGTACACACTACTACTGAGCTATCATCGCTTCAAAGGGTTATTTGCCTTTTTATAGGTTTTGCGTTATGGCTGCAATCTCACCTGATGTTAAGCGACAATGTGGCTCAAAACGCTGGGCACGCTAAACCTAGTGGAAGGAATGGTTTTCAAGTGCATTTGCCGGAACACACCTATAGGTGTTTGTTGACAGATTTTCCATTTGAAAGTGGTAGCTGTAAGGCGGGCAATGGAAAGTTCAAGGCTGATTGTATGTGCATTCGAACTCACGTCCATTAATGAGGAATCTGTAGACACTACCAATTGAGCCATTATCACTTCAAAACAGTAAAAAGGAATATAATTATAATAAAAGTAGAATATACGGTAAACTGTCAATTATAAAATGCACGTTTTTAGATCAAGTCAGCGAATTTACACGAAGTATTTAATGACGCTATTGTGAGAGAAATAGCTTCGCGAGGAAACAGGAAATCCGGTGCATCACCAATTTATTCAAAACAATACTGTAGTAACATAATATGGAATAACACAGATTTTAAGAGATAAATAAAATGTAAAATGGGATAAAATTCGCGAGTAAAAAACAAACCCGTGTAACTTAGACATCCGGTGACGTTACTGTTAAAACGTTAGCCATTCAAAATTTATCCGAATGCCTTTTGTACTTTGAGTGACTTTATTATTCTCTCTGTCGTCCCTTTCACGAGAGATATACAATCCGAGAGATTATACAATTTATTGTAATAAGAAATATCTTAAAGCAGATACGGCAAATTTACTTGACAATGCAACACCTAAGTTTGTAACTTTTATACTTATTTAATACATAGAGCCATGCCCGTGACTTCTTCCGCGTGGAAAATTTTTTTTTCTTGGTAAAAACACGTAATAACTGTTTTTGTATGCCTCACAACTTTTATGAAACATTTGCACGTGCGTAGAGTTGCGCCGTGAAAGAGTAACGATCAAACAAACATTCACACATTTGCATATACAATGATACATATAAAAATACCCGCCGGGGCCTCCCTTCCTAGACGCCTGACCCAGGGTTCGATCCTTCGGCTAGGAGCCCTCGAGTGACTCTGCTCGCGCGATACAGTGACACTCTACATCACTGAGAGTACACCATCACACCGCATACCATTCGTGCACACTCACACGTTAACTACACGGTTCTGTGAGGGACTACCCTCGCGGCCCTGCATCTACTTCCCCGATAAGGTCATTATTAGGATCACTAAATTAGTAAGATAAGACCTGTTTGTTAGTCAGGATCGTGAATCTTTTTTCATTTACGGACAACAGCCCAAGCCGAGGTTCGGCCGTCCTGGCACCCTTGTGCCCGCTGCCTCGGGGCTGAGTGCCCTCAGCACTCGCCCCAAAAAAGTTCAATGAAGCTGCCAAGGCACTCAGGGCTAACAGCGTATGTCAGTTAAAAAAAAACACATATAAAAAAAACTTCAACTCATCCGTAATTAGACATATATATTCATAACATACAATCAAAAGTATTAATGGGATTTACAATCATGAGTCGATGAAGTTAGAAAGAGGTTAGCATGGTGGTAGAGCTCCCTCAAGTTGAAAATCTGCCGCCAAATACCAATAGGTGCGTTCCGGCAGCTGCACTTGAGATCCAGTTCGTCCACAAGTTTAGCGTATCTATCAACTTGGGCCGTATCGTCACTAAAATTAAGTGAGATTATAGCCATAACTCTAAACTATAAATATAAAAAAAAATTGGTATCCAAATAACAAACGGCTTTCAAAATGGCACACGCCTTATAACGACTATTCATAGATCATCCCTACAATGCTGTCTTGCAACGTTTTACACTTGTTAATAATAAAAGCAAGACATACCAAAATAGAACCAGCATACTGCACTATGCACTGGTTGTAAACTAATCGGGTATAGATCTGAACACTCCGCTTAATTATTAAATGCACATATATCAGCTGACGGTAAACCCCAGGGCATGGTTGTTGTAATTCTATTGGTAACAGAATTCACCACTTCGCAATTTACTAATGAACGTCCCTATATAAATCATGAAACTGGTAAGCCCTTTTATTATGTAATTGAATGAAAGAAAGAAAGAAAAAGAAATCGTTTAATACTAATAAAAGACATACAAGCATTGAAGGACACTATATATAAAAACAATAAAAGGAAATAAAGAAGAAAAGACATTATAGTGTATATCTAATTATTAGCATAGGGCGTCCACTCCAAGTGTCCAAAGCACTCAGCGCTGATTTTCAGCTGGTAACAGTTAATTTACATGTATTTATTATTCATAATTCGACGCATCGTATCCCTTAACCCCGGCCGTTGTGCTTCGTAATGAATACAGCCCGATAATTACATAGCGCAATTTGCAAGTTCCGAAGGCATTACGTCCAAACTTAAGTGACATTCCTGAAGCTTACACACGCCGTGTCACGCACTCCGTGGCGTCGTTCACGAAATTAGCTCCGGGAAACGATCTGCCGTAGACCCTTCCAGACAATGAGCCGGATGATTTATGCCCGTGTTGTGCTGTTTCTCGCTAATTACCGTTAAACACCCCCTCGAGCGTCTCATTCATTACAGGCTTTTATGTACCGTGAAACTGTCAAATGCTAAGTTTTCAGACGGGGCGGGCGCGAGCGCCGCGTCGCCTGCTCTATACGGAGTATTGATACTACCGAAACATCTATCGGACATATTTTTTTTTTGTTTACGGGCTTTTAACCGTAGTTATATCAGCCCCATCGTAACCTAAAATAATATTATAATTTAGCTCTTTCATAGCATCAAGAACCCTCAATCATTTCATACAGCATTTTAGCTGCCTCACTCGAAGGCTTTAATGCTATGAAACATGCCCATATTTAATTTATTTAAATGACACTTGTTAATTAATTTATTTCTAATAGTACTATTCTTAACACATTCCATCAGACAGTGGTGGACATTGTATAAAGTGAGGAAGAACGTTTCTGTATTAAATATCCAAATTTTTCTGATGGAATGTGTCCAGAACGTAACCTGTTTAAAGCTACAATATATGACCTATTTAATGTAATATCATCAAACCAAGGCATGCGAGGAGGCTGACTTTGTATAGTCCTATTTTTATTATTATTATTTTTGATTATGTATAATGTTTTTTTTAAGATTGTAATGTTAATTAATTTTCATGTATTTTTTACTTTATCCGTGTAGCCTTGTGTCTTGTAAATAAATTTATTTTCTTTCTTTCTTTCTTTCTTTCTTTCTATTTTCTTTTTAAACAACTATTCTCCGATTATGTTTATTTTCTTCGGAGTCAAGAAACAAAATACTAGGGAGTCATGGCTAATGTGGCCAACGAAGAAACAGACCAAAATTCAATTATTTTAGAAATTGGCTCATTTAAAACGAATTAGAGGTAAGGTTTAACGTTATGGCCATAATCACACCTGATGTTAAGTGACGATACGGCCCAAGTTGGTAGACACGCTAAACCTGTGGAGGAACTGGCTCTCAAGTGCAGCTGCCGGAACACACCTATTGGTATTTGGCGGCATGTTTACAACTTGAGGGCGGTAGCTAGCCAGGCGGGCATTAGGGAAAGCCCTACCACCATGCTACGGTTTCCTGACGATGTTTTCCTTCACCGAAAGCTCGAGCTCATTGTAGGTGCTTGGATTCGAACTCACGTTCCTTGGCGCAAAGTCGTATGCACTACCACTGAGCTATCATCGCTTCAATGAAGATGCATGTTCAGTGAAGATGAGGCCCAAGATAATGGTCACGCTAAGCCTAGTGGAACGACCGACTCTTAGTTACTGGCACACACATATAAGTATATTTTAACGTGGTAGCTAGGCAGGTGAGTATTGGAAACCATCATGTGATATTTTTCTTCACCGAAATCTGAAGCTCATTTCAGGGATTCGAACTCACATACATTGACGCGGTGACCGTACATACTACTAATTGCGCTGTTATCGCTTCATAATTCACCTCAATCAACCATAAATATAAAACACGAAAAAAAAAATTTTGTGGAAAATTCTAAAGGCTTTCACAAAGGCTTTTGCTACTGACTATGAAAAGAACGTTTATCATACAGTTGTCATATTTAAGCCTAAACTGTACATTTGAAAAGACAATAGAAAATTATGTTGAATAGTTTTTTGTGCAAAAAATCAACTTTAACATAAACGTGTTCACATAATAAAATGCCAGTATTAAAGTATCTACAATAAAGTTGTTTCCAGAAACGGCTTTTATTGACCCGAAAAAGAGGTTTCACACCGGGGGAATAGAATATTTTAAATACAATTTTCTAAAGCAGAAGTCAAAGTTTCACACCCCAAGGAATCCAATAGCAATGAAGAAATTATAGACGCCCGCAACGCGCGGCCTCACTCGAATTTGTAAGTAATCGATGAGGTGCGAGAGAACGGGACCCGCTGTGTGCCCGGCTCTATATTCAAATATTACTTTCCACCCTCGCTAAACGGGGAGAAAAATATTGGGTAAAAAAAAAAAACTCAATTTGTGCCGAAAATTTTGTTCTCGGGATGGCAAATTATATGTATACAAAATGGTTCGTAACATTCGAAATAATTTAGCCGGAAACACGCCTTCCTACTTTAAAGGAAAATAAGTTTCTAAATCACATATAATATGTATAATGTACTTTACAACGAAAATAGATTTGCTCTACATTTTTCCAATTTTTTTTAACCGAGTTATATATCGAAAATGCATGAGTACGGTCAAATTTTAGCAATACAGCATATAGAAATCACCCTGGTCTCATAATTTGAAACCAAGGGGTTACATAAAGCTTTCTCTTTCTCTCTCTCTCCGTTTTATTCCATCAGTACGTGATCACTTTACTGCATCTTCCGTAAATAGGCAAATTGTGCGTTCTCATTCCACAAAGGCCTACCATACATTTTCTATTCTTAATTTACATTAGTCATTGTTGAAACTTGGCTAGAGGCTAGCCATTTTCACAATAACGAATCAAATTATATGAAAAGGCAAACTTCGTAACGTTCTATACAAATTTCCTTTTATTGGACCTTCGTTAAAATGCTGTGTTCAATTTTCAAACAATACACGTTTATATTTTGTTAAAATTATATAATGGAGTTAAATAGAAGTTAGGTTTCTGTTTATCAGTGCTAAGTTTGCTAAACGGTCATCCTGTGAGCTCTCATTGAGCTTTCGGTGAATAAAAACATCGTGAGGAACCCATAGCATGATGGTAGAGCTTTTTCTAATCCCCGTCTAGCTACCTACCATCTGAAAGTTGATAATCCACCGCTAATATCCATTACGTGTGTTCCGGCAGTGGCATTTGAGAGCCAGTCCCTCCTATAAAAGCCGGAAACGCACTTTGCTATGCCCCTGGTGTCGTGGATGTACATGAGCGGCGGTGATCACTTATCATCAGATGACACGATAGCTCATTTGTCCCCTATTCCATAAAAAAAAATCTAAAAGCATGTTCTGTAAAACCAATCTTACACAGTACAGCACAAACTGTTGGACGTTCTCTTCACCCAGAGAAAGAGAGATCTGTATGCTGCAAGGTACTTTTACAGATTATAAAAATAACTATATGGTGCTAAGTTACTATAAACTCTTGGATATGCATTAAAATTTAGGAACACAATTGAAATTTCCGATATCTGAAAGAATCATAAAGGTTTGATAAGACTCATAGGTAAACTGTTTGTAGTTTAGTTGTAGAAAAATACTTTTTAATAGGATACTGAGTATCGATATGATATTTGAAATTCTATAAGTTCACTGTAATCGATGGATTAGTTGTCGATCGCACCAACAGTTGTACAACTAGATGATTTGGATATACCAGAAATAAATGATAATTTGGAATAACTTCTAAAAAGTGCCTTCGTAGTTATTAATTATTTGTAAACGACGCGTACAAGTTTTACGAACGATACAATCAGGCGTCAACTGAATCCCGCAACAGTCCAATATCAACTGTGTAATTAAAATTTTATGTCAGTCCATAACATATGCTTAGGGTAACTTTTTATAACTACTCATAATAATTACTATCTTGTTATTTTTCACGTAAACGAAAAAATTAATTCCTTTCCGCTTTGTCGTTAATCGCTTTTTATATACCTCAATAAAATAATTAAGTTATTAATCTATAACAATAATATAATAACGATCCAACAGCGCTTGAAGAAAATTTCATTATTCCTGAACATCCAATGTAAAACATATTTGCACTATAAAAGATTTATCATGTTACTTTAATCTAACAATATTTGTAAAACAAACATATACATATCAAACAAATAGAATTGTTACTTTCAACTCAAATTTTAAATGAATATAATAAATTGGATTATAACCACGTGGTATGTTAGCAAAATTTATATACGTTAGCTGCGACAAAAGAAAATTTGAATGAAAATAATCAATGCGATTATGTTCCAAACGGTTTTAACGATCCAATATTATTAGCGATGGCAAACAAACCTCACAATCCATCATGAAAGACCAATAATATTAAACCAGAGAGTAACTTTACGCTCCGCTACGTAATACTCTAACATTGTATCAATTTAGTTATTTCCAAACATCCATTTCGTTTCCTCAGTGGGAACATGATGGATGGATACAGGAATAACGCAATATCTTTATATTATATTTAAAATGACAGGACAGACGAATATTTTGTTATGCTTTCCCTTGATATTATATCGCATTAAATATGTTTACGTGAATCTCAAATGACCTTCAGTGCTTTCCGGCGGGCCGCTCTTTGTAAATTTCCAGAACAATTATATATCAAAGTATTCAAACATTGGAAAACAAAATCATATGTTTACAGACCGTGGAGGTCGCGTCGAATACTGAATTTCGTTTCTCGTTTCGTTACAGCAGAGATTCCGCTTACTACAATATATATTTCGAACACGCGTCCGTACTGTCGGACGTTCTTAACTCAACTGAATTGACCGAACTGAACCATAGCCGTTTTTTTTTTTTTTTTTTTTCGACTGGACATACACTGTTAGCCGGAGGGGCTTTTACAGCTTGGCAGGACTTTTTGGGGCGAATGCTGAGGACACTCAGCCCCGAGGCAGCGGGCACAAGGGTGCCGTTGTGGCTGGCCCTTGGCATGGACTGCTGCCGGAAGAGAAAATATATTATAAAATAATAAGAGCTGGTCTACTGGAGTAGACCTTTAAATAAATTACTAATTTGTGAAATGTTAAATATACTAATTGTTAAGAGAGGCAAGGAAGTCGGTGGAGTGGATTGCACTGTACTGTTTTGGATTGAGTTTGTCGGTGTTGGAAGGACGTAGTCTTGAACCATAGCCGCGCTCGTACCGCACTTATATAGTCTAATCAGTGTTATCAACTACCCTCTTTCTCATGAATTTAAAGTATTATTAAGTATATATATATATTAGTAAGCAGTAGACGTAGTGTGTATTTTATTTTTTATAATTATGGTTTAGTGTTATGGCCATAATCTCACCTGATCTTAAGTAACGATACGGCCCAAGTTGGTAGACATGCTAAACCTGTGGAGGAACTGGCTCTCAAGTGCTGCTGCCGGAACACACCTATTGGTATTTGGCGGCAGGTTTACAACTTGAGGGTGGTAGCTACCCAGGGGGGCATTAGAAAAGCTCTACAACCATGCTATACTTACTTTATCTTATACAGTACTTTATCTGTTAAAAACTAGAAACACATTGACAGACAAATTACACTAAACCACTTCCATTTCTCATTCGTAATTCTTTATTTTATATTTTTTAATAAATCTAACTTAGTAATGTTTTACTCGATACAATAAAATTCGTTTCATATTGTAAAAGAACAATCTCTGTAAGCTTAACTAGTCAGTCTCGGTATTACAGCAATAATATCCCAAGGTTTATGAATATATAATAGTGCTTTGTCGTACTCTATTTAGTCTACGTTAAAAGATTATATACATAGGAGTGGAATAAAACTGTAACTGACGCAATTATTTTTATTTTTTCATTATTAACAAGGTGTTAATTCTTGTAAATATAATAATACACTTTATTGCTAAAACGTATAGATCTCTTGCAGCAATTTCCACATTTAGATCTGTATGTATTTATTATGTATGTATATCGTATATCTATGATCTGTATAGAGGCCAAAACTGTATTATTAAGAAATTTGCCTTTAACACTTTACTGTCCTGTACTCTTTGTACTTTGAATCTATTGAACAGATTTCGCTACAATGATAACTACGGGTATGAATTAATATATATGTATGAGATACTTTTTATCTCGTAAGGTGAAAGAATTCTTACAGAACAGGGGATATAAGTAGAATTTTTTGTTGTTTCACTAGCTGACAGTTTATCTAAAGAAGTAAACTGTTTTTGTTTCATAGCATTTTAGTAAAGGCTTCGAGTGAGGTAGCTAAAATGCTATATGAAATTAGTGAAAGATAATTGTACGAACGAGGATCTACGAAAGAGCTAGATTATAGTATCATTTTAGGTTACCATGGGAATGATGTAACTACAGTTAAAAGCCTTTAAATAAAATAAAGAAAAAAAATCTATGTATAGTTTAAGAGAATTACAAACTAGTGCCTCAACAAAAAAAGGATTCTTGAGCAGTATCGGAAATTCTGTAAAAGAACGTGGTAAGGATGATTCAGATAGCAACCTAGAGGATTACAGAAGACAGACAGATAGCGTTGCTACTGTTAATGGATATTTTTATAAAAATAAATAAATAAGTGTTACATACATTTCGGTATAAATTTTCCGATTTCTGTAATAATTGTTATCATATTTGAATCAATTTACACAAAAAAAAAAAACAAATCATACAACTACGCCTTCCTCACGAAATCACTCTGTCTACTGGTGAAAACCGCATGAAAATAAATTCAGTGGTTATTATTTAGTTTATCGTAAATAGAGAGACGGGTAGTCAACGACAGCGAACTTTGTTCTATAACTTATATTGATAGGTATAACATGACACAAAGTACTTGTAACCGTTAGTTATAAGCCTAAACATACTTATTAAAGTATAGATGATATGAATAATTAATTTAATATATTCTCAAAATAATTTTTAATGTAATTGAACACTGAGTTATTACGCCAATAGAAAATAAATAACCAATAAAAGCCAATATTATTGGCGCCCAACCGTGGTGTTATTTTCATGGCGCCCAAACGTGCTGTTTTCGACTGACCTTCACCTAATTTTCTAGACGTTTTTCTCAACAAATCACGACACATAATCGCATGATCGTCAAAATTTTTTTTAGGAAATATATTTTTTGTATGAGTATAAGTATACTTTAAATGCAAGGCGTTTATTCGCTAAAAATTGTTAAGATTAGATAATGTTTATTAATTTTGGCTTAATAAATCAAGTAATAGATTTATCTGTTTTTACCTTTATATAGTCCCATATACGATGAATATCATACGTTAATATCCCGAAAAATCAATTTATCCAACCTACCTTATATACGATGAACCAATTTCACGAAACCACTCAATATAATCTGATTCCACTGTCACAACACTCGTAAAGCACAATATAATCGGTGGCCACTACACAAACACTCTCTTTGTTTTTTTCGTTATCATTGGTCACTTCGGAACGACGTTCAACCGCAAGCACGGAGCGCGCGACACGACCGCCCTGTACCGATACTCGGCCAGTACTGAGCCCGCGCCGCGCAAGCCTCTGCGGAGCCTTGTCAAAGATTAAGGAACTGATTACGCTACCAGATATGATGAGATCTTATAGTGAAACTATGTTAACTGAAGCCAACTTTGTGCGAGTACTATCTATGGTTATTATACAGGAACTTATAATCAATTGTGCCAAAATGGTAGGGGTTTTTCTAATACCTATCTGTTAAGCTACCACCTTCATGTTGAAAATCTTCCGCCAAATACCTACCTAAATAAAAAAATAAACCAATAAATCCACCCTTTTGGTCCACGTCGTCATTTAACATCAGATGAGATTGTGGTCATACCGCTAAACATTAACTATAAAAAAACATTTCTTAACCCAAGAATGACCCTTTATTTTATAGAACCTTCTAGACAGGTTAAAGTGACTATTTACACTCTTAAATTAAATGTAGAATGATCAGTAAATCCTCTCAGACGTCCGAAGTAATCCCACGACAAAGTTTACATAATCCAAAATAGATCACGATCAATGCTAACCTATTAATATTAATATGTGTGTGTACTAATGATCAGTTCTGGAAGGAAAATAAATATAATCTATGGCACTTAACAACTCGTACTCACTCAACGTGCTTGCAGATTGACAAATGAAATTTTTATGACTACACACGTGGCCCATCCACTATACTAATGACTGTGTTAGAAGAATGTAAATAAAAGATTAAACTATGTAGCAATTTTCTTATTAAAATGTTAAGTTTTTCTCATCAAGTATAGTTTTCTTATATACAATAGACGTTGTGGATATGTGATATGAGAAAATATATATATGATACGGAACAATTTACATACAATATGAAACATATATATTAATGTAATAAGCTTAAAGACTTTTTTTGAGTGTTTGTTTAAATGCTATAATCTCTTCAATTACCAGTGTTCTATGTCATTAATTTTTTAATTCAGAAGAGGGTAGTTTTATGGTTTCATTTAAAACGATATTATTTAGAATGAAGTACCTACTTTAATTTAGACAAAAAGCACTGTCTTCGGTATAGAAAAATGACTCTCAAAATCACGCGTAGGAAGTCAAGGTCACCGCTAGGAATTCTGAGTTCTCAACATGATCATAGTTACTGATATGGTATACTAACATGTACTATATACATAGTTATTGTATGTATCACGGTGAGTGTTCTGAAGAGCTACTCAATCTTATCCCTTCCTCTCCTTTCCACGATAGAACTACACGCGCTGCACTTCGGAATCACAGCTTCACGGTAATCCCCATTACAGCTAGAACCAAAAAGTTTGATATGTCGTACTTTTCTCATACCGTGAACACTTTTTTAATATACTAAAGGTTTAGCTTTATGGCCATAATCTCACTTGAACTTAAGTGATAATACGGCCCAAGTTGGTAGACACGCTAAACCTGGGGAGGAACTGGCTCTCAAGTGCAGCCGCCGGAACACACCTATTGGTGTATGGCGGCAGGTTTACAACTTGAGGGTGGTAGCTACCCAGGCGGACATTAGGGAAAGCCCTACCACCATGCTATGGTTTCCTCACGATGTTTTCCTTCACCGAAAGCTCAAGCTCATTGTAGGTGCTTGGAGTCGAACTCACGTCCCTTGACGTGAAGTCGTGCACACTACCACTGAGCTATCATCGCTTCAAAATCTTGTGGAACTTGTGCAACAGTCTTCCAGCCCATGTATTCCCTGCCTCATATAACATCGGGTCCTTCAAGGGAAACATAAAAAGCATTTACGCAGGACTGTCGATGGATTGTCGATTTCTCGATCTGTTTTTGGACTGTACTTAACATTAGGTACAGTGCAGTTACTTTGACGAGTTAACATAAAAAAAATAAACTTTCAGTTTAAATTTCAGAACAGTTTATTATTCATAAACATACTAAAACCAACAAGTTTTGTGAATGTACTAGAAATCGTAAGCACAGACGTAACTTTAGGGCATTTGTAGGGTTATCCAAATGACGAACTTTTAAATAGACATACGCAGTAGTATGGTTTTAGCTGACTCGAAAGCTAGACAGCCTAGATAAAGACATTTTGGATTCTATATTGGGTATTATTATGTGTAGATACATTTAAATTATTTCAAGCTTTTACTGCAATATTACTTGAACACTGAACACATAAATCTCTTCAGTCATTCTAGGCTCCATAGGCCAAACTATACACCTATAGGTAAAAAGCAAATTTCAACTTAAGTATGTTAGTTCCCCTTCATCGGAACTGCATGTAATACAACGCGATGTCGTAGCAAAGTCCATGATTTTTCAGCCTTTTTTTCTTTTCTATGACCGCGCGAGTCCCTAGCTGAGCTAACTGCACATAACTTTGCGCACTCACAGACATAAAGGCGAAGAATTCATAGATGTGTCGCACCGTGCTGAGTAAACGTGCAAGATAGACTTCCCTTTGACTACTGCCGAGTGTCCGCGACAGTTCTAAATAGGATGCAAACAGAGATACCGCCCCTCGCGAATGAATGAAATATTAGGACCTAAGCATACACAGCGCGGTAAATAGGGGTGAAGTGTACCCCTTGTTTTACATACGAGAGACCAATTTCAGTAATCTAAAGACTCCTTTGCAGTCGGTTATTTTGATTTGGAATATAGAACTTTCCAATTGATTAAGTGACTGTAGGTGACAGGCTAAGGTATTCTGAAACGAATTGCAGTAAACGAGTTATCCGTGTATCTTATTATGCAACTAGAACATGTCGTAGAATAAACTTATAATCATGCACATCTTGCACAATGCACACATAGAGTAAAACTTAAACCGATTTAGACACTTTTTTTTTATTATTTTGAAAAGTTTGATTTTGGTATACTTTGCTATCGATATATAGAGCTATCAAAACTATTTTTATTCGATTTTTCCTACACATCCCTTTCTAGACGCACCACTTCCGAAACTACTTCCTGCAGTTTAGTGAAATGGGACACAGTGATAACTAATATTATTGATCAACAAAAAAACCTCCGAAATAGGGGATTAAAAACTAAACCCCAAATATCGTTAGAGGTATTACCATAGAAATTGGCATATCTATATATTTTAACACGGAGACGTTCTATCCATATAGTCGCATACTGGTATAGGCAGGGCAACTTCTGATAGGGCAGTTAGTCTTGTATAACCTTTGTAGGCCCTATTGGACAGTCAGACACTTAGACCGATTTTAATGAAATTTTCAGGTAATCTTTAAATCAGTTCAAGGGTGGTCTTGCAATGTAACAATCGGCTATTTATTCTGAAAGAACAGAAAAATAGTTGAAAGAAAAATTGTGAGCAAAAAGTAGTAGGCTGTACCCGTGAATCCCCTTACGTGGAACCAAAAGTTATGGAGTAATTTTCACCCATTCTCATAACATTTTTCAACACAGCTTTGGTCCTATTGGTCGTAGCGTGCTGTTGAATAGCCTAAAGGCGTGCTCAATGATTGCTTTACAAAATACTATATAAAATTTTTGAAAACCGACATGTAGTTCCTAAGATGAGCGCGTTCATACAAACTTTTCTACTTTAAAATATTAATACGGTTGTGAGACAGATTTAAAATATTTGTTTTTATATGTAAACATTTTTCACTTGTACCATTGGTCTTTTTTATATAATATGGCATCTACCTATGCAGAGAATTTCGCCCATGTCAACTGAGAATAGGCATACAAGCAATGAATACAAAGTAACACCCACACTCGGAACATTTATTTTTGGAGCACACAAATAATCTGTTCGATTCATATTTAAATATAACGTGATATGAGGTAGTTATGATAACATTCGATGAACTAATTGATCAATAGATTGTAGTACCCAAACAGGCAGTATCAAGGAGAAATGTTGGTTTGGATAATAAAGATTAAACTTAGGAGCATTATAACGACTTGTGATACTACAAACAATACATTTTTCAACATAGACAGCTATAAATCGAAATTTAATACGAACACTGACATTTAACCTTATCATAACCCCATGCGGCTTACACGCAAACGCTACCAATCAGACTTTATGTTACTTCTAATTCGATACTAAATAAAACCTTCTTTTGTTTAATAAAAGAAAACTGTCTAAAAACGGAATAGTGTAATATCATCAATACATTTACTTGTGGTAAGATCCAAAGATACTGATACAATGTACATTAAGTTGTTTTCAATACAAAGCCTAAGCAAAGTCTGGCAGGGTTACGTGGGACTCAACCGGTGCAAAGCACCGGGAAAACCCAATAAAACCCTATGGACATTTATCGCCATACCGAGACAACGCGGGTTCGAACTTACTATCACTGTATCGGCCAAGCAACCACGACCCAGCCTGATGGTAGGCTGGGTAAACCTCAGCATCCTAACATATATGTACTTGATCTACGTATTTTGATAGGTTAAAGGATTTAGCTTAAGGATAAGTTATCTGACCTTGGTATGTTAATTCCGCCCTCAGAATACGTACTTCATAATTTAATGTCCACAAAACCTTGGAAAAATTGTATTTCTTGAAAGTCCGGCACGATTTAAATACAAGAAAGCATGACAAACTAATCACCCCTTATTATATACCACTTATTATATACCAGTAACAGTTTCATAGGTAATACTGTTAGGTTATACAATAAAGTCTCAAAGCACATTACAAAATTACCTTACAGTAAGTTTGAGAACAATGTCAAGCGCTCGCGCGGCTTAGTTGAAGACCACCTGAAAATTCTACCAAAACCAGTGCAGCCGTTTCGGACCTTATGAGAAATATATATACATACATGGAGTCGAAATAAAACTAATTTAAACGGAATTTATCGCGGCGTTTGTGCTTTAAGCTTTTACGCCTAAACCGCTAAATCGATTGGGATTAATTTTGGCATAAAGACAGAAGGGAACCTGGAAATAGGGATGGGTTACTTTTTCTCGCTAAAACTTGTTTGGAAGTGGGGTAAAGAGAGCTATAAATTTTGCATGAACTTTTTATTGCATCATGTATGATAAAATCTATATTAAACCGATCGAAGGCCCGTGTAAAATAAGGCAATACCTTCGATTTTAAGCAGACTACTGCCAATACAACGGACGTAGAGTTCGAAATAACGTCGGAATTATTTTAGGCAGATAGTATCTGCCGTCTGCGGAGCCTGTCCAAACGTTAAGGTATCAGATTCAATACCGGCGTATTTCGACTTCTATGAATAAAATATCGACACGTACAGACGTGATTTCGAGTGTGTCTGTGGGCGTGAGGAAACATAATCTTGCTTACATGAACACAGTTAATGCAGTATGTAACTTTTAACAAGTTTAAATTAACTTTATTGTTTGCATCCGTGTGTTAATATAACAGAATCTTTCGATGTTATTTTTACTAAGCCAGAGTCTTCAGGGTGACCTTCAAAATTAACCTAACCTTAGGAATTACCTCACAGATTTCAAAAAATATTTTGGTATCTGATACTAGCATTATTGAGGTAGGCTTTCGGCTACATCATGCCAACATCACGCTACCATGAGGATCAAAGCTGTATTGAGAATAGTCAGAAAAACGGACAAAAAATATTAAATCATTTTTAGTTGATGATAGCTCAGTAATAGCGTATAGGAACGCCGCGTCATGGGACGTGAGTTCTAATCACCTACAATGAGCTTGAAATTTCGGTGAAGAAAACGTTGTAAGGAAACCATAACATAGTGATAGGGCTTATTCTAATGCCTGCTTGGTTCGCTATTACCCACAAGTTGAAAATCTGCCGCCAAATACCAATAGGTGTGTTCCGGCAGTAGCAGTTGAGAGCCAGTCCCTCCAATAAATCCCGAAAACGCGCATGCGAATCCCCCGGTGGTTGTGGGTGAAGTTTTCACTAAAAATATAGAAATAATTTATTTATAAGTACTTTTATAGTAAAATATTTTTGATTAAATATATTTATTATAACTTTACTTCGATGCTAAACTACTAGTGAATTATTTATAACAATTTATATTAGCCAACAAACAGAAATTCAAAGCGAATATCCAATGATATTGTCCAATAGAGCTTCGAGAAGCAGTTAGGGGAGTATGATACTCAATACTCCGTTCACTAAGAACGAATTTTAAGAAAAGTTCGGAAAATGCAAAAATGCACGCCTCATAACGTCATTATAATTGAATGACATACGTTTAAAAACCATATAATATAATGAATTTATATTAAATAGAATATTATTCTAGAGATCTCATAAATAAATCATCCCAAAACATTAAGTTTTTTGGTCGTATTCGTGACACATTCATACACACAGACATCCGGACGTCCACGAAATAAATTTCCCAATAAGACTATTTTCAGTACATAATGAAATAAATTAATTTGAAAAATCATTTAGTGTGACAATGAAAGTATACCTACAGATGATTGCAACATATACAGTATATAGTTATAACATATACAGTATGTTATAACTTTCAATATTGGTACAGCCGATAGCAATACTAAATAAATTCAAAAACAAATCGGTAGCTATATGATA
Organism: Actias luna; assembly: GCA_039707435.1. NCBI lineage: Eukaryota > Metazoa > Arthropoda > Insecta > Lepidoptera > Saturniidae > Actias > Actias luna. The sequence continues at coordinate 19,268,865 of JAZHAC010000016.1, read as the reverse complement.
TCAAATGAATATACCTAATAAAGTATGGAATTATATATAGTGATAGATCGGTGGCAGAGTGTACGGACACCGTATCGATGGTCGGGAGTTCGAATATCTGCATTGAGCCTAAGGTAATTGTGAAGGATAATATCTTGAAGAAATCATATTTCCAAATTTTGTATACTTTTATTTTTAATAGAATAAGGAGCAAACGAGTAAACGTGTCATCTGATAGTAAGTGATCACGAAGCTCTCAAAAAAGTTACCCAAAATATGTATATAACGAAATTTCTCGATGTATTTACTAGCATCTTTTTTATGGATGGGGGGTAAACGAGCTAGCGTTTCACCTGATGGTAAGTGATCACCGCCGCCCAAGGACCCCTACAACGCCAGAGGAATCGCAGGTGCGTTACCTGCTTTTATATGTGGGGCTGGCTCTCAAGTACCTCTGCGGGAACATACCTATAGGTATTTGACGGCAGATTTTCAACATGAAGGTGGTAGCTAGCCAGGATGGCAATAGAAAAATCCCTTCCCACCATGCGATAGTTTCATCACGACATTTTCCTAACTTAACCTTTCCAGGTACATCGTAACAAAAAAACTTACATCTATTTTCTTTTACACATAAGCAGAAAAAGTAAGTACTATTGTGTTGTTCATATTTAGATTCTATTATAAAGGAAAAAGAGTCCAAAAATGATTAACCATTTATGATTTAGAATAAAAATGAACCCAAAGTCGAGTAGATACCTTAATGTTATAAGCATTGAAGGTTTCCTCATACAAAAATAGTTTTTGTAATTACCTAAAAATAGGTTTGATGAAAACGTTTTCCTAGTAAGTAAATCGTTTTCAATATTCTACGAATCGAAAGTCCAACACGGTCTGACCTGTAGAAGAACAGCTTTTCGGACCTAAATAATTCAAGGGTCATGCAAATTCACTACACTAGTTAGCCCGTAAGTTTTGTACATTATATACATATTTTCAGTACGGTGACGTAAGAAAATCCCGTATTAACGTTCAAATACTGCCATAATTTATATTTACGTTGATACTATTCAGTAATAATGTCACTTACGAACGGATAAAATAAAAAGCACCAATTATCGAAGTAATACAAAAATTGAAGCGATGATAGCTCAGTGGTAGTCTGTACGAGTTTGCGTTAAGCGACGTGAGTTCGAATCCAACCACCTACAATGAGCTTGAGCTTTCGGTGAAGGAAAACATCGTGAGGAAACCATAGTATGGTGGTAGGGCTTTTACTGATGCCCGCCTGGCTAGCTACCACCCTCAATTTAAAATCTCCCGCCAAATACCAATAGGTGCGTTCCGGCAGTTGCACTTGAGAGCCAGTTCCTCCAAAGATTTAGCGTGTCTACCAACATGGGCCGTATCATCACTTAAGATCAGGTGAGGTTATGGCCATAGCGCTAAGACTAAACTATATAAAAAAAATTGGTCATCAGGCAAATCTGTTATTCCGACGTACTATACTGCCTATATTGCTTAAGAATATTGTTCAATGAAATAACTGTATGTACATTGAATATAACAGTTAAGAACAGTACACCAAGATTTATATAATTCACTAGCTAGCCCGACTGACCTAAAACTGCCCTTTCGATTTTAGACAGTAGCCAGTGTCTCGATCGCGGCGCCATACACTGGTAATAGAATAAAAAAAAATTAGCCGACACCTGGCTGATTTGAAACATTTAAGTTAATGTTAGAATTTGTAATAAATAACTAACAATAACGATGAATTAAATGTTCAAACAATAAAGTTGGATCCATGAAAACAAGCAACGAATTCTAAGTACTACACGCGCACACATTATTGGCTACATGGCTGTATAAATAGGCGTCTTGCTATTTACAGTCACGGCAAGAGGGTCTATTTTACTGTCAAGGCACACCAATAGATGTTTCACATCGAAAGCTTTACCCATGAAAAAAAAATATCATTTGCGTAAAATTTTCATGAAGATCAACCAAACGCTATTGGACTTCAACCTTTATATATATTAAAAAAATATATATACATTTATTTTCTACAGAATTGTTACTTTTATACCGGATAAAAACATTCAATTTATGAGATGAAGCTATCCTATATGTAAACTCACAGTGTTTGTTATTGCATTAACAAATTTTATAAAAATCTATCCAGTACTTTTAGACAGATATATAAAAAATATATCAAAATATATGTTTTTGGTGTCCATATCGACAACAAAGTGGCAAACGGATTTTAATTAAGAACAAAGATTGGCAGTTTTACAGTGTTATCTGTCCATAGATTATTAATTATCACCTGTCGTACTGTATAGTTCTGTATTGTGTAGTTTTATTATTGAAATAGCCCACTGGCTATCAAGCGAGAACAGTAAGCCTTGTTGGCAGTTTGTTTACTAGGAAAATATAGTTACAGGTATAACAAAATAGAAACACGGATACGTTCATGAGCCAAGGAGTTTCAGGCCAATACTTCGATATATGGACCGTTTATTTTAAAAGTGGTGTAAGTCCATTTTCGAGAAAAATGAGCTATCACGTAATTCATGCTTAATTTAATGTATTTTTTTTATATATATAACAAGACCGTCTTTAATTTCTCAAAAAAATCCCATGTTTTGTATAACTTAAAATCGGTCGGTAAATGAAATTGCATTATCAATAAATATAGTAACCTTTAATTTTCTCGAAACAAAAGAAAATGGACTTACACCACTTTCAAAATAAACGGACCATATATTGGCCTGAAAGTGATTTCGAAGACGAAAAAAAAAACGTTTCTCTTAAATAATTTACTGACCCGATAAACGTTTTGACATAAAAAATTATTTCTCGTGAATACTTTGGTTGTATTGAATCGTGATGAAGTAATGAGAGGGTGAGGGTAAGAGAGTGAAAATTTGGTATTATATATAATTGTGATGTCACATAAAAAGGAAAATACATACAATTTTTTTTTTATTGAGTCACCTTAGTCACTTACCGGTCCAGAGACACTGATAGTGTCTCAGCCATGTACGTGTTCAACAGCATATGCTATATATGTGAATGTGTTTGCGAGGCTATCAGTGTATCTATTCTCGAATCAGATACCAACATAACCACACTATATTTTCAACTCCTTATAACTTTTTAATCATCAATTGTTGACATCTGAGATGTGTTTTAATACTTTTAATTATCAATTCATTCCATATGACACGAGAGAATATTCAATATTTCCGATTATTAAGAAAATTAAATGTCTAAAATTTCCTCGTCCGCCAAAAAGCAATTCTACGAGATTTTTTTTTCAAATTTTAACCGAATTTTTTATTTCGAAGTCGGTAGCACTTGACGTAGACTGTGTTCCGATATACACTGCGCGTACTGTTCAGTGACATTACTGGGAAGGAATTCATTCCGTTGTGGTTGACAGTATACTGCCGCAGTATCCTGGAGAAATATATGACGTCATAAATCTTTGCCATTTTTAGACTGCGACTACTAGCGTTTACGAGGTAAGGTGTTCTCTGTGCTTTGATCGCTAGCTTGCACTATTGATAATTTGAAAACTGTCATTCAAGAGTATCGCCTGTTAAAATCAACATGGAAAAATTCAAAATATTTTCATTATTGCAGAGTGATACCTATACTGAAAATGAAAAGTAACTACAAAGTTAGGCACTATGAACTATAAAAATCAGTTAAATTATGAATAAACATAGATGACAGTACACTAGAATGCGGTTAGTTTTAAACTGTAACCAGTGTAGCTAACAGTAAAGTAACACCTTTCAAATACAAATATACTATTTGACATCACACCTTATTGTGCTCGCTGTTTATAACGACTGGATTTTTCAAACTTAAAACGTCTCTATCATATATTGCGCTTTTAAAATAATATATATTTTATTTATTTTTTTATACTTAAGGTTTAGCGTTATGGTCATAATCTCACCTGATCTTAAGTGACAATATGGCCCAAGTTGGTAGACACGCAAAACCTGGGGAGGAACTGGCTCTCAAGTGCAGCTGCCGGAACACGCCTATTGGTATTTGGCGGCAGGTTTTCAACTTGAGGGTGGTAGCTTGCCAGCCGAGCATTATAAAAAGCCCCACTACCATGCCATGATTTCATCACGATGTTTTCCTTCGCCGAAAGCTCAAGCTCATTGTAGATGCTTGGATTCGAACTCACGTCCCTTGACGCGAAGTCGTACACACTACCACTGAGCTATCATCGCTTCGAACATCATATATATCTCATAATTGCTTTTATCAGATCACAACAGTAAGCCCTACAATAATTTACCTCGTTAAAAGGAAGGTTCAAATTTCTACATAACTGTTAGTACATCGATCTGTTAGAATGCCTTGGATAATGTATATTCAAGGTGTTATTCCTAGGCTCGTTTGTTACAGTCTACACTAGCAGTCGTTCAGGTAGGAAAGGGCTACCATAATAAAAATGATCAGAATTATTACAAAGGTCATGCGAAGGGCGGTCTCCAGCCGCCAAGCGACAGGTCAGCATTCAAGTTCAATGCAGAGACCAAAATAAAATAATATTAAACACACGCATACATACAAAAATTATATAAAAGTCCCCCAGGGTGGCGACAGACGGCCGTGGGTTTAGTTGGTATTTCCGGCGGTTAGTGCGGGGTGAATCCCACATACCCCCGGGCTGGGAGGGGATGCATATGTGTAGATCCTCGCGTTAAAAAAAGGTGTTAAATGATAACCCACAAAACCCATTTCTGGAATTTTTGTCTATCTGTTTGTCTGTGCACGCATCGCTCCTGAAGTACAAAGCTTATGGTAAAACGTCACCATGTTAATATACAGCGTACCCTTGAGTAACGTTTAGTTTTTGTTTCATTGAAATCGGTTAACTTTATCTAAAATTATTGTAATGCGAATGACGGGGTAAGATTAAATAATTTTAATCCCACGCAAACGAAGTCGAAGCCACGGCGACTATATATATAAATACAAACAAAATAAGGGTCAGCCTAATTTGTATATTAAATAGAATTTTTAAAAATGATCTCCAATCGATCTAAATTTCCAATTGGTCACAACGCAAATATATTCGTGAAAAATATTTTTCTTAGTATGTATACATATTGGTAACGATTTGCGTGATTTGATTTGGATATTCCGCAAATTTGTAGAAAATTATAAATAGCAATTGGCGCTAGGAAAATTTCACGGTCAACTTTAATATTAGAGTTATCTTAATAAAATGTTAGATACATATTTTTTTTCAAATCAATTCAAAATACTTTATTCAGTTTAAGCCCGGAGAAGGCGCTTACGAGCGTCAAAACTACAGCTAATCGGAAAATAAGCGGCAAGGAACTCGATCTGTTATAAAATATCTTACTTAGCTCCATAGAATCGAAACTTTTGCTCTTTCCTGGAAAGAGGTAAAACTCACAACAAAAACAGCCAGTTCCACGGATTCAAAGTATATCGAGGATATTTCATGGAGTATAAAATGAATTATTTATAGACTGGGTTATTTTTCTTACATTTGTTTTTACATTTAGATTAATTGGGAGACACCGTCCCTCCGGACGAGTCCCAAATACGTCCCCGTCACAGAGCACCATTATCGTCCCACTCCGGCAAATTACATCGTATTTGCTATTCACAATGCCTGTTGTGGCACTGACCTATTTCGTTTTTGGTATTTCAGAGAACGGAATTATTACTGGAAGGTGGTGAAAATTCAGCTAAAAGACAGAGGGACGAAGAAATTTTACTGTTCAAATTTAGAATATTTTTGTATATAACTGTAATTAAGTTTTCGTACACAAAAAAGAGATGTCTTATGGGCATCCGGTTGGAACAGAGTTCCTTTCGCTGTATCTGTTTGTATCGAGTAATAAATAAATAAAATTTAACAAGGCAAAATAATGTTGCGTATACTTTAAATCGACGTCAAACCAAATCGATTGAATATATAATATAAATAATAGTTATTTTCCTCGGTACGTGTCTCAAAAATGACTGCAAGCGGAAGTCGTTTTTCATTATTACACATTTTTAGGTCTACTTCCTCAGCCCGCGAACAAATCAGAATGATAACGTGTGATAAGCAACTCCTCATCTACGAAACCGGTATCAGTTCTACATGGTAGAGATGCAGAAGCGATAATAACTCAGTGATAGCGTGTCAATAGACATGAGTTCGAATCCAACCACCTACAATGAGCTTGAGCTTTCGGTGAAGGAAAACTTCGTGAGGTAACCACAGCATTGTGGTAGAGCTTTTCTAATGCCTGTCTGGCTAGCTACCACCCTCAAGTTGAAAATCTGCTGCCAAATACCAATAGATGTGTTCCGGCAGCTGCACTCGAGAGCCAGTCTCTCCAATAAATGTCGACAATGCACCTGCGATTCCTCCGGTGTTGTGGGTGTCCATCGGCGGTGGTGATCACTTACCGTCAGATGACAGTGTTGCTCGTTGGCCCCCTTTATTTTAGAAAAAAAAAACGGTAGAACTGACAGTATTATAAGTAGTAACAGTTTTAAGTGCAAATTTTCTTTCATCTATTAACTTTGGCAGCATTTACTACATTTCTAAAATAAACTCATATATACCTGCATACTAAAGATCTGATAATGAATTCCAATGAACTTAATGAATGAACGAATTCGCGCGATCATATATATATATATATATTTGCATTTACATACAATTCCTAAATTTTCGAGCCGATAATTTTGAACAACGATATGTTCAAAAGGAAAAATTATAGGAAATTATAATTTCACCTGCAATTCGATTATTCTCATACATATTTTATATTCTTATTTATATTATAAATGTGAAAGTGAGTCTGTGAATTTGTATCGCTTTCACGCATAAACCGCTAAATCGATCGTGACGAATTTTGGTACAATGATAGATTGGAAACCGGAGACGGTAATAGCCATGAGGCATAAACTTTATATAAACCTTTTTATTGCGTCAACAATTTGACAAAATCAATATTAACGTCAGCGAAGCCGCTGGTAGAAGCTAGTAATATATATATAGGTAACTTTTATAATATATAGGTAAGGTATATATAGAAGTTAGTATAGTATAGTATAGATGAAGAGGTATATATAGCCTAGTAATATGTATGTAGGTAACTTTTGTAATATATAGGTAAACTATATATAGAAGCTACTATAGTATAGTATAGAAGAAGAGGTATATAGAAGCTAGTAATATAAATAGGTAACTCTTGTAATATATAGGTAAGCTATATATAGAAGCTGGTATAGTATAGTACAGAAGAAGAGGTATATAGCAGCTAGTAATATATATAGGTAACTTTTGTATATATCACTATTGTATTGCCGACTGTACGTCTGTACGTGTGGAAGCATTTCATTGACAATCAACTCCTCGGTATCCACCACGATATTTATTATTGGACAATATCCAGATGAAATTTAATGTTTATTTATTTTTATATGTTTATCAATAAAATACATTTCTATCTTTCTGACGATTAAGCAAAAAAAAAAACATGAAAGCGACAGAAAAATGTTCTTAGAAAAAAAAAAAATTCTCGGTGGCTTGATATCGGCGATACGTCGTAGTAAGCTTAGGGAGTAATTAATCTTGTCACGGCCTTTGAAGAGAGGCTATTTTTAGACATTACTACATATAAGAGCCAGGAAATAATATAATTATTGTTGACTTTATTATGTTTCATAGCAATTTCGGACTTATTTTGATGACATGACATTATTATACAAAGAAAACCATTCTCAGCACAGTTTTTTTTAATATAGCACCTGCCTGCGCAGGCAATATCGCCTGAAGTGTGAAGGCCTTTATAAACATATATGCATGATGGTAGGGCTTTTTCTAATGCCTGCCTCGCTAGCTACCACCCTCGAGTTCAAAATCTGCTACGAAATACCAATAGATGTGCTCCGGCAGTTGCACTGAAGAGCCAGTCACAACATCAGGCGAGATTATGGCCATAACGATAAACCTAAAACGATAATATCGTATTAAAGGCATTTTTTATTGAAATGCACTTGATATATCAATCTATTCACAACATACTTCCATTCAATATTAACGTCAGCGAAGCCGCTGGTAGAAGCTAGTAATATATATAGGTAACTTTTGTAATATATAGATAAGGTATATATAGAAGCTAGTATAGTATAGAAGAATAGGTATCAATAAGGTAATACATAGTAAGGTAAGGTAAGGTAAAGTAGTAAGGTTTACATTGAGGTTTCTACATTCCTGAACAACGACGCAACACTGACGTTATAAGCTTTCGGATTGGTAAAAACCAGTGAATTTATTACACAATGTTACTTATCAACCAAGTTATCATAAATGAAAACTAAAACGGAACCGCCCTCGTAATGGAACATTATTTGAGCTTTTTTTTTAGTTGACTGAACGTCGTGATGATGGTAAGTGAAGACGAGGTCGAAGTCATAACGCGTTCGTACAATGAGAACTGATATACTAACTCTTCATTTGAAACCGCAGTGTCATAGTAATCCGGAAAACATACTGAATGGAGTAAGTATGTACGAATAACAATAGCTTGTATGAGAATCACTACATTTCTTTATTCCAGTGTTTATTCCTTCACGTCTGAACATCGACTGACTTTTACAGCGCGCAGTCCGGCCGCTATGCATTCAGCAATTGGCTTACTAACATTATTTACATTGGCTAATAATTAATGAAGTTCTTAATAAATTTAATTAATTCCTACAGTATTTCAGTAATCCTTAACAATTTCCCAAATCAATATTATTTCCGGATGCCACTTGCCCCGTTACAATTAGTTCTACTGTAATTTGTACATAAATCAAGGCTTATACATTTTAGCATTGTGAGTCGAATGTATATACAATAAATACTCTAATGAACCTAACAATACGCTAATCCTTGGCGATTCGCAAAAGAAATGTAGATGCAAAGCATTTCGTAGGAACATATGAAACACCAAACACATACGGATGAAGGCTCCTGCGGCGTCATGTTGTCCTGCGGTGGAATAGAGAAGGAGGAATAAATAAACATAGTTCTTGCGAGAATTCACAATGACTTAAATACTCCATCGGCATATGATTACAAAACTTGTGTGAGAACGCTGACATTATATATAAGAATTTGCAATTAAAAACTTTCCCAACGAGTGTCCAACAATAAGCGAAACTCATTATGACTCTGTGTCAAATGACAAATGTTCAACTGCTAAATCTGTTCTCTCTACTTCTCACACAACGACATGTCTCACGAAATTAAAACTGTGCGTAAAGGAGGGCAAACATATTAAGCGGAAATACTTTATTCATTATCAATGTTTGCAATATTTTAAGAATTTAGAATTGCCATTTCCGACTCATTTATTTGGTACTATCTTTGCTTTCAAACAATGCGTTTTAATTTTCTGTATTTTTTTTTATACTTAAGGTTTAGCGTTATGGCCATAATCTCACCTGATCTTATGTGACGATACGGCCCAAGTCGGTAGACACGCTAAACCTGTGGAGGAACTGGCTCTCAAGTGCAGGTGCCGGAACACACCTGTTGGTATTTGGCGGCAGGTTTACAACTCGAGGGTAGTTGCTAGCCAGGCGGGCATTTGAAAAAGCCCTACCACCATGCTATGGTTTCCTTACGATGTTTCCCTTTACCGAAAGCTCAAGCTCATTGTAGGTGCTTGGATTCGAACTCACGTCCCTTGACGCGAATTCGTACACACTACCACTGAGCTATCATCGCTTCAAAAGTATTATATTTGGGAATGCTGGGTAAGATTTTCATACCTATATCACAAGTGTAATATATAATAACCTATAAAACACCATAATTGCTAAAGCTCACAGACTAACCCAAATTTATTAAACATAGCATTTTTTAAAACGCGTATTAGCAACTTTTTTTGGCTACAGTACCACTTTATACAAAATCCTATTATTAAAACTTCTTGTTGCGTTTATATTGTAATATTTACAGTAATTACAATAACCACCGGCAGATTACAGTAGCTTTCAGTTTTACAGTAACTTTCAGTAGATAGTTACACTGATGGTAATTAAAAAAACTCGGAGTAAGCTATATGTAACTTAACTGAGCGAGTTAGTAAGAATGTGATTTCGCTTCTTTATAGTTTATAGGTTTATCGTTATGACGACAATCTCAATTGATGTTAAGTGACGAAGTGGTCTAAGATGGTGGAAACGCTAAGCCTAGTGGAGAGACTGGTTCTCAAATGCAACTGCCAGAACACACCTATAGGTATTCGTTAGGTTGAAGGTGGTAGCTAGCCAGGCGAGCATTAGAATAAACCCTACCATCATGCAACAGTTTCATCACGACGTTTCCCATCACCGAAAGCCCAAGCTCATTGTAGGTGGATTCGAATTCACATCCATTGACGAAGTCTAGAAGAAGTGTGAAAGCTATTCCTGGTTTCCGGAAGTACGAGCATTTCCTAATGGTGTTGTCACCCGATGAGTCGTCAAACCCCCTTTTTATGAAATAGCAGGTAAACGAGCAAGCGTGTCACCTGTTGGTAAGTGATCACCGCCGCCCATGAACACTCACAACACCAGAGGATTCGCAGGTACGTTGCCGGCCTTTATAGGAGGGACTGGCTCTCAAGTGCCACTGCCGGAACACACCTATTGGTATTTGGCGGCAGGTTTTGAGGGTGATAGCTAGTCAAGCGGGCATTAGAAAAAGCGCTATTACCATGGTATGGAAAGCTCTCACCGTGGCCTGAGTCCGGGGGATTTACGTTTACGCATTGCGAGGTGGTCTGTAACTACTCGAGAAATGGTATTGGTGTTGTGGCTGACAATGGGCGGCGGTGATCATAAAAAAGAAGAAAGCGATCACACCTTACAGAATACTCATCTCCCAGACGTGGTTCATACTGTTGGATTCCACAAGACGACCACAGTACAGTCACTCTGTCGTAATATGAGAAAAGTAATGATAACGAAGTTAAATAATATTCCCTCCTTCGTAATTAACGATAAATTTGAACGATAACAAATTAATACATTTTGTTTTCTTAGCGCGGCGGTAATTTATCAAAAAGTTGTCTCCCGGAGCGGCGCCTCTCAATTATTTAAGCTAACCAGTCGGCGGCGCACAAATTACATCACTCACGTATGCAAATGAGTTATAACAGTGCTAACTTGCGTCAATACCAAAGACGTTAAACTGTAACCATCGCTAGACGGAGCATCTTAAGTAATATTTTGAAGCGATGATAGCTCAGTGGTAGTGTGTACGATTTCGCGTCGAGGGACGTGAGTTCGAATCGAAGCACCTACAATGAGCTTGAGCTCGAAGGAAAGCATCGTAAGGAAACTATAGCATGGTGGTAGAGCTTTTTCTAATGCCCGCCTGGCTAACTACCACCCTCAAGTTGAAAATCTCCCGCCAAATACCTATAGGTGTGTTCCGGCAGCAGCACTTGAGAGCCATTTCCTCCACAGGTTCAGCGTGTCTACCAACTTGGGCCGTATCGTCACTTAAGATCAGGTGAGATTATGGCCATAACGCCATAACACCTATTGGTATTTGGCGGCAGGTTTTCAACTTGAGGGTGGTAGCTATCCAGGCGGGCATCAGAAAATGCGCTACAATCATGCTATGGTTTTCTCACGATGTTTTCCTTTACGGAAAGCTCAAGCTCATTGTAGGTGGTTGGATTGGAACTCACGTCCCTTGACGCAAAGTCGTACACACTACCACTGAGCTATCATCGCTTCACCATACCACCTTTATGTAAATGATTATTCTGTAACCAAGTGTATCGACAAAACTGTGTAAATTGCATTTCAATTTATATTCAAACGAAACATAATCACTGACAAATGGTTCTGCAATGCTGTAACAAGAAAAAGTATACTATTTGGCGAGATACTTGTATATATTAGTGTACTGAATAGACTGTCAGCAATTATCTGTTTTATTACATCAGGGTTGCCGATACAAAAAAAAAAATAGCTTGTTCCTGTATTTACAGATTTCATTAATAATTATGGTTCCACCTTTGCGCGAAGAGTTCTTACAATAAATAGAGAGAATTACATCATTTTAAATTAGAAGTGTTATTTAATACCATATTTGTTCTACATAATTCAATCTCTTTGTTCATCACATATACATGAATTATACATACATCTTGACGACACTTTTGCGAGGCTCTAGCCGTTAATTAAAGTATTCTGACTGTATCTTCAAGTACGGACAAGGGAAATAAGCAGGAAGGACGAGACGGATCGGCGGAGCCAGTTTCCTGTTATAATCTGCGGATAAACGATAAAAAAAAATTCAGTATTCATTTCAAAACTATTACTTGACCATTATATATAATTAGTAAATGTAGTTAGTACATTTATTAATTTTTTTTAAATCATACCGACAATCAAATTATATTAAAGGAAATCGATTGTAAATTGTTAACGGAAAATTGATAAGTAAAACTTACTGTAGTGATCTATTTTAAAAGCTATTATTATACTACCTAATTATTACACTATTTGATTATGACAACAATTTTAATATATACGGAATAATAAAACAACTAAGATAAGTAACGAAGGAGGGTAGTTTACTAACACCGATTGCTATATATGCGCGATGCGAGCGCGGCTATGAGTTCAGTCAAAGCGAAACTATCGAGGCCACACTTATGGTACGTAGCTAAAACGTTACGTAAGATTTATATTTTCTGTTATCGGCTAAAAATATTTTACATTTATTTATATTTGATATTTACTCTGTAAATCATTACCGAGAATGATTTATACTGGACAGAGAGAGAAACACGAGAAGTGAGTGTTGACAATCGTCGATAAAGGAGGCCTTTTTAAACCTACATCTGAGTCGCAAGTCTGGGACAGTACTGTGTTATTCCTCTCAACCACAATTAGTATTCAAACGATTTCAATCCACTACCAATTACACTAAAATGCTATCACACACTGAATCAATATTAATGAATTTCGATGCAGAGATAAGATCGAACTCAAATTATATTTATATGGTCCGCGAAAAGTGTATATAATATATACCATTTAAATAGTAAAGTTGCTGACGCCACATCCTCGCCGTGTTGAGACATAATCGGCCGCGGAATCACAGTTTCTCAAACTTTTCGGTCGAGTGCAGACAAGTCGACGACTTCCCAAGTCTCAACTTGTCCGAGGGGGAAAACGACAACGTAATGTTATTTTAATAAACAACAACAAACTCTGTTATGTTTCAGTGAAATAAAGATGAAATACAACTTTCCGTTATTATTGTTTCCAACTTATCTATGTATAAATATATTATACAAAACAAAAACTGTTACTAAGCCAAATAATTACATTATATATGCATGAAGGTGTCATATTATTACAACTTTTGTCCGTTTCATCATCCCATTGTACGCGCAGCACTCTAAAACCACAAGTAAAATTTTGACGGAATATAACGTAATAGTTTTTTTTTTTAACGACATACGCTGTTAGCCCTAAGGGCTTTGACAGCTTCACTGAAATTAAAAAAGCTGCCGAAAAAATAAACAAGGATTCGCGAGGCCAACTAATCAACAGATTCTAAGTTATACTCATTTCGTGAGCCTAACTACGACCTTATCAGGTAAGCAGCTCAAGGGCCGCGGAGGTAGTTCCTTCCAGAACCGTGTACTTAACGTGTAGGTGTGCATGGATGGTATGCGGTGTGATGATGTACTCTCAGTGATGTACAGTGTCACTGTATCGCGCGAGCAGAGTCACTCGAGGGCTCCTATCCGGAGGACCGATTCTAGGCTCAAGCATCTGCAGAGGGAGACCACGATGAGTGATAAAAATATTATAACACTAACATATAGAATAGTTTTTATCCCATAAAAGGAAATCCTTTCTCTGCGATAGAGAATCAAAATTAAAATTAGTAGCTAATAAACTTCCTTAGTTTCAAATGCCAATACATCAGAAGAGAGAAGTATGGCTGCCTGGTTAATTTATATCGAAGTGAGATCGAGAGGTACTCCAGCGATCATCTTGGCCTTTCTAAGAATGCAGTATGTTCTATACTAGAGCTTCCCTCGAAAGCTGCACTAGCAAACTCCTACCACGTAGTACCTACAATAAAACATTATTATTATAAAATACTAATGCTATACTATGACATTACGTTATATAAGGGATGCGTAAAACAAAGTCGGAGTTATTGAAACGGCCTTATCTAAAGGAGGCGTATAAAATCTGGAACAGTAAAAATATCGCGTCGGATTCTGCGTGGGCCGCGAGCACACACCTAATAACTCATATTTCTATTATACTAAATCGCTTCGGAGACAAACTCGGTCGGTAGGCGTAACTGACAGAAATTGTACGCACTATGCGATATTAACGCTGCCTATACAGAGTAGGGTGGCGCAAAAAAGCGACTATTTTTTTTTCTAAGTCTCGAGTGAAAAAATGTTACTTTTTGATGTTTTAAGAACCCTCGCCAAAGCACAACTAAAAAAAAAAAATTAAGAGGTCGCTCCAAATTTTTTTAAATTTCAAAAATCGTAAATTCGATGATGTTAAGGCTTTTTCTGATACCCGCCTAGCTAGTTAGCACCCTGATAATCTGCCGGCAAAATCAATAGGTATGTTCCGGCAGTTGCACATAAGGGCCAGTCCCTCCAAAATAGAGGCCGGCAACGAAACTTCGATTCCCTGGTGTTGTAAGTGTATATGGGCGGCGGTGATCATTTACCATCAGGTGATTAAGTGACAAATGATCACAGTCGAGAACATTATTACGAAGTGAGTAGTGTTTACGCACGTGTAAGGTGTGTGCTCTAGCCGAATTACATAGCAGAGGAGGCCTCCATAGCCATCAAAACCCGTATTCATATGAGGTCTTTCTTTCCGTTATCCTACCTGATACCTAATTAAATTAAATTAATTAAATCGATAATTAAATCGGAACCCAAAAGACCAATTGCCAGACCTCAAGACACTGTGAACTCTTTCTGCGTAGATCGGAATACTATCAATAATAAAAAATAAATTGAAGGTAGACACAGTGACATGGAACTTTTCTGGACAACCTGCACCTCAGTCCGCCCCGTGACCGCGAAGGCTGAAAAGCTTTCGAAACGTCGGGATTAAAATCAATAAATAACCACGATAAAATCCGTTTAAATTAGTTTTATTTCAATCTACCCGATACTGTTGAGCGTAAATTGAAAGTTTCTTTTTCCCATCCAACCCAACGATATTCGTGGCTATTTCAATATTTAAAAAAAAAACCGAACCAGCGCCACAATGTATATTTTGTTTGAAATTCTGTTAAGACAGTTCTAAAGCAAGTGATGTAAACATGAAGTTTGTAGCGTTACGCCGCCGGCGTTTGAGCAGCGCAGTGCGTATAAATGGGAAAAAAGCTAACCGAGCTGTCTTGCAAGCGTACGCGCCTCAAGGGAGACACCAACAACTCCAGCCATATTCTTTATATCCTCTCCCGCTTAGAACATTCAAGTGATCACATCTCAAGTTATTATGAGACTTGTTACTGCGTACCACTGACTGTCTCATGTGTTGAAAATAATCGAAGAGTGTCACTTTGTAATCTTCTCGTATCTATATCTTTTACAGTATATCTATATTAATACAGTTCCTGTTAAAACTGGTTTTGTGAGTGTATAAACTCGGGTTCATATTTGTTCATTGATACACTAATATTATATAAAATATTAGATTCGGTAATTTTTCATGTTTTTTTTTTACAGTTAAGGTTTATGGTTAGTTATAGGTTAAAAGGGACGTGAGTTCGAATCCACCTACAATGAGCTTGAGCTTTCGGTGAAGGAAAAATTGGAAGGGCTTTTTCTAATGCCCGCCTGGCTAACTACCAGCCTCAAGTTGAAAACTCTGCCGCCAAATACCGTCACACTCGAGAGCCAGTTCCTCCACAGGTTTAGCGTGTCTAAAAACTTCGTCACTTAAAATCAGGTGAGATTATGACTATAAGCCAAAACATTAACTATAGAATAGAAAAAAGTTTTACAAAGGTAAACATTAAACACAAAAAAAAGTGTTTCCAAATGTCGCTATCAAGTTGATTGATGAACCTACGACCTTTTACGACATCAGTGCGACCGCTTCTAAACCGATTTTACGAGAACGCGTGCTTATAATACGAAAAAAAAAAAATCATATCGCATTTATAATCTAAAATTAATCTAAACTTTGAGGTAACTAGGTTCCAAATAATTCAACCGAAAGCCTAGGATTTTCGGGCCGTATTGCATATATATATATATATATATATATATATATATATATATATATATATACTATTTTGCTTTTAGCGAAATCGCCTGACCTATTTTGCGTCAGGGGTTTATACTAGAGTGGTCGAGTTAAGTAGTTTGTAGTTGCTATTTTTGCTACTAAAATATTCACGGGCGGTACTCGGTAAGTGAAAATTACTTTAATTTTTAAACACAAATATTCTTCTGTTTCGGGTATATATATATAGTTTTTTTTAATATATAATACGTGGCAAAGGAGCAAACGTGTCATTTGATGGTAAGTTGTCACCACCTCTCTACCGCCCATGGACACCCATAACGCCAGAGGTGTCGCAGATGCGTTGCCGGCCTTTATAGGAGGGGCTGGCTCTCTAGTGCCACTGCCGGAACACACCTATTGGTATTTGGCGCGAGGTTTTCAATTTAATTTATGGTTGATAAATAGGTTACGTTTGAATGATTAGAAACTCTAGACTTACCGTCGGGTCGGGTGCAGCCACTTTGCTGCACAACATAAAAAAAATAACAACACATTAACGTTATGGTGAAAATTTCGCCTGATGTTAAATGACGAGCGGGACTTAGTAAAGGCACTGCTTCTCAATGCAAATGCCGAAACACATCTATAGGTATTTGATAGCCGCTCGGGCATTAGAAAAAGCTGCACCACCATGGTATAGTTTTTTCACAATATCATCACTTACCGTTAGTACAGGCTCATTGCAGGTAGATTCGAACCCACGTTCATTGACGCGGCGTCCGTGCACACTACCAACTGAGCCATCATCGCTCCAATATGGATTCAAATTCTATACGACTATTTCCGTAACCCAATATTATAGATCCTTGTCGACACAAGGCTTGTCAAATCAAATAGAAACGAAACAAAATACCTCCAATTTAGACTGTGAGAATGCGTTTATAAATGTCAAAACTACCAGGGGTTTGGACAACAACCCAGTCACCGCGAAATACTGGATAGCGGATACACAAAGATGATTACTCAATCCAACAACCTTTTTTTCCAAAACATAGTACATGTTTTGCCTTTAAAAAATAAATATCAATCCAGAAACGTTTAGTCGATGACGAGTTGTTTATACACTGAATTTACTCAAACAAGCTTATAAAACTATATATATATATATATAAGTCCGTCTGTTAGCGTCGACGTGTCACAAGCGAGACGCGACGAGGCAAGCGCCGCTGCAGGCGTTTCATTTACGTGCCTACATTGCTAACTATACTGACATACGGTTACAAAGTTCTTACAACTTAATAATTGTATTATATATTTCACTACACATTTTTATCATACACAAGCAGACCCGACTATAAATATAGGTGCCGCATTATAATGACAGGTTTATAAAATTAATATTGTCATTAAGTTTTCTTACATTCTCTAATGTTCAGCTCAACTTCCGCTTATTTTTTTTCATAACAACCTTCTCCTGACAATAATTTACACAACAAAAAAAGAATTAGTGAAATTGTTCCATCCGTTCACGCGTGATGCGATGACAAGGAAAATAGGGAGTCATTTATATATTTATATATATAGATTAGTTATACTTTCAAATTAGTGAATCTATTACAGGAAATTAATTGAAAATAACACTAATAAATATATAAAGACAAGATTAACAATCACTCGGATGCAATTTGAACCACATGCCTACCATGTAAGTTCATATATTATTTATTACACATTATCACTTGACAAAATGCTGGGTACACTAAGTCTAATGGAGGCTTTTCGAGTGCAATTTCCCAAACATGCCCACACAGTTATTTCGTGACAAATTTTCAACTCGAGCATGATTGCTAGTCAAGCGGTCAACAAAAATCTACAACTACCACGGTGCAATGGTTTTAACACACTTCACCGAATCATTGGGATTTGAAATCACCTTTATCAACGCGATATATCGTTGACCAAAAACTTAGACTCATCTCAGGGATTCTAAATCACGTTCATCACGCGTTGTTGGTGCACTCTACTACGAAGCCATGACTGCCTCTGTTTCCAATGATTCTAAAGACCATAAAAATATTATGAAACACATTGTCTACTTTAGGCATATTTTTCTTTATCATCATTACACCAGTCCAGTCGTGAAAGAGGGCAGCATCGTCACAGCAAGACAACACATGACCGTGGAATTTAGTGTGTATTCCCACTGCCTAGCACCAAGAGAGTCTCACATAACCCTCTCACTTCCCCGGGCTGGGAACGTCTGCGTAAAGTATTAAAATGTATATTTAGTATTGAAAATATATTAATAATAAATAAATAAAAAAAAAAAAATGGATTTCCCCACAATAAAAAAAGCTTCTCTTCATCATATGCTCTTGATTATGTTAGAATTCGCTGTCATGTTGCATTATTATCCGCAACATCCGATGTTTCCCATCCTACATAGCCGTGTGTACGCACTTCAATCGAAATCTAAGTACTCAGTACGAGTGACCTGAGGTAAATCCTAGTGACGGAATATCGACTTCCGCTGAAGTTGATTAAATATATGACAGTCTGCTATAGAATTCGCTGGCATGTTGGATAATTATGGACAACATCCAATGTCGCCTATCCTATATAGCCGTGTGAACGCACTTCAATCGAAATCTAAGTACTCAATACGAGTGACATCGGTTAAATCCTAGTAACGGAGCATCGACTTCAGCTTAAGTTGAGTAATTATATAACAGTCCGCTATAGAATTCGCTGGCATGTTAGATAATTATGGACAACATCCAATGTCGCCTATCCTACATAGCCGTGTGTACGCACTTCAATCGAAATCTAAGTACTCAATACGAGTGACATCAGATAAATCCCAGTGACGGAGCATCGACTTCAGCTTAAGTTGAGTAATTATATGACAGTCCGCTATAGAATTCGCTGGCATATTGTTTAATTATAGCCAACATCCAATCTCGCCTATCCTACATAGCCGTGTGTATGCACTTCAATCGAAATCTAAGTATTCAATACGAGTGACGTCAGGTAAATCCTAGTGACGGAACATCGACTTCAGCTTAAGTTGAATAATTATATGACAGTCCGCCATTGAATTCGCATGTTGCATAATTATCCGCAACATCCGATGTTTCCTATCCTAAATAGCCGTGTATACGCACTTCAATCGAAATCTAAGTACTCAATACGAGTGTCGTCAGGTAAATCTTAGTGACGGAACATCGACTTCAGCTTAAGTTGAATAATTATATGACAGTCCGCCATTGAATTCGCATGTTGCATAATTATTGGCAACATCCAATGTCACCTATCCTACATAGCCGTGTGTACGCAGTTCAATCGAAATCTAAGTACTCAATACGAGTGACGTCAGGTAAATCCTAGTGACGGAGCATCGACTTTAGCTTAAGTTGAGTAATTATATGACAGTCCGCCATTGAATTCGCATGTTGCATAATTATTGGCACCATCCAATGTCACCTATCCTACATAGCCGTGTGTATGCACTTCAATCGAAATCTAAGTACTCAATACGAGTGACCTCAGGTAAATCCTAGTGACGGAATATCGACTTCCGCTGAAGTTGATTAATTATATGACAGTCTGCTATAGAATTCGCTGGCATGTTGGATAATTATGGGTAACATCCAATGTCGCATATCCTACATAGCCGTATGTACGCACTTCAATCGAAATCTAAGTACTCAATACGAGTGACCTCAGTAAATCCTAGTGTCAGAGCATCGACTTCAGCTTAAGTTCAGTAATTATATAACAGTCCGCTACTTCAGTCCCATCATTCCCTTCAACCAGTCGTGATAGAAAAATACGGTTTTAATAAGAGGCTAGATTTTGAAAAGAATATACATGATAAATTTCAAATAAACGATCAGGTACCTTTGGACATGTTCGACGTAATGATGACTCAGTGACACCGTGTATGGACGGCGCGTCAATGAACGTGAGTTCGAATCCCTGCAATGAGCTTGAGTTTTCATTAAAGGAAAATATCGTGATGAAACCACAGCGCGGTGGTAGGGCTTTTCCTAATGCCCGCCTAGCTAGCAACCCCATAGTTGAAAATCTGCCGCCAAATACCAATACGTGTGTTCCGGAAGTTGCACTTGAGAGTCGGTCCCTCCACAGGTTTAGCGTGTTTGCCAACTTGGACCGTATCATCATTTAAGATCAGGTGAGATTATGGCCATAACGCTAAACTTTATGTATAAAAAAAAACATAATTATTACTGAAACCTTTGCAAAATTTTAGCAAACGTAAAGGAACCTATTCACATAGTTCAATTTAATTCTGTGACCATTTTATTTAGTAAAGAACACTGTGTTTCTTCCTCACTTCAAAAATTGATATATAAATCACTAGTATTCATATAAATTCATTCGGTCATATAAATCACACGGTAGTAGCACTTGAAAGCCAGTCCATTCACTACGCTTAGCGTCTCATATATCTTAAGCCACATCGTCACTTAACATCGGCTGAGATTGTGGCCACAACGCGAAACCTATAAACTATAAGACACATTCTAGGTAGTCACGAGGACTACCTACAGAAGTAAAAACTTATAACAGCTGTTAGTTTTGGATATGCGAATTAATTGTTCGAACTTAACGTTGTCACGTGACCATGTCTATGACGACTTACATGAATTCACTCCCTGTAGAAGTTTTCTCTTCTATATCATCGACTGAACACAAACACAGGACGCCGCGGCTCTATAATATACTTATTTTTACGCGTCCGCGAGTGATACCCAGCTCTGAAACCGTTTTCATAAGAAACGGTGTTAAAGCGCTTAATATATATTCTGCGAGGTGCAGCACAACGTTACCACAAAGCGGTAAGCGCTTTTTATACCGCCGGCCATTTGAAGACCTCTATCACAGTGCAATCTCGTTGCCTATTGTGACGTCACAGAAATCCTCTTACGTCATAATATATCGTTCTAAGCGGCGCTGTGCACAACCTTTGAAAAGAACATCAAAACTCACAAAGACTTGATTTCGATATATCGAGATCTACGTAACAACTGTTCATCTATACTGTACTAATATTATACACTGTTTTTTTTTTTTCTATACTTCCGGTTTAGCGTTATGGCCATAATCCCACCTGATCTTAATTGACGATACGGCCCAAGTTGGTAGACACGCTAAACCTGCGGAGGAACTGGCTCTCAAGTGCAGCAGAACACACCTATTGGTATTTGGCGGCAGGTTTACAACTTGAGGGCGGTTGCTAGCCAGGCGGACATGAGAAAAAGCCCTACCACCGTGCTACGGTGTCCTCACGATGTTTCCCTTCACCGAAAGCTCAAGCTCATTGTAGGTGGTTGGGTTCGAACTCACGTCCCATGACGCAAAATTGTACACACTACCACCGAGCTACCATCGCTTCATGCCTAGCGAACCTATCGTCGCCTGGTGACTCTACTCATCCATTTTCACTGAATATTTAAGTACGACTGTAAAACTAAAGTCCAGTTCTAGGCAGGTTTGTAGAAAAAGCCCTACCACCATGCAACTTACCGATTTCTCATACAAAGTTTACCCCTTTCTTTACCCCACTTCCAATAAGGTTTTCACGGCAAAATCGTCGCGTATCACTGCATTCAGGTTCCCATCTATCTCTTTACCGAAATTCATCATAATCGATTCCCTTCATACCCACTTTCGTATTATAATATTAGTATAGTTTTTTTTTTCTATATTAGCTCAGTAAAGAGACAGTACTCTACCTGATGTTAAGAACAGTACAGTCTCAAGACAGCAGCGAACATCGGAAATACGATAAACCAACACCAGTGGTTTCTGTTTTACCGGCCCGATGAATGTGAAAGTTTTTATATTCGGCTAACTATGGTCCAATGAATTACAACGAATAAATTGACGTTTAGAAACCAAAATGTATACTTTCTTTTTCCACTTTAATAACATAACATTAATTAAATAATTAAAAGTACAAACAGTTTCCGTCATATATGTTGTTGTTTATACGTGAACTGCTGTCATACAATTATTTTATTAAATTTATTTATACTTAAACGGTTTACGGAACGAAGTTCCTTATAGGGCGTCGCGGAGGGCTACCGTAGCCGGCAAAAAACGTCCGTAACGTTAGTGTAAGATCTTTATGTATAGTCTATGTATGATGGCTATACAGTGTCTAATGTATAGTCCACGTGATGACTGTTAATATGATATATTATTTATAAACCATCGTAAACAAAATAAAGGCGTTAAGATAATTTTGTAAAGTAGTTTTTTTTTTTATTGTTATCAATAAAATAATGAAAATCAAAAATATTTTTTTTATACCTCAAATACAAAATTAATTAAAAAAAATTAATATTTTCTGTAAATTAATTAATTTAAATAATTAACTTACTTACTTAATAATAATACTAATTAAACACTATTAAATTAATAATTTAAATTAATAGTTTTATAATAAACAACTTCATTCCCATCTAGTGTCCCAGGACACCATTCGTTTTTTATTATTTATTTTATTTAATAATTTAAGGGTCGTCACACACACACACAGTATTTAATTTCTTAATATACATTTTCGAGATGCGTAATATTCTGCGAACACGCAACCGTATTTGTTTTCTTAAAGATAATTATTGCTTTAAATCTTATACACATTTTCATTATCCCTTTTGGAATTTATATCCATATAAAAGTGACGCAAATACATTTGAGTAGCTATCATTGATTCAACTTGCTTCGAACACTTTATCAACAGCAGAAAATTTTCTAAAACAACCACTCGCTCTCAAACGTCTAATAAATAGGCTTTTAAACGAGATCTCGACAGCTGATATCTTCATAATAAAAAATATTTACTTTTATAAATCGAGAGTTTTACCCCAAATTTTTTTAATTTTTTTTAGACTGAACCCGATAATATATAATATGACATTTAACATTTTCACCGACGAACTAAATTTCTTAAACCTGAAAGCCTCTCCAAATCGCCTTTTGAATTTAAACACCTAAATGTGTCTAACTTTGGCGGCGCTTTCTGCCCGAACTCCCAAGTTAAAATCCAACGTCTCTAAGTTCGAATAAAACAGACACGACTAATAGACACGATCCGTCAAAGCTCTCAGACGGTTATCTCAAAAGGCAACACGCAAATCTCATTTCACTAAAATAAACCTACATTTTGATGTGACAATACTTTTGGCTCTAAGCAATAAACGTGTCTGACTGTCTAAATGGACCGCACACTTGAGCGTCTGAGAGGTATCAGAGTTTTTACTTTGTTGTCACTTCACACGTTCTCACTCTGACGGATTAGGGTTACAGATTATTTCGAGATACCCTTTGAAAATAGAAGTTTTATTAATGATATTTATATAGTAAAAGCGATGGTAGCTCAGTAGCGAGTTCGATTCCAAGCATCTACAATGAGCTTGAGCTTTCAGTGAAGGAAAACATCGTGAGGAAACCATAGCATTTTTCTAACGCTCGCTTGGTTAACTACAACTCTCAAGTTGAAAATCTGCCGTCAAATACTAATAAGTGTGTTCCGGCAGTGACACTTCAGAGCCAGTGCCTCCACAGGTTTGACTTGTCTACCAACTTGGTCCGTATCGTCATTCATATCACATGAGATTATGACCACAACGCTAAACTTTAACTGTATAACAAAACACGCAACATCTGATCCCGGAACCTGCACACCTAACCTTCTAATTATAACAGGAATCACAACTGGCATATAGTGGTCACAATATACCTATCTTAAACTCCAACACTCACCATTTTAAATAAAGAAATCGTGAGTAAATAATAGCTGATACATTAATAATAAAAGTGTACCGAACGTAAAATGTATTAAGTGTAACGCATGCGTTCATAAAAGCTTGTAAACAATGTATATGTGTGTTTATCCAAACAATGCCGCATGTTCGTCACTCAGAGACAACTGAAGCCATTATTTGTCACGCACCATGTCATTTGTATCGGTAAAAAGGTATATATTCGAGTTTATTGATTTTATAACCCAACGGAAATATTATTAGCCATATCCGAAGTAAGTTGGCTACGCTACGTTGTGTCGAGAATATGGCTTCTAATATGATCCCATACGGGCAAATGATTTTCTACTTATTTTTTTTGGACTTTTGTGAAAAATTATCAACGCTAATCATGGCAAAGTAATCTGGTGACATCAATATATGTAATATATATCCTAGCATCGTATTTATGGGTATAAATGTCTCTATGATTCTTTATAAGTTAGTAATGTTGCATTTTTGTCATCAATCATTGATAAACTCTTCCTCGAAATTATGGAAATGGAAGATCTATCAAAACACCTTTTCAAAATGCCAGTATGCAAATGATATAGGCCTTGCGAGATATGGGCTTGTTTGCCACTCTGGAAGCGTGTTGATAACATTGTTCAGCTCTCAACGTTTGGTAACATCAAGTGTCGACAGAGTAAGTCAGTCGAGTTGATTGAATTAGCGTCTGGCCTCTTCGCGAGCTTCTTGAATAATAATCAACAAATATTTCGCTACGGATGAATCTTTAAAACTTTCAGATTTGTTTCACATAGAACTTAAATTAGTGTCTTTGGACGAACTTTCTCGGTCTGCCATCGTACTGAAAGTGTTAGAATATGCAATTAATTTGGCAATTATGCCTGTAATTTCCAGTATAATAATTAACCATTTTTTGATGTTTGTTTCGTAACTGCTACTTGTAAAACCGTTTCTATGCTTAATTTGAAGACTTCACACATGATAGTTATGTCCGATTGAATCACAACAAATGCGCAAAAAGTAACACAACCCATGTGACACGTATTCGGTCTGAGTAGTGGAGATCTTTATATCTGGTGATTCTGTGTGTCTGTCACAAACTCGCCAGTGCATATTGTTCTGGGTAGAGGTTGCAAGCCTGCATTATGTCATCAATATTTAATGGACTACTCAGTTTTCGGAGTTCGGCCGTGTTTTTCAATTGTCCCAAATTTACATTCTGGTCCACAACAGTCACTTACAGTGATATACCATGTGAAGATTATTATTATTTTTATTTAATTAGATAACAAACAGCCATTACATAATCATGTATCACAACACTATAAACTAATAGGTCTATAGAACCATGCATTTAAATTCTACAACTTAATAAGAAAAATCGTAACAATACAATGTAGGTATGTAATTAAAAAAGGAAATACAATTAAACAAACATCAAAAGAAAAATTCAGAAAAATACATAATATATTAAGATGAATCATCAAACAATACATCACCAATTTTCTTTTTATAAGATGATAGGTTATTACAAAATATGTTATGACGGATAACACTTTGAACCATTATCAACAAGCATATCCTCGTCTGACCATACACAACACCTTTCATGTAAATTTGCAACGTCTACGACTAAATTACTCCATATTTTCTATATATGACATATATAGAAAATCTTAAAAAAAAATCACTAAGCCAAACTTAAAAGAAAATTCACTGATCTCACAGATGCGATCTTAAACCGACTTCGCAAGCTAACTGATAACACGATAAGAAACAAAACGATATAAAACCCACCTCCCCCCGTATCCCGGTAATCCCCAAAGTCGTTCATATATCGGTCCGTATACTCCGTCATAGTGAAGCTAGCCGATATCTCATCCCGGGGGCGTCGCGTTCAGCAAATATTGTCTATCTTATAATAATAAAACGTCCTCGTCAGTGGCGTGCCGGTTCGGGAATCAGTCAGAACCCCGGCGGGGTGCGTCAATACCCTGTTATCAGACGAGGACACCCTACACACCGTTCCGGGTTGGTGACGCGGACGAATTGAACGACGTTCGGACGATATTTTACAATCGACTGCTTTGCGAGCAAGTCACGTTTTTAATTAAACTGTTTTAGCGTCTGAGTTATCTTCGCGATGCGATGTATATTTAACTAGTTACTTCTCGTTTTCAAGACAACAACGGTAAAAATATTCGAGAAATCTACCTATTTTCCTATCGCCCAGCCATAACTGCAGAAATTATTGCTCCCTGATGTATGTTATGGGCGAATGTCAACGCGTAAGCTATTCCTAACTTATGCCAATAGCAATGGAGTTACCGTTGCAATTTTTAATGAATATTGCTGGTGTACGACCAAGATACTCCGTTCGTAGGCGTAAAAAATTAGGCATAAGAAGGGATTCGTTATTGAGTCCTTTCTTAGTCTAACCTACTTTATATTCCTTGAAAGGTGGTAGGACTTTTTTTTAATAGTTAAGGCTTAGCGTAATCTCACCTGATCTTAAGTGAAGTTACGGCCCAAGTTGGTAGACACGCTAAACTTGTGTAGGAACTGGATCTCAAGTCTAACTGCTGGAACATACCTATTGGTATTTGGCGGCAGATTTTCAGCTTGAGGATGGTAGCTAGCGACGCGGGCATCTGAAAAAACCCTACCACCATGCTATGGTTTCCTCACGATATTTTCCTTATCTGAAAGCTCAAGCTCATTGTAGGTGGTTGAATTCGAACTCACGTCCCTTGACGCGAAGTCTTACACACTTCCACTGTGCTATCATCGCTTCAAAACACACCCATCATAATGATGCGTTTAGGTGTTTCGGTTTCCTTATCATCTAGCAGGTTGGTAGAGATCTGTACCACACTGGGTTGTGGCCACGATTAACCACATAAACCCTTCACGTGACTTTCTTCTGGTTTGTCATGTTTTGGGATCAGCCAGTGTATATCCAACTACCGAAGGACTTGCAGGTCAGCATGTCAATTATGACCACAGACCAACGTCAAATCTATCCAGCACCGCCGTTATTTTTAAACAATACAGTGCTTCTATAAAATTTAGTATATCTTTTCAAAGTGGGCTTAAACGCGTCCTTGAAGACACTTGATGATTTGAAGGCAACGGTAGATAAAAACGTATTCAGGGTTTTACTATGCCCCAGCTGGATGTCCAGTAATTTAAAAATGTATTTTTTGCTATGCTTCTTGCTTTTTGCATTTAAAATCGGTTGTATTTTTCGACATTTCTTAGTATTCGTCGGTTATAGAATTCCTTATTTCTTGTTCACTGTTTTCTAAAATAGTTTTTGCCAAAACCGTGTGACAACTCATGCCACAGGAAGTTACTAGGAAAAACTAAGTTGTAGCTAGAGTGAATCGATTTTCGGAGCATTAGAAAATGTTATTTCCGAAATGGTCTCACAATAAATAAATCACTTTAGTGTTCACTATATATTACTATTGATATTTCGTCTTTTTGCAAAACAACTTATCTCAGATGGTAAATGATTATCGTCGATTATAGACAGCCGCAACAACAAGAGTATTGCAGTCATGTTCCTGACCTTGTCGAAAACGACTAGTTCCCGTTCCCTATGCCAGAACCCAAAGGCTCATAATGAACCTTCATTGCGCGGCAGTCTAAACCCGAAGGTGGTCGCTAACCACTCGGATAATAACTTTATCACCAAAGAAACATTTAAACATAGTTATGTATGTATATCCCAAACAAATGATACTCTAATCTTAAAAAAAGAAACACATTCTTATAACATTTCCCTAATTAGATTAAAATTTTTCAATGTCCGTTTATATAGACAATCCTTTATAACTTCGTTCAAGAAACAATTCGGTACAATTTAATCCAAATTATCTGCAGAGACGCTAAGCTCTATCTAATTGTTTTTGATTGTTCCACTATGAGCTAACGAAGTTTTATCTGAGATAGGATTAGGCTTAATTCGGTTATTATTTGATTGGTAAAATTATAAAAACGGGAATGATTATAATTTGAATTGTAAGCTCTCCCAAATTCTTCACTTTTCCGTATCCAGCTGAGAAATGGACCGATTCCAGCTTCAGACGGAGCCGGATGAAGGCTTTGTGAAACGTCAAAGGTAATTTAACTCGTGCTTAATCATCTCCTTGCAAGTTATTTGAACGGAAATGATTCGCATTTTTTTATTATTTTCCCGTTGCCAATAGCAAATTCTCCCAATATAAATATAGAGTTTTATTCTGCACTTTCCACCCAGATATTATGGAGGAGATTTTTAATTGTTATGAATCAATTATAGTATCAAAACAAATGAGAACAATTTATTTCTTGCAAAGATAACGCAATTATCAGTAACAGAGAATTATTAAATAAAATGTAAACATGAGTATTACGGCAATCCTTATACTGGCTAATATTATAAATGCGAAAGTGAGTTTTTTTGTAACAATTGCACGCCTGAACCACTGAATCGATTATAATGAATTGTGTTATAGAGATCTTATTACATACCATGTCTACTACTTATTAATATAGGAAATTACATATTTTAAAGTAATGAGATGGAGGGTAGTTCATTACATAGATTACCATATAAGCGACACTCGAGGCGAGTTCAATTTAGATATACACACGCATTTGGTTTCTTTCAGATAATTCATATAATTCAGTGTGTTATTGCCTTCTTCTCGGTTCTTGGGGTTCGATTCACTAGGTTAGATACTCGCGTCTTTCGTTAGTTAGGTAGGAAGGACGCACAGTACAATCTTGTCTCGCCGCGTTGCACAGTACAATCTAAAATAAGTTTTTTATCAGATCCCTAAGGGGATCAGTTACTTTAGACTTTTTTTTTTACATTTTTATAATATTCGCTTATTAATAGCTAGTACCGCGCTCGTTTTCTCGTTCGCGATTCGGCAACAGCCCAAGCCGAGGTTCGGTCACTAGTGACACCCTTGTGCGAGTTGCCCCGCGGGTTTAAGCGCCTTCCACGCTCACCCCACTAGTTCAGGTGAAGCTGTAAAAGCCCCTAAGGCTAACAGTGTAGGTCCTTTCGAAAAAAAAAAAAAAACGAGTTCAATTCAGATGAGCTAAGAACGTTCGACAGTGCGGTCGACTGTACAATTACAGTAGACGGACGCTCTGTTGTAAAGTATAACGGTTGTGAAACGAGACTTTGAGTATGATTCGACTCAACCTTCGCGTTCTCTAACAATAAAAGGGAACCTGGAGATGGTAATAGAGTATTGTTTCTCGTCAAAACTGTATAGGAAATGGGGTGATAAACTAAATATTAACGTGACCAAAGCCGCACGTACAATCTAGTCTAACTTATATTTAGTAGCAGTTTTGGAATGAAGACAGACGAAAACAAAAACAGTTCTTTTTCTGTTTGATAATCAACTTTCAGTACCTGTTGTTAAATAAGTTTAAATACATTGTTATCGATAAAACAATTGAATGAAATAAATTTTATTCACCACCACAAGTATGCTCTTAAATTTGCCATAATGGTTATAGTCAAATTTCTATCATTGGGCAAACAAGTATATATAAAATTAACTAAACCCGAAGTACATTACAATACCGAGGTAAGACTTAAGTGGTCCTTCTTTTGACAGACATGCGTAGAGCAATTTATTAAAATTTCATTCGAGTCTGATGCATTAAGAACGCGAAAGGACAAAGGGAAAGAAACCAATTTTTTTTATTTCTAGACATTTATGTTTATATGTAAATTCGATTTAAAAACAATTACAGCTTAAACATTTTATGTATATAATGATTAAAGTCCTCCTTCTGAGACAGATATATTCCCGCATCTTTATCTATATGTTTTTAGATTATGCGGAATTGTTGATTCCTGTATTCAATATTAAGTAACTTTTGAAACTATTCGTCGTATAAATAGATCATTGTAAACAATTAATACTGAAATAATACACCGAAAAGTGAATTGTTGATAATTATAAAATGTATTAATATAAATTGAAATGTTGTTTCTAAATTATAAAAAATTCTAGTAACATAGTTACCGCTTCACTAGTATAACAATTTAGATGCGGAAAAATTAAGCCACAACACAAGAATAGCTTTAAAACTTTAGTCGCATAATACATTCATGAAAACAAAACAGAGACACTCGCAAAGGCTAATGCAGAAGCTTTGGGCCTTTCAAAATTGCATGCGTATGACATGGCACCAATACCACCTTAAAAATGCCGATAAATATCTTTATAAATACTCTCTAGCCCTGATGGCTGAGAAGAAGAGAAGATATTTTGAAGCGATGATAGTTCAGTGGTAGTGTGCACGACTTCGCGTCAAGGGACGTGGGTTCGAACCCAAGCACCTACAATGAGCTTGAGCTTTCGCTGAAGGAAAATATCGTGAGGAAACCATAGCATGGTGGTAGGGCTTTTTCTAATGCCCGCCTGGGTAGCTACCACCCTCAAGTTGTAAACCTGTCGCCAAATACCAATAGGTGTGTTCCGGCAGCAGCACTTGAGAGCCAGTTCCTCCACAGGTTTAGCGTGTCTACCAACTTGGGCCCTATCGTCACTTAAGATCAGGTGAGATTATGGCCATAACGCTAAACCTTAACTATAAAAAAAAAGATATACTCGCCTAAGAAGACCTGGGAAATACTTATTAAAACACTATAGATGTCCCTCTTATATTCTATGTACTATAGATTAGTCTCTGCTTACACATTTCTTATTGCCTCCAGAAAGATATAAAGCGACGGTAGCTCAGTGGTGGTATATAGGAACACCGCGTCATGGGACATGAGTTCGAATCCAACCATGTACAATGAGATTTCGGTGAAGGAAAACATCGTGAGGAAACTATAGCATGGTAGTAGGACTTTTCCTAACGCCTGCCTGGCCAGCTGCCCCCCGCAAGTGGAAAATCTGTCGCCAAATACAAATAGGTGTGTTCCGGCAATTGCACTTGAGAGCCAGTCTCTCCACAATAAAGGTCGGCAACGCAGCTGTGATTCCCCTGGTGTTGTGGGTGTCTATGGGCGGCGGATATCACTTACCATCAAGTGACACGCTTGCTAATTTGTCCGCCATGACATAAGAAACCTACTTCGATTATATCATTCTTTATAGACAAACTAGTACTTAACACTTCTTCGATTATATTATTCTTTTCAGTGAAACTAGTATTTAAGAAGCAAAATTAGGCTAAATAAGGCTCTTCAGCATGACAAGACCGACACGTAATACGTTGTATACGACTACTGACACTAGATACACTAGATGACACTAGGGTATATGCTCTCACTTTGCAGTGCTATTAACTTCACCTGTATGTTTGTTTGTATGTTTGTAACCGACTCATTTGGGCGCGATTTTGACCCACTTTAAACGACCAGATTTCGTTTGAACTTTGTAGATTTATCGAGGACCGATGACAATACACTAATTTGATAAAATTATTCAATTTATTAATTAAAAACATAAGATTTTTGTTAATTTATATAATTTTCATCTATAGTCGATAAGGCAAGAAACTTATTTTTATTTTTATATTTTTTCTCTATAATCGATAAGACAGAAATTAATATTTTAATTTCCAATCACTATCTTTAGCCGATTTCTCTAATATTAACAAATGTTCGATACTAAAAAGAATTTTAATTCTACAAAACAAATAATAGTTTTAAATAAAAAAACACGCTTTTTATAGAAAACTAAACTAAATAATAGTAGATTAGAACAAATAATTTGTTTAAAATTAAAAAAAAAAACAGCTAATATAAATAAAGCAAACTAAAAAGTAGAAAATAAATAATAGTTTAAAAAAACTAAAAAACACGCTTTTTATAGAAAACTAAACTAAAAAAAAAAAATAGAAAATAAGTTTTAATAAATTTAAATTAAGAATAGTGTTAAATATTTAAAAGCGTGTTTTTTAGCTTTTTTAAACTATTATTTATTTAATATAACAAGATTGAATATATATAAGATCGACGAGTTCCATCATTTTCCCTAAATTGACATCTCCCAAACCACTGAGCTTTTGTAATTCTAAATTTAAGCTCGCACTAATCCCGTCTACAATTAGGAAACAACCCCCCCGCGGAATAATCTGTCAAGAAACGTGAAACAGTTAAATCCGAAAACCCGAAATCGACGCGTAAGTACTAAACTCGAGATAATTGCTACAGATCGTCTTCGGCGGTAAGCTATCGAAGTTTAAAGAATCGACTGCAGCCACCCGAGCCGGGATCGGTAAGGGTTAATGTGGGGGGGTAATTAAAGTTCGTGATCCCGGCTTTCGTTCGGTTCGAAGACGACGCGCCAGAGGTTATTTTAGGGGATTCCGTATTTCCGATTGTTTATCTTTAACTCGTTGTTTATTCGATTGAGGACAATATTATCTTATGCAGTACACTTTATTCGAAACACTAACAAGTGTGTTTTGTTTATTCGATCAGATTTAGAATGTAAAATTGAACTCGACCCATCCATAACACTAATATATGCCACTCTGGATTCTGTAAATAGGAGTTTCTAGCTAACGACACCATAAATTTAAAGGTATGTAATATACTTTATTCGAAACACTAACAAGCGTGTTTTGTTTATTCGATCAAATTTAGAAAGTAAGATTTACCTCGACCCATCCATAACACTAATATATACCACTCTGGATTCTGTATATAAAAGTTTCTAGGTGACGACACCATAAATTTAAAGGTATGTAATATACTTTATTCGAAACACTAACAAGTGCGTTTTGTTCATCCGATCAGATTTAGAAAATATGATTTAACTCGATCCATCCATAACACTAACATATGCCACTTTGGATTCTGTATACAGAAGTTTCAAGGTAACGACACCATAAATTTAAAGGTACACATAGTTTACAGTTTACGGACCTTTGCATCCAATTTCTAAGTAATAGATACCAGGACAGTGTCTAAAAACTATTGACGTATACATGATTTTAGAATTCCCGTGTCAAAACCAGTCGATACTCTCAATAATCGCATAATCAGCAATCTCACAAGAAAAATCCCGAGAAGTTACAGGTTCCCAACGAGGAATTCGCATTCCCCCGAGAATGCCGCTTACAATTAATAAAATCCGTTGAATTCTCCCAATCCGGCAGTAATTGGGGAGGTGGGGGAGCGAGCGCGCGGGGACGCAAATTCTTATTGGTAATTACCGACTGAAGGCGCAGTTAATTTTGACGTCTGCTCGGAAAACTCAAACAAAAGGGAGACTTCAAAAGGGCTCATTAAGTCGTTTCTCAAATAATGGCGGCACGAGGAAAATCATAAGGGCGATCAGTACACATGTCTAGCTTGCTATGAACACGACGTGTCGCTTAGGAGTAAGCTATATTGTATTGATGATTATTCACTTTTTACAGAAGAATGCACTATGGTATTAAGACATATTGAAGATTTTAAATTCGTATACATAACCCTAGCATTCCTCCGGATATCTACCATCACGATAGTCCACTATAACCGTGAATAAAGATTATATATAGTTAGGTGTTTCTGACTTCCCGCGACCAAAACTCAATATAAAGCGATAGCCTTGTGTTTTATGGCAGAATACAGTTATAGGAGGGTAGTTTATAATGCCGATTAGTATAAAGCGCGATGCGAGCGCGGCTTTGGGTGCAGTCTAAGCTTAGCGCTTAAAGCGTATTCATCGTACGTAGCTGGAACATTACCGAAGGAACGTAAGATTTAATGTTTCTTTATTATTGACACTGTTTTGGTATTTACGCTGTAAATCATTATCGGGAATGGTTTATACTTGGTGGAGTGAGGCACGAGCGGTGAATGTAAGTGTTGACGATCGTCGACAAAGGGGCTCCTTAAACCTACATCTGGGTCGCAAGTCTCAGACACTCTCGTGTTATCCTCTCTCTGCCACAATGATTAGGTTTCACCATGCACTCGGCACCCTTACGGTGAATCCGTGGTTTACTAAGAAGTTTGTATCTCATCCTGACATAATTATTGATTGGATTATTAATGTTATCTTGTTAAAAAGAAACTACTCACCACATTATATCTTAAGAATATGTATCGGGAAATATTCGATGATGTAATTTTCCTAACTGACCTTATTTGTTACATGACATTGTAAATTAAAATATATCGGCCGCACACTTGAAACATTCTTATGTAATCACTGTTAGTGTTTCTCTTGACCATCGCTGTAAGGTGGCTGGCTTCTCAGTGTTTTACAGAATACACTTTGGAGAGTGTGCTCAGGAACTGCACGATTTGATTCCACCAACTCCATTCTATCTGAGGACGACCAGACGCCGCGAGGGTTTTCACCCGTATATAGTTGACATTCCCCCGATCCGCAGGAAGCGTTTTACAGCTTCTTTTATAATGCGTACTGCTAAGGAGTGGAATTCACTACCGGCGTCTGTCTTTCCTATTTCGGACAATCTGGGAGTCTTCAAGCAGAGAGTGAACAGGTACTTGCTGAGTAAGCGCGTTCCATCATAGACCACATCGTCATTTACCATCAGGTGAGATTGTGGTCAAGCGCTTACTTGTTATTAATAAAAAAAAACTGTACTTATTCGTAATAGATCACAGAATAAGAATTAATAATACAATAAAGAATATTTACTAATTTTTTTTATATATTTAATGTTTAGCGTTATGGCCATAATCTCACCTGACCTAAAGTGACGATACGGCCCAAGTTGGTAGACACACTAAACCTGTGGAGGAACTGGCTCTCAAGTGCTGCTGCTGGAACACACCTATTGGTATTTGGCGGCAGGTTTACAACTAGAGGGTGGTAGCAACCCAGGCGGGCATTAGAAAAAGCCCAACCACCATGCTATGGTTTCCTCACGATGTTTTCCTTCACCGAAAGCTCAAGCTCATTGTAGGTGTTTGGGTTCGAACCCACGTCTCTTGACGCGAAGTCGTGCACACTACCACTGAGCTATCATCGCTTAATGTTTTAATTTGTTGAAAAACGTATTTAATTAATAAAACATCAATGTATAGGAGGCGCCATCTACCAAAAATCTGTTTAGCTAAAGAGGCAGTTGGTCGATTGCTTTCACTCTATTCGCAAATGTAATCTATTTTGAAATTCAATCAAATTGATAGTTGATTGTTATCATGTCGTATTTGATTACGACAACCTGCGAAATGCTCGATGGAGTCAGCTAGTACTTATAGATATTTTAACCAGCAAAATTAGGAATTGTATCAAGCGTCACAGCTGATAGCTCAGTGGCAGTATATACGACTTCACATCAAGGGACGTCAGTTCGAATCCGCCTACAATGAGCTTGAGCTTTCGGTGAAGGAAAACATCGTGAGGAAACCATAGCATGGTGGTAGGGCTTTTTCTAACGCCCGCCTGGCTAGCTACCACCCTCAAGTTGTAAACCTGCCGGCAAATACCAATAGGTGTGTTCCGACAGCTGCACTTGACAGCCAGTTCCTCCACAGGTTTAGTGTGTCTACCAACTTGGCCACAACGCTAAACCTTTATAAAAAAAGGGAATACACAAAACAATACTTGTTTTTACTTCAAAAAGCCTAAGCACAAACTTGAAACGATCAAAGCGGAGATACCGCGCGTCGATCATGAACAGTTCAAAGTTAGTTAAATGACGGCTGTAAAATGAAAACCGAACCGCAAATTAGAACTAACGGGCAAGGGGCGGAAAGGGGCGGAACCGGGCGGATTGTGTCTAACAAATTGTTATTGTTACTAATCGGTTTCAGTCACGACATATGAAATGATTACTTACGAATTATAATTAACATTTGAATGTAATTAAAACGTTTCTATAATGACTATTTCTGTCAGGCTGTAAATTACATTCACTTGTGAAACTCACTATTTGTGAATTGATTTTCAGTAACTTATAGATTCGTTTGGTTGACTTAGAAATTTGTACCATTATTAAGTGTTAAATATAATATGATAATATCTAATACTTAGTTTTATTATCCTAGTCAGAAGTGTCAGTATAAACGAAAACCACTTAATTTATACATATAATTATTATTATGCCATTATAAATGTCGCTACGAAATTTTGATAACAGATTTATTGACATTCATATGTGATACTAAAAACCAATTGATTTTGACGTCCTACGGTTTTTTTTTGACGAAAAAGTATAACATTATTTGGACCTTATTAAAAACTGGGTGATTACAATGTGAACTTTATATCGTTATGGAAGTATGGAAGATGTATATATGCCGCGTCAAAGGACGTCAGTTCGAATCCACCTTGACTATGAGCTTTAGCTTTCGGTGAAGGAAAACATCATGATGAAACTGTAGGATGGTGGTAGTGGCTAGCTACCACCCTCAAGATGAAAAATTCAGTCGCATAATACCAATCGGTGTATTCCGGAAGTTGCACTTGGGAACCAGTCCCTCCCAGGTTTACCATTTCGGGCCGTATCGTCACTTAACATCGGTTGGGATTGTGACAATAGCGCTAAACCTGTAAACTTAAAAAAAACTCTTCATAATAAAGACTATGTTGTTATTTAAAAAAATTAACCAGGTTTGTTTTTTTGTTGTAAAATTAAAAGGCAACAAAATGCTAATGTTCGAACCGTTACGCGGTTAACTTTACACAATATACTAAATAAATATACAAAGTATTTTAACCTACATTCAGTACAGCCATTTGTGAATCACACGAGTAACAATATGGAGGTTATAGCGAGCTTATTATTTTTCCTTCAGCTGAGTAAATAGAAAATTTAGGCTTAACATTTATCTGAAACAACGTATTGAGTCTAAGATGATAAATGAAAATTTCACTATTTGCTTCATTGCTTTTTTTATATATTAAGGTTTAGCGTTATGGCCATAATCTAACCTGATATTAAGTGACGTTACGGCCCAAGTTGGTAGACACGCTAAACTTGTGGAGGAACTGGCTCTCAAGTGCAACAGAACACATCTATTAATATTTGGCGGCAGGTTTACAACTTGAGGGTGGTAGCTACCCAGGCGGGCATTAGAAAAGCCCTAGCACCATGCTATATTTTCCTCACGATGTTTTCCTTCACCGAAAGCTCATGCCCATTGTAGGTGCTTGGATTCGATCTCGCGCTCTGACGCGAAGTCGTACACACTACCACTGAGCTATCATCGCTTCTAAAATGCTTATAGACCAAGCGATATATGATGAAAACCAGTCAATGTGACTTTTCGATACACTGACATTTCATCAATACGTTAGCCTACAGATCCCAGTTACTACATACACTGAAAGTGATGCCAAAACGTCTGCGATTCATAGGCAAATAAAGGAGGGATGCATAGTCATTGTGTTGACATTAGTGGATACATCTGGTCCCACACAGTATCCTCTTAAAATACCCCAGGACAAGCGCGACAGACGGCCGTGGGTTTCTAATGAGTATTCCGGGCGGTTAGCCCCAGGTGAGTCCCACGCACTCCTCTCAGTCCCACCGGGCTGTAGCTAGGTGTAGTAAGATTCATTATTCGATTTTAATCATGTTAAAACGGATGCAGAATATTTATTGTTCAACAGAAGAAAGGAAATGACTATACAATCAACAACAATTACTTAAATAATATATTTGGAAGTAATAATATAGGTGTTCAATTTGGCACAAGCTGTAAGCATGAGTCGCCATTGTCATTCTCAGTTGTAGGCAATAAAAAAAAAAAAAAACATTAATATTCTAGAAGTTAAAGTTACTCATAGATTGTAATCAAATGAAAAACGTACTAACTTTCACCGTCTAACTCAATATAGCAAGCGGCCCGCACGTCCGTTTTTAATCTTACGGGAGATTTCTATAAGGTGACCGGAGAAAAAGAAATCTCGTAATAAATTATACAAATCACAATGATATATATATCCTTTTTTCAACCGAAACGAATGCGCAGGTAGCCGGTACCTCGGAGGATCTCGATTTGAAGGGACGAGGGTCGTCGACCCGGGGCATTATCGTGAAATTTGCCGGGAATTTATTAAGGGAATCCAGCGTTGGGCGACAATAAACTAACGCTAGGTACAATTTTATATCGATCGTGTCTTGCAGGTCAACTATGTGATAACAATCACAGTGTTTTTTGCTTTATAATTATAGAAAATATCGTGTATAATATGGCTACGTTCACAACCGAGGGGGTTTTGATTTCAATATGTGAATTATGAAGATGCCTTTTTTTATTAACGTTTAGCGTTATGGCCATAATCTCACCTGATCTTAAGTGACGATACGGCCCTAGTTGGTAGATACGCTAAACTTGTAGAAACTGGCTCTCAAGTGCAACTGCCGGAACACACCTATCGGTATTTGGCTGCAGATTTTCAACTTGAGAGTGTGAACTAGCCAGGCGGGCATTTGAAAATAGCTCTACCACCATGCCATGGTTTCCTTCGCCGATAGCTCAAGCTCATTGTAGGTTGTAGTTTTCGAACTCACGCCCCTTGACGCGAAATCGTACACACTACCACTGAGCTATCATCGCTTAAACCTTAACGCTAACATAACCCTTAAACTATAAAAAAATGGGACTACATTTTTTTTAGTTAAATATATTACCTATAAAGATCATATATTCTTAACAATGAATGTGTTACTTTCTAACCTAAATTCAATATAGTAATCTCATTTGATCTGAACACTCACGACCGCTGTCTCACCCAATCCACTTGCGGGTGAGCGTTGCAATCACTAACTCAAATCGAATGGAGTATGTATCCATCCTTTTAGATCGTCATGAAATTAGCGGAAGTGGAAATAATAAAGTAACATTAAATAATTATAGCCTATACATATAATGAAGCTCTAACTTTATCTGTATATACAATACTAGCTTTTACCTGCGGCTTAGCTCGTGCCAATACTGATTTTGTCAAACGAACCGGATGACGCAATAAAAAGTCACATACAAGGTCTATCCCACTTCCAATAAGCTCAGTGGTAGTGTGTACGACTTTGCGTCAAGGGACGTGAGTTCGAATCCAACCACCTACAATGAGCATGAGCTTTCCGTGAAGGAAAACACCGTGAGGAAGCCAGAGCATGGTGGTAGAGCTTTTTCTGATGGCCGACTGGCTAGCTACCACCCTCAAGTTGAAAATCTACCGCCAAATACCAATAGGTGTCTTCCGGCAGTTGCACTTGAGAGCCAGTTCCTACACAGGTTTAGCGTGTCTACCAACATGGGCCACTAAAGATCAGGTGAGATTATTGCCTTAACGCTAAACCTAACCTATAAAAAAAATTCAGCTACCACCCTCGCCAGGCTCCCATCCATCTACGTACCAAAAGTCATCATAATCCATTCAATGGTTAACGCATGAAAGAGTAACAAACCAAGACACTCACTTTCACATTTATAATTAAAAATATTATCGGGGTTTTAATTATTACAGGGAGTTTATTCAAATTCAAATAATGAATTGTTTAGGCGTGAAACAGTAACAAATAAAGGAACTCGATTTCACATTTATAATATTAAATATTATCCGGGTTTTAATTATAATAGGGAGCTAATTCAAATTCAAATAATAAGCTCAACTCGATTTTTTGGCATCAAAACTATCGCCTATCGAATTTATGAATGTTGTCCTCCCACATTGAATAGTGCAACGAGTGTAGTGTTGGGACAATTCGATAAATGAATAGTGCTGTGCGTACCGCGTCGATGATTAGTGCGGCTGTGAATCATGATCGAATTATACGTAACGAGTGGGCGCTGATTGAGCTCGGTTGGGATTCACCGGTTCCCGATGATTGACTATTGATTCGATGGTTTACTTTGCCCACCACATCTATCTAACATACCCATCTGTGACTCATTTGCGGCACTCGTTTTAAAAGGATTCGCAAAACTGGGTAATATTATAATTTATCTATCTATCTTCATTTATATGTTACTATAAATTATGTAATCTTCAATAGCTTAATAAAATTCAAAAGTTTAATTACATAACTGGTTGATGCTACATCTCCAATTTTTACTAGGGTCTTTGTTATTTCCGTTTTTATATTGTGTACATTTACGTTCAAAATGCTTTAAAATATTATAATTTCTGTAAAAACATTACAACTTATGTAATCTGTATTCTGTTCATCTTCACTCAAAATAAAAGTTCCTAACTGTGTAAGTCGTGCACTAATGTAATAGGGTGTGGGATTTAAAATGATATCGAGAATTAAGTTGCTATATTTAATCTCATATCTGTATGAGTGCCGTTTAAAATAAAATAAAATAAATAAAAATGTGTCGCGCCAAAACGTTTTATTTAATACGTAGTAATTGTATTTCATACTATTAACCTCGCCTTGACGTACTTTCACTTCTGTCATGTGGTTTTACACCCACCCGTATGTTTTGTTTCTAAATGTCTCTATACATTTATACACGTCAAAACTACTACCGGTTCGGAAAGTAACGCAGTCATCGAGAAGAACCGGTAAAAAATCTCGATCTGCATCTCTTTTTTATATAATAGTTTAATGTGTTACAGTAGTTATTACGGGTGTACAGAGAGGGGTGTTAATTCCATACATCACGATCGCTCACATATTGATCCACCCTATAATAGCCTTTTGACATCAAAACCCGTTTGACATGATTCTTGAACCCACTGTCCGGCAATTCAGTAATGTGCTTTGGGACTTTATTATAAAACCTGACACTGTTACCTAAACAACTGATACTAATTGTCTTACTTAGTCTAAAATAGGGGTTTGTCACGATTTCTAGTATCGAAATAATGCTGATCTTTAAGCTAGCTTTTGTAATTATTTTGGAGATACATTAAATTATCAGAAATATATTCGGACGGAAAAGTTAAAAGACCAAATTCGGAAAACTTATCCTTAAATGATTTGGTACGACTCTAAACTTAGTATACATGAAATATTTGTGTAAAATTTAGATAATTACTCCTTGTCGAATTAATTCAGATAATCCTAAAAAGGTAGGTGAAAGGTAACTGTGCTGATAATGGTAAAGAAATAATGCATGCAACGCAAAAAAAAAAAAAACTTCCAAACGCAGTCGGTAGGATTCGAACCTACGCTCCCAGAGGGAATCTGATTTCTAGTCAGACGCCTTAACCGCTCGGCCACGACTGCTACACTCACAATTTCTAATATTTCGTTTGCTTGTAACGAATATATTTATAATTACATATTGCACCTTCACTCAAATATAACCACATCGCAAAACATATTAAAATCATTTTTATTTCACCACTTACTGGCTATACACTACATTCGCGTAGAAATACAAATTATTTAATTATTTCTTTCCTTCTATCGGTGGTTTTGTGATTTCTGAAGCGATGATAGCTCAGTGGTAGTGTATACGACTTCGCGTCAAGGGACGTGAGTTCAAATCCAAGCACCTGAGTACTCACGTCCCTTGAGGCAAAATCGTA
Organism: Actias luna; assembly: GCA_039707435.1. Taxonomy (NCBI): domain Eukaryota; kingdom Metazoa; phylum Arthropoda; class Insecta; order Lepidoptera; family Saturniidae; genus Actias; species Actias luna. The sequence continues at coordinate 19,227,350 of JAZHAC010000016.1, read as the reverse complement.
CACACTACCACTGAGCTATCATCGCTTCAAAATATTATTTCCCATTCCCTATATTTGCAATAATCTTTGTAGTCGACTTTCCAACAAACGTATATAGATATCCGATACCTCTATCTTAATCTGTCTTTGGTAAAAGATTAAATACAGATAAAAATGTAGTATTTATCTACATATAAATCTACGTTGTGATACTATACATTATTTTAATGCTAATAGAAAACACACTACGAATACTGCAAGCGATGATAGTTCAGTGGTAGCGTGTACGACTTCGCGTCAAGGGTACTGAGTTCGAATTCAAGCACCTACAATGAGCTTGAGCTTTCGGTGAAGGAAAACATCGTGAGGAAACCATAGCATGGTGGTAGGGCTTTTTCTGATGCCCGCCTGGCTAGCTACCGCCCTCAAGATGAAAATCTGCCGCCAAATACCAATAGGTGTGTTCCGGCAGTTGCACTTAAGAGCCAGTTCCTCCACAGGTTTAGCATGTCTACCAACTTGGGCCGTATCGTCACTTAAGATCAGGTGAGATTATGGCCATAATGTTTTTTTTTTCAATAAAAAAACGTATTAATTTATTATATCAATCAGCATCGTGCTGAATTTCAGCAAAATTTACGCAGTAGTCTCAAATAGATACATATATAATGAAACGAACAAACAAATATACAAAAAGTATGACCTCCATCGAAAAAACATTACAAAACAGTATTTGTTTATGATATTAATTAGCTAATAGTTTATAAAGCATAGTCCGCTGATAGTCGCTCGTATACCGAAGGGGGTGCAATTAAAATAAAATGTTCCAACTCTCAGCCGGAGGGGGTTTATCAAAGCCACGTGAAGTTTAACAGTACCCCTTGATATTGTATTCGTCGGGAACAAAGCTCCAACTGCTATTAGCGAACTGACGCTAATTGCAACTACTTGATATATTATCACACTATATATGTAAACTATGATAGAAATGCACGGTATGTCAACTCGCACGTTTGTTAAACCAAAGACATATATAGTTCTCGTACTGACCTCGAAATGTCAATAGGTTTTCGGTGATAGCTCAGTAGGGTGCGGACGCCGCGTCAAAGGGACGTGAGTTCGAATCCGCCTACAATGAGCTTGAGGTTTCGTGGGAAAAACGTCGTGATGATACCATAGCATGGTGATAGGGCATTTTCTGATGCCCGCCTGGTTAGTTACTATCTTCTAGTTGAAAATCTGCCACCAAATACCAATAGATGTGTTCCACTTGAGATCCAGTTCCTTTAAAGTTCTAGCGTGTCTACCAACTTGTGCCGTATCGTCACTTAAGATCATGTGAGATTATGACCATAACGCTAAGTCTTAACTATAAAAAAGAGTACATAGCACAGAGGTTTAAAATCACGCCTTGCAAGTTGTCTTACAGCTTCAGTTTGAAATGAAGACTTCTTTATGTTCTGGGTATTAAATTAAACTGAGCCATCACGCTCGGCTAAGTAACGCCCGTTTAGGTATAGTCGACTCGAGTCGACCAAGGGATCGACAAAGATGTCACCGTTATACTCGCCCGGCGAGCGATACATGAGAAAGCATGACGCATCAGTCGCGTTCAGTATCGATATAAACAACGCATGTGCCATTCCCATACGTTATATATGCCAATACAAATAATTGAATACGTTATATTAATATTTTGTATTATTAACCTCGCCTTGGTGAGGTTTTAAGCACACATTGTTTTCTTTGTTTTTTTAATTTTAGACACTCTTTTGGAACCTATATTTATTTATAAGTAGTTTAAAAATTCCATATGCGCGTATTGTGATACCGTTCTCTCTATACAGTTCTGAAGTGAATTTAACATGTTTCATTTATAGTAACACAGGATTAACAGCAGCATAGAACCTTCCTAGAACTGGCCTTTAGTTTCACAGTTGTACTAAAATATTCAGTGAAAATAGATGAACAGAGTCACCAGGCGACGATAGACTCCCAAGGCCTGAAACAATGATAGCTCACTGGTAGTGTTTACGACTTTGCGTCAAGGTACGTGAGTTCGCATCCAACCACCTACAATGAGCTTGAGCTTCCGGTGAAGGAAAACATCGTGAGGAAACCTTATCATGATGGTAGGGCTTTTTTTGATGTACGCCCGGCTAGCTACGAACCTCAAGTTGAAAATCTACCGCCAAATACCAATAGGTGTGTTCCGGTAGTTGCACTTGAGAGCCAGTTCCTCCACAGGTGTAACGTGTCTACCAACTCGGGCCGTATCATCACTTAAGATCAGGTGAGATTATGGACATAACGCTAAGCCTTAACTAAATAAAAAAATGTTTATTTTCTGTTTTGACCTGTTTTAATTATTCATAGGCCTTTGTTTATTTATGTGGGCGATTCAGAGGTTCGTGTGGACAGTTTGCCAGGGTATCGAGACTTCATTACTGAATTACTAGTGCAAGAATACATTACATATGTTTTTAAAAGTATTAAATAGATAATTTAGTGTACAGGTATATAATTTAGACAATTTAGTTTGAAACATATGGTTAATTCATGCTGTGTTAGCGGATAATGAATCTGTATAGGTGGTCATTGTTTACAATATAAGAAACAGTGTACAACTGTTGGTAGACCTAATAAAGAGAAAAATAAATATTGTACGAATGTCACATATTGGCACATCAATAATATGACATTGAACGCAACACCTGAAGAAACTTCATGTACTCGAACAAATAAACATGCCGCTATCGCATATGATTCAAACACATCGGACCCATTTACATTACCATAATCTCACAGTCATTGATATAATGAATCATTACTATAACACTAATAATATAAAGTGAGTTTGTTTGTTTGTTACGCTTTCACGCCAAAAGCGCTGAATCGATTATTGTAAATTTTGGTATCGAGATAGATGGGATGGACCTGCAAATAGTGATAGGCTATTTTATCTCGCGCAAACGTTACCGGAAAAGTGGTGAATCTGATATCTATGACAGAATTAATGATATGAAGCGATGACAGCTCGGTGGTAGTGTGTACGAGTTCGCGTCAAGGGCCGTGAGTTCGAATCCTACCACCTGCAATGAGCTTGAACGCCCGGTGAAGGAAAACATCGTGAGGATACCATAGCATGGTGGTACGGCTTTTTCTAAAGTCCGCGTGGCTAGCTACCACCCTCAAGTTGTAAACCTGCCAGCAAATACCAATAGGTGTGTTCCGGCAGTTGCACTTGAGAGCCAGTTCCTCCGCAGGTTTAGCCTCTACAATATTGGGCCGTATCGTCACTTAAGATCAGGTGAGATTGTGGCCAAAACGCTAAGCTATCACTATAAAAAAATAATTAAGGCGAGTAACGCCGCACGCGAAATCTAGTAAGTAAGTAAAGCAGAGACAATCGTAAATCTAGATTAGACCACAATAACAATCAGTACGTATAGAAACGTCCTAAACGAAATTACACAGATAATGTTAAATCGTCGAACATTATCTGTGGAAACTAAAACAATAATAATAAATACAAATACTAAATAAAGGATTCCAGTTTTGTCGGGCCACGAAACGCGTTGATAATTCTCCTATCAATTCAATAGTATTTTAGTATAGTAATACACAACTTTCAAGTGATGAAAGCGTGTCTGTGGATGTTTTAACACGTCAAGAGACGTGATTTCAAATCCACCTTCAAAAACCGATAGGTGTGTTCCGGCAGCTGCACTTGAAAGCCAGTTCCTCCACAGGTTTAGCGTGTCTACCAACTTGTGCCGTATCGTCACTTGTGATCATGTGAGATTATTGCCATAACGCTAAACCTCAACTATACAAAAAAAATACCACAATCATGCCACCTCTAAAATCTGCCGCCCTAAGTTGCAGCCTACTCAGGAAACTCGTAAAATCTGCCGCCCTACGTTGCAGCCTACTCAGGAAACTGGTAATTTCCCCGCTGGCTGTTATCGGCTGTTTCGTGGGCACACGTTTAAGCTCAGTTTGATACCAGGCTCAAGCGGCTGGTCTATTTAATTTATTTACGACTAGTCCGCAGCAGTTACGGACCCTTGTTCAGATTATTAGCGTCTAAACCTTTGTCCAGTGACGTAAGAGCCCATGATAACTGTTTATCTCAGTTATTTACTTTTTACGCCTAACCGTTGGAATTAGTAATGTATATTGCCTATAAAGTATTTTTATTAGTGCATCATATATAGGTTTAAACGTGTGTATTATATTAGTTGTCCACGTTCAATTTCATCCAAAACTATTCAGCACTTTCAGCGTGATGCGCGTGAAGACAGACAAACTTTATAAGTAAATTTAATTTTTTGTAATTTAAGGTTTAGCGTAACGTCCAAAATCTCGCCTACTGTTAAGTGACAATGTGCCCCGGATAGAGGACACACTATGCATAGTGGAGGGACTGGCTCTCAAGTGCAACTAGCGGAATACGTCTATAGATATTCTAAAGGTATATCTTTCGACTTGGGTGGTAGCTAGCCGAGGGGACATTAGAAAAAGCCCTATCACTTTGCTATTGACGATATATGATATAAATAAATGTTGTTTAAAGTTTAAAGAGTCTTTTAGACAAGACGTGAAGGTATATTTACCGTGGTACCGAAGGTAGTGTATACGACTTCGCGTCAAGGGGTCAAGGGACGTGAGTTCGAATCCAAGCACCTACAATGAGCTTGATTTTCCGGTGAAGGAAAACATCGTGAGGAAACTATAGCACGGTGGTAGGGCTTTTTCGAATGCCCGTCTGGCTACCAACCCCCCCCCCCTTAAGTTGTAAACCTGCCGCCAAATACCAATAGGTGTGTTCCGGTAGCTGCATTTGAGAGCCAGGTTCTCCACAGGTTTAGCGTGTCTACCAACTTGGGCCGTATCGTCACTTAAGATCAGGTGAGATTATGGCCAAAACGCTAAAACTTAAGTATAAAAAAAAAAAACAGGCCGGCGTAACAGTTGCTACTGACAGACGATATTTTCGCTTTCGGCAGTCGCTAATTCCTGGACCATACTGAGCTTTCTATTAAAAAAGTTCTTAGGATGACTGCATATAAGGAAATCTTGTTTTTTCTATTTAATTTTTTTTATATTTTCCTTTTTTTTTCATACCACGATATGACCTTAAACATGACGAGTCTACTCAGTTTCACTCTCAATCTTCGTCCAGTTATCAAATAGGCGACCAAAAGATTAACATAAAAATTAGTCTTTTTAGGCATCAATATTAATAACAAATGTGTTCATAATTAAAAAACCAAATTATAATTATCAAACAGATTTGGATCAATCAGAATTCTATCATATACTCCAGTGAGATTAAACCATCCATTGAGCAGCTCAGTATTTAAAAATTAGATAAAAAAAATCAAAACGATGTTTGGTTTAATCTCTATCTCGCACTTTTACTAGCCTCGAGGCGTCTTTATCTGTTCGAGCGTCACACAAAAAAGTTGCGCATCGTAATTTCAAAAAAATCCCATAAGAAATTTATCTTAAAAAAAAAAAACAAATCAATCCGCAGTCGGTAGGATTCGAACCTACGCTCCCAGAGGGAATCTGATTTCTAGTCAGACGCCTTAACCGCTCGGCCACGACTGCTACGTGTCGACAATCGCTTATTTCTACACTACAGCTGACACGTAAGTGCATATTCACTTGAACCGTTCACTTCGCTCATAAGTTGTCCGCATTTAATACAAACTGGTTTGAGTAATGTTACGTAGATAAATTATAAGATTTGCTTGATGTAATTATTTTAATGTACAATTACCTATCACCACTTTAATTAGAATTAGAAATTTGATTTTCTATCCACATGGGAATAGTAATTTTTTATTGGTTATTGAAAATACCGTATGTCAATTTTCACACCTCTGACTATGTGTAATGCAAAATTTCATGACCTCGTGTAGAATAGCCAAAGCGTGAAAGGGTAACACAATTTTTGAAGCGATGGCAGCTCAGTGGTAGAGTGTACGACTGTGCGTCAAGGGACGTGAGTTCGAATCCAAGCACCTACAATGAGCTTGAGCTTTCGGTTAAGAACAACATCGTGAACTATCGCTTGGTGGCAGGGCTTTTTCTGTAGCCCGACTGGTTAACCACCACACTGAAGTTGAAAATCTGCTGCCAAATACCGATAGGTGTGTTCCGGCAGTTGCACTTGAGAGCCAGTTCCTTCAAAGGTTTAGCGTGTCTACCGGCTTGGGCAGTATCCTCACTTAAGTTTAGGTGAGATTATGGCCATAACGCTAAACCTTAACTATACAAGAAAAACTCTAAATAAATATATTTTTTTTCTAAATTTACTACTGTTTGTTTTTAAAGCTTTTTTTATAGTAATTTTAAAATATTACGGGCCGCGGGTTGCGCGCCGCTGCGGCCGAGTAATCCGGTAATAGTTTCGCGCTGTTTGTTTACATCGCGAACTGATTAGTTTGCCGTTTGCATAACGACCGTTGGTAGCGTTGAACCGGTTGCGGAAGTGCTAACGAACGCGTTTTACTGATTTTGTTTATTTGTAAATTAATATCGGCCACATCCGACCGATAACTGTGCGTATATTGATGATCTAATTAATATCTGCTAATTTTGTAAATAGAGACTCGGGTGTATGTAAATAACGGTATACTGTAAATTCAGACTTTAGGTAGTGTTTAGGTAGAGATAAAAAGTACACACCGTTAAACATATTAAAAGAAAAGTGGGGAAAATTCAAAGTGTACGCCTCATAATCTAATTTTTTGTTGTTGTTTATTTAATAACAATTAATCCGTCGAAATAAAACTAATTTAAACGGATTTTATCGCGGTTATTTATTAATTTAGTTCCCGACGTTTCGAAAGCTTTTCAGCCTTCTTGGTCACGGGCCGGACTGAGGTGTAGGTTGTCCAGAAAAGTTCATGTTACATTGGGAACAAAATTAACAAATAACCGCGATAAAATCCGTTTAAATTCGTTTTATTTCGATGAATAATATTCGCGGAAACATAAGAAATCATAACAATTAATCCACATCGAATTAGACCGTGAAAGCTAATAGAGTTCTATTCCTAATTATACTGAAGCGTAAGAAAAGAAGACTCGATTAGTAAAGTATTTCGGTCGTTATCGTGATAATACAGGGTTCGCACATACAGACACATTGATGTCCAAGACAGAACCTTTTTAAATAGTTTTTCAACTAGTTTAAATAACAAAAATGGCATCAAAAATATCATGAATGTTAAGAATAGTGTTTTTTCTTGATGTGTGTGTGTATATATTATTTTACAAGTGCAATATATATGATAAATAGAGGCATTTCAAGTTTGAAAAATCAGTTGTTTTGCGTGAAGTGACAGTAACACCCACGTCAAGGCTTCGCTTGTGAGGCGTGCAAAAAAGAGTTAACAAGATACTTTTTTTTAATATGAACAGATTCGAACCGACGCACGTCGAATTATTTAGTGACCGTTGAAATTACCGGTTATCTTCGAGTGTTGAGATGTTATCCAAAGCTATTCGCAAAAATGGTTTAAAAAGAAACTTAACATAACACATCAAATGCTATTATATTCACCCTCCACAATAATCACAATGAGAGGAAAATGGTAGTAGGTAACGAATCGAAGGCCGCGAATTCAAATTCCTCTAATGAACCTCAGCATGTGAATAAGGTATTTTCTAATGTCCGGGTGCTGGTTACCGCGTTTTTATGCTAGAACCCAAAAATAAGAGCAAAAAAATACACTGCACATATACAAAAAAAAAAGAAAAAAAAAAACAGAAATTTTTCTCATTAAAATAAGCGGCGAGGTTTCATGATCGCGCGTGCCGCAAACACGAAATTTATTTGATTATTTTTTAATACAAAACCGTATTAACGTCGACCGGTCCTCTGCAATGGCGGACGCTCAAGTATTTTAATATAATTCTCATACGGCAAGGTTTTATTTTCGAAAAATTAATAAATCCGACCCCGAGAATCACCAGAAACGGCTCTGTATACTTTATAATATGAAACATAGAAGCGCTGTAGATAAACACATGTGTTGTTTATAACACGTAGTTTTGTATTTTGCAGCGTTATTTACACGGGAAATTAGCAATTTTTTGGGCATATTTCTTAGGCTTAAGAGCTTTCAAAGCTTCACCAACGGAGCCATGAAGTAGCTGATCCTTGACTTGGTGATAAGAAAATGAGGTCATGACCAATCATAAGCAGGATCCCAAATTAAGCAGAAAACCCTATTCTATCGGTGAAGCTATCAAAGGCCTTGGGGCTAACAGCGTACTGATATAAGCTTCCGGGAAAATTAGGTTATTAAAAAAATTAAAAAAAGGAAAAAAGGATTTTAAAAATATTGAGACAACCGCCTGGTTCGGGAGCTGGGTGAAGACTAACTGGGTAGGTAGGTGTTTGAGGTAGCAAGACAGGGGGAAAGATGATGAAGCAGAAAAGAGGGATGGGTCAACGAAAGTGGGTGCATACAGAAGGTATAATAGTAAGTCAGTTCGAAAAAAAAAACCTTTTCCCCTATAATGTGAATAAAGTGCGGGAACTAACCTCGCAGGCTGCAGGATTGCACTGCCTTGCCCTCAGGGTGGAATGACTGAATTATTCCTGTCTTACAACGACTGTAGAAGGCTTCGAATCTATTATCTCGTAAAAGACCGAACTACATTCACAGAACCTTAAGCTCGGCAAAAGTATTACCTACTTTCAAACAAGGTTCCGCAAAAAAAAAAAAAAATATAGTTTCACGCGAAAGAACTCGCGGACGCAGACAGTCATATGGACCGTTTATTTTGAAAGTAGTGTAAGTCCATTTTTGAGAAAAATGAGCTATCACGTAATTCATGCTTCATTTAATGTAAATTTTTTATATATAATTAGCCTGTGTTTAATAATTTCTCAAAAAAGTCCCATGTTTAGTACAACTTAAAATATAGTGACCTTTAATTATCTCGAAACAAAAGAAAATGGACTTACACCACTTTCAAAATAAACGGTCCATATATCTGTGTGGTGGAGATTGACTGTCTACTCGCGAGGGATAGAAAAGGGCCTTTAAGGGCTTAATCAGTCCACCGTCTTGGGATACATCTTCACTTATGATCAGGTAAGCGCGATTTTGAAGCGATGATAGCTCAGTGGTAATGTGTACGATTTTTCGTCAAGGGACGTGAGTTCGAATCCAACCACCTACAATGAGCTTGAGCTTTCGGTGAAGGAAAACATCGTGAGGAAACCATAGCACGGTGGTAGGGCTTTTTCTGATGCCTGACTGGCTAGCTACGACCCTCAAGTTGAAAATCTGCCGCTAAATACCTATAAGTGTGTTCCGGCTGTTGCACTTGAGAGCCAGTTTCTTCACAGGTTTAGCGTGTGTACCATCATGGGCCGTATCGCTACTTAAGATAAGGTGAGATTATGGCCATAACGCTAAACCTCAACTATAAAAAAAAGGTAAGGCCGTAGCCACAACGCCGAACCAACGATGACCTTAGGTGGCCATAATACACGGCGACCAAAAGGTCACACAAGCTGTAATTTCCCTAACCCCAATCATAAGGCAATTATAGAAATAAGTGAAAAAGTGTAATATAAAAAATTCCGTAGGCATATAAAAAAACTCATTTTTTGGTTTTTGTGTGATACATAGCTATTTTTATACAGAAATTTTTAAACGCCAACAAAATCACCTACCTAAAAATGATGCAGAACCAGAGTCCATAGATTGTGTACCTCAAAAAAAAAAAAAAAAACAAACACTATACACCTATAAAACATGAACGAGAAAAAAAAAATTAACGCGCGAGAGAAATCACGGTACAAACAAGGGAATTCATATAATCAGCGATTATC